>CM059999.1:7709050-8126851 GCA_030463065.1 Aphidoletes aphidimyza
TTAAACAAATGAAAAGCTGCACAGAAGTGGAAAAGGCAGAACAAGCTATTTGAACGAAGCAAACTGCGACAAAAGATCTATCGACATCCTTGACCAAACTATTATGAGAATAAATGTAAATTAGCACATAGTATCTCACCCTGTTGATTACTACAAATAAATACTCACTCGCCGATCTCACGTTGCATCAGAAGAATATTGGTGAGCTTCGCTCTTGCAATGCGAATGTTTGTTTTCTTTTCCGTCAATATTTCATTTAGTTCAAGAACATTTTCACGAAAAATGTTTGCTAGAACGAGGAAATTCACAACCACCATGGCGAATAGCAAATCGGAACACGCAGTACCAATAATGCCGAAAATCAAATATCCCAATTGAAATATTGTTAAAATGATGAATCCTTCTGTTGAAGTTTCATCAATGAATGGCAAGTAGATAGGGCTTAATGGTACAACCTTATTTTTCGCTAAATACGAATAAATCGGATTTAGAAGATAAAACCATCCAACGAGGCCGTATAAAGTGAAGCCGCCTTTTAACAGAATTTCAGTAACAGTTGAATATTTTCGTAGGAGCAATGATCGATCGCGTGAAATATTTGTTGCGTTCACAGTATAGATGCTGATAATTTTGTCTACGCAACCCAGCATAATATGCCCATACTTTGCTATTGAGTAAATCTTCATACCGAGCTAAAAAAGTTTAAGAAGAAATTTATAGACACAAAACAAAATTCATGTTTAATTTTCGCGAAATCTCTTTTTTTGATAAAAACGCTTCAATAAACTCATTTCACCTGAATGGCAATACCAGTAAAAGCAATCATTTCGAGATTCAACTTCACGTCAGGCATTGATAGAGTGTGAGCAGCCGCAACGTAAAATGAAACGTAATACGCGTAAATAAAATAAGTGTACAGATATGACTTAAAAACACCCGGTCGATAGATATCGTGACCCACATAGATGAAAGTTTTCTTGAGCAAATTGTTGAATAAATAGTGAACTCTATTGTGCGGGTCCATTTCTATAGTTCGATATTTTAAATATAAGTGTTTGTTTCAACTTCGAGCACAATCTGGCGGCAACTGAAACATTCTTCAACGTGATTCAGACTATATGTTTGTGCGTTTCTTTACATGTGTGCAAAAATCCTGAACAGTCCACTACCAGAAATAAATGGTCGTTAATTTTTCTAGAATTTTAATTACAAAACGTTTCCCAATTTTACAAATTCAATAAATTGGTGTAATTAATTGTTGTTCTTGAAACAAAGGTTTAATCTGAAGGTTTGTGTTGAAAATAAAAAAATTCAATCGATTTTGATACCATTCTGAATCTTGTAGAAAGTACATGCGATTAATGGTAATAAACATTGAAATCGGTCAGAATTTGGCCAAGAAATGGCCGTTGGAATATTGGAAAAAATGTCGGCCAATATTTACAAGTGGACGATAAAGTAAACAAATTGTAACTAAATTGTATGTTGTTCAGCCTCAATAATCTTCTCCTCGAAAAACCCTTTCAACGCTATGTCGAACGTTTGAAACAGATGTCTGGATAAATTGTTGGTCTTTTTTTTCCTTTTTTTCAAACGACCATATCTTGGCCAAATTCTGTTCGCATTAAAGTTTGACAAGAAGATAAAATGACATAAAACATCACAACTCATTCCACACAAAAAACATAGCCTCATTTTCAGTACTCATCAACCGTATTCTATAATTTTATTGCAATGAAAAAATAAACTCGGCCATTCAAATATTTCAAAAATATAATTGAATGCACATTTTTAGTAGATTTCAAAATTTTCCAAAGTAACAAACATTTTTTTTGTCGTACCAACATTGACGTTTAGCGCCTTGATTGTTTTGGTTCGCCTTGTGGTTGCGCACTCAAACATATCAAATCACGACAAAATCATGAGTAGTGAGTGATATGCCCACTTTGGGGGGCGCTGTAGTGCAACGTGACTGACAAAATACTCATAGTAAAGCAGTGCAACTAGCCAAGCATGACTGATGTCCGTTTATTTTAAATGTGAAATTGGATTTTTTAATTGCATTTATTAAATCAATGATTTCATTAAAATTGGCTAAAATTGTCCTCTGGCTGGGTGATATAAAGACATATTAAGAACATTGAGAATATTATTATATCGACCATTCCATACCCGATCGATCAAAATTCACATGGACCATCTCGGATTTGAAAAATTTATATATGGTTCGATTAGTTTAGGTCCAACTAAGAAAAACCCGGGAAAAGATAAATCTTTTGTTCTTTTGTTTAATCGATGAAATTGAATAAGCACATAAGATAAGAGTAGATCTTCCTGAGAATCTGTGGAAAATAACATTTAAAAAAAATAGAAACATGCATAACTTGAAAAATGAAAATATTGTGATCGTTTTACCGAAACGCAAGTGCTCATGTTAAGAGGTGCCACTCCACCCACGGAGAGAGTTCTTGCTTGTTGCACATTGCACATTAGGAATTTGTATGTTCTTCGATCGAAGCAGGACATTAAATACCAATCACCAAGTACGATACTATTATAGATTATGTCGTACTGAAACAATTTTTTGAAAACACATAAAAAATGTTCAGATTTGTTATACATTTAACTCACGGATATTTCAAGGATAGTTCCAACTGCACAGAAACCAATAATTTGACACAACATTCCCACTGCAAACCCAATAGCAGGAAAGAGTTCAAACTGCGAAGAAAAATTTAAAATCAAATGAAACTCACACTGAAATGCAGTGACTTAACTAAATTCCCCTATAGTGGGATACCTTTCACATCAATTTGAACATAATTTAATGTAAAAAAGTTTGTCAATGTGCAAATTAAGAAACAATTTTGATACAAACTTTTAAACAAATGAAAAGCTGCACAGAAGTGGAAAAGGCAGAACAAGCAATTTGAACGAAGCAAACTGCGACAAAAGATCTATCGACATCCTTGACCAAGCTATTAAGAGAATAAATGTAAATTAGCACATAGTATCTCACCCCGTTGATTACTACAAATAAATACTCACTCGCCGATCTCACGTTGCATCAGAAGAATATTGGTGAGCTTCGCTCTTGCAATGCGAATGTTTGTTTTCTTTTCCGTCAATATTTCATTGAGCTCGAGAACATTTTCACGAAAAATGTTTGCCAAAACGAGAAAATTCACAACCACCATGGCGAATAGAAAATCGGTACACGCAGTACCAATAATGCCCAAAATCAAATATACCAATTGAAATATTGTTAAAATGATGAATCCTTCTGTTGAAGTGTCATCAATAAATGGCAAGTATAGAGGGGTTAATACTACAACCTCATTTTTTGCATAATACGAATAGATCGGGTTACGAAGATAAAACCATCCAACGAGGCCATATAAAATGAGACCGCCTTTTAACAGAATTTCAGTAACAGTTGAATATTTTCGTAGGAGCAATGATCGATCGCGTGAAATATTTGTTGCGTTCACAGTATAGATGCTGATGATTTTGTCCACACAAGCCATCATAATATGCCCATACCTTGCCATTGAATAAATTTTCATTCCGAGCTAGAAAGTATAAGCGAGAAAAACGAGAAAATGGAAGCAACACAAAACAAAATTTATGCTCAGTTTTTGCGAAATCACTTTTCATCGATAAAAACGCTTTAAAAATGCAATGAGTTTCACCTGAATGGCGATACCAGTAAAAGCAATAATTTCGAGATTCAACTTCACGTCAGGCATTGACAATGTATAGGCAACCCCAATGTAAAATGAGGCGTAATACGTTTAAATAAAATAAGTGTACAGATATGACTTAAAAACACCCCCTCGAAAGATATCGTGACCCACATAGATGAAAGTTTTCCTAAGCAAATTGTGAAATAAATATTGAATTCTATTGTGCGGGTCCATTTCTATAGTGTAGTATTAAGTGTTTGCTTTTGAGCACAGTCTAAAGGTAACTGAAATATTCGTCAATGTAATTCAGACTATATGTTTGTGCGTTTCTTTACATGTGTGCAAAAATTCTGAACAATCCACTACCAGAAACAAATAATTTCCAGAAATTTAATTACTAAAACGTTTTCCAATTATACAAATTCAATAATTGGTGAAATAGATTGTGGTTCTTGAAACGAAGGTTTAATCTGAAGGTTTGTGTTGAAAATAAAAAATCCTTTTTGTGTGAATAAGTACTTCAGTATAGTTTTTTTTATATTTTTGATATTCCATAATTTCATAGATTAATGAAAATTAAACGCCTGAAAATTACCTCGAACGTTAGACTTAAAAAAAAGCAATCAATTCGCGGTTCCATTTCTTTGGTTAGTTGTTAATTCAGCATCATAGACTATGATTCATAGTGCGACTAAAATTCCAGGAGAGACTGAGCACCGGGACAATATGAAAAATTTATTACTAAATTGACACTGTGCTATAGCATATTTTCTTTTTAATGGAAGTGAAAACTTCAGCGGCAATTTTCCCATTTGTCTCTCTATCATTGTTTTGATCATATATTCGCTCCAAAAAATTGTGTCCATTGGTTCTACTTACCGCAATTAATACAACATATCAAATTTTTGGTGTCGGTCAAATATATTGCTATAGCATATACATATACAGTCATGGACAAAAATGAGAGGACACTTCTCAATATTTTTGTCTGATCGTTGTAAAATAATCACTGCCACGGTTTCCTTATGCAACCATTTTATTTTTCATTTCGTAACAATGTCTACTAAGTATTTCAGTATGACTTTGGGCAGAAAAAATTTTTATTGTGTGAGATATAGAGCCAAATGTAAGCCATGCCATATTGACAAGGGACTGAATTGAGAGGACAGTTTGATTTGAGGCAACGCATATTACAAGATCATCGATCATTGAAGACATTCTGCATAATACCTGATGTAGTCATGTGTGCTGATAATGAATATACCAAACAATCCAATTAACCCTCTTAGTTTCTGAGATTTTCGGCCGCCAATAGGTGGCCATCAACTCAGACTGTGGCCACCTCCATAAAAGTGGCGATTGCGCGCCATTTATGAATATTTTTCGGATGTGTTTGGTTGTGATTTTAAAGCCAATCAATAGACAAACAAAAAGCACTTCTAACTGAAAAACTTGAAATCAGTATATGCGATCTTGATATCATACCAAATGGTATCTAATTATTAGTTATCTTCATTTTCAGATCATTTTTAACTATATAAACCTATTCCCAACTTATGCAAGTGCATAGACTAGCTATTTCCAATAGGACGTTTATATGAGAGGCCGGTCGGTATGTTGAATATCATTGTTATCATGCTTTTCTTCAGCTCCTCGATGATTTTAGAGTAATGCGTTGTTGAGCAAAGTTGTCGCCCTTGAGATAGGCTACATTTTTGCTGAAGACAGGAACATTAAATTCTCCACCATTTTCGAATTATGACCTTAAATGTACCAAAATCGGCTCAATATGAACATCGGCCACGATACGTTGAGCCACATTGCGCCAAGACCACATGATTGATTCCAAAAGTTAGAAGTGCGTTTTGTTTGTCTATTGATTGGCTTTAAAATCACAACCAAACACATTCGAAAGATATTCATAAATGGCGCGCAATCGCCACTTTTATGGAGGTGGCCACAGTCTGAGTTGATGGCCACCTATTGGCGGCCGAAAATCTCAGAAACTAAGAGGGTTAATTGGATTGTTTGGTATATTCATTATCAGCACACATGACTACATCAGATATTATGCAGAATGTCTTCAATCATCGACGATCTTGTAATATGCGTTGCCTCAAATCAAACTGTCCTCTCAATTTAGTCCCTTCTCAATATGGCATGGCTTACATTTGGCCCCATATCCCACAATAAATATTGTTTCCGCCCAAAGTCATACTGAAATACTTAGTAGACATTGTTACGAAATGAAAAATAAAATGGTTGCATAAGGAAACTGTGGCAGTGATTGTTTTACAACGATCAGAAACAAATATTGAGAAGTGTCCTCTCATTTTTGTCCATGACTGTAAGTTATGTAATATAACAAATTTACTGGAAAATAATAAAACGGCAAACTATTGAGCAGAAAAATTTATTGAATTGCTTATTTGAAAGGTCTGCAGATATACCATTTACATGTTTCATGAATTTATTTCTTAAATTCAATTTATTACAAAAATCAACGACGCTGTTAGCTTAAATGTCTAAAGAATGTTAGCTTCAACTACCGACAGATCGAGTGTGTGTGTGTTTATATGTATATGTATGTTCGAAAAGAAATCAGGGATGATAAAATTGATTGGTGTTCGATGCTTGCCGCGGAAAAATATACTTAAAATATGTTGTCAACAAAATTAAATCAATAGTGTGTTCTTTTCATTTAAAAATTTTACGATGAAATTTTATCGCCAATTCATGAGTCTATAAATTAGATAAATGATTGATTCTTCAACTCCGACCAAAGTACAACTTTTCAACGATTTGTATATTTGATAAAAGAATAAAGAAAAAGCTTTCAATATTTTCCATATTCGCCTTAAATACATATTTTAGGGAATCCTCAAAAATATGTTCTTTTTTTGTGGGTTATGATTATCATGTGATTTTATGTACATTTTTCATGAGCTCTTGCTTCTGATAATATGGTGAATTAAACACCATTTTTTTCTTCTTGTCGTATCGTGTGTGTCTAGCGTTCGTTCACCCTGCAATGTTGGTTAGAGTTTATTATGTTTCGCTTATCGTTTGTCGCCATGTTGCCGAAAATGGAACTTTTTGAATCTTTAATTTCAGTTTGGGAATGTTTGTTTGAATGATTTTCTCCACCTGACTCAGCGGCAATATTTCAACAAGCTGCGTATTTGCATCACCACTTGACGTGGTTTTATGTGATTCTCGCATCATTGGCACCGGTTTAATTATCGGTATTTTATCCTCATTCGGTTTTCCGGGTTGTCCTTCGCTGTGACACTCATCGGTATACAAATCAGTGACACGAATCAGTTCTTGGGTGACAACCCAGGTGACGGACTGCAGTGTTTCGCCCAAATGTGCAATGCTTGACAATACCAGATTATTTGTTGTTGCCGATTGTGAAATGTATGTCGGTATAATTAAGAAACGTTTGAGGCGTCTGCATTGGGCAATGCGTGTGTCAAAACCAGGCTTTACGTCAAAGTTTACCAACTCAAGTTGAACCAATTTTGGCAGCTTTTCAACCACTTCAATAATTTCAAATGTAGCACATCCTTTACCGCCTTCCAGACGCAAACGCTCCAAATGACGTAATTTGTTAAGAATATTTCTTGCAAAACCAGCCGCTAAATTATTGCATTCACCCAGTTCAAGGGATTCAAGTGCACTGAGACCGGTGAGTGGCTCTAAATTGCTAACATCCAATGACATACATGTTAATGAGAGGTGCCGCAAGTTGCGCATCTGTTGAGATGCATTTAAATTTTCGATTCGCATCGGTGAGCATGATTTTAAGCGTAGTTCGATTAATGCGGGCATTTTACATGATAACGGAAATGTGAATGCATTTCCAGTAAGCGATAAAGCATTAAGTGATCGTAAATTGATGTTTGTCTCAAGTAATGCGGTTATAACCTCGGACGGACATCGACACAAATGAAGTGTTTCCAAATCGGGAACATGGCTAATGTGCGTAATGAAATCATTCCAATCTAACGATTTTGCGATGAGAATTTTACGTAGATCCAAATGTCGTGTTCCATGTCGTCTCAAAGCCGCCATTAAACCAGCCCAATCGTTGGCCTGCGAATTTTTCATGCGAACCGTTTCCCAGAGAATATTATTGTTGGCCACATGATTCCACATGCGACACACGCTCGACGCACGAAGAAGTTGCTGTATCAATAAAAAAAAATGTTTCAGTATCAAATCAAATTTCCATCATCAGTTGTACATTGCAATTTTGATTTTAGAATAGTATATGATTTACCTGAACTTTCAAGTACTGGAAAATATTGAACAAAATATCATAGCCCCTCGATACATTATTAAAGAATTCCGATGCGAAAATTGAGTGCACTGATGCTGGTGCAGATGCGTATGCATTGTTTGTGGCTGGCAGTGACGGTGATGTTCGGTTTGATGTTTTATCACCACCACGTGATGATGACGATTCAGCACCAGCAATTGGCGTATGCGGCCTTGACCTGAAACAACAATTTAAATATGCTTTTTAATATTAACTAATCAAAATAAACACACATCAGAAAAACACTTAAATTTCAATCAGGGTCTATATATACATAAAATGGGAAGGGGAGGAAAAGGTATTTGTGATGCCAAAAAATGAGAAATCAAACAACGCACAACAATATGTTCATTTCATTACAAAACAGGTGCAACTATGTCCAATGAATCTGTGCAACTAAATTTTTACTGAAAATTGTTCGAATTGCAAATGTGCAATGTTTAATATCAAACCTAAAATGTGGATAAAAGAGAGAGAGAAAAAAAAGAAAACAGATTTGGTTTAAGTAGGACAAAAGCGTTTCGAACTAAATGAAAATGTGAAATATTTTCACATCAACTAAAAACTATGGAAAAGCTACTCACTCAACCACTGTCATTTTTATACAAGCCAAAATGAACAACAACAACAACAACAACAAAACAACAAAAAAGCAATGAAAGATGCAAAAGCATGCTGTTAACTAACAGCACCGGTAATTTTCACTTACGAACTCTTTGTGGTTTGTTTTCCATTGACTGAATCGGGCGATGTGTGAGCTTTGGCCGTTTTTGGAATCATGATAAATTTACGACCTGCAACATATGCAATCGATTGTGGTGCAGATAGATCAATTTCATTGGTCATTTTATTCGGTGTTGTAGTGGTTGGTATATCTGATCGTGCACTAGTTGGTGTGGCCGCAGCTAATTTATTTATTGCATTTGCAAGCGGAGCTTTTTTTGTCGGTCGATTCGGTGTTGTTACTGGCAATTGCTCAATTGAATTTGTATTTAGAGATTTCTCTTCATTCTGTTGAATTGTTTTGTTGGGCACTGATGTCACCGCTGCTGCTGCTGCTGCCGCTGCTTGCGCATTTTGGGCTGCCTCATTCTTTTCACGCTTGCAGTGCTAAACGCGCCAACAAACAATAGAAAGCATTAAATTAGAACAGTCCGAACATAACTGCTGTTAGCACGTATAATGAAGATGTTTTTATACTTCACAAATAAAGGTTCCAATGTGACGTGATCCATCTTTGCCAACACATTCATGATGATACATAAAATGACATTTTTTGCACTGCAGCTGAGGTATCATTCCCATGGCCAAGACACATTGTATGGTGCACGATTCCCTACTGATGATTTTTGTGTATGGAAAACCAACCATTTGTTTTATAAATTACGATTGAAGAGATAGAGACAAGAGATTGTAATAAAAATTTGGGAAAACCGAAATTGGAAATTGAATGCGAAGCGTAATGAAATGGATAGCAAATTGATCGAATTTGAATTGGACATCACTAGATAGTGTGGAAGGAAGTTTTACAGACGACAATTTTTGGCAATTGTTTCGACCATAGAATTGTTTATGGTCCTACTTAATATAATTGCATTTCATCAATATGAGACAAATATACTTACTTCGATTTTGAGTTTATTTTGGCGGCTTTTGGTTGAATCACTTCAATCACTTCTCTCTCTGGTTGGCGTTTATTGCTTGGTGTTGACAACTGAAATGTTTCAATATAGAATTATACACTCATTTCAACCGATTAGACACTTCATTTCTTTTTGCATACAAAATATAAATCGTCCATGTTTCGCAAAAACATTTAATTTATTATTCTCAGGGATAAAAAATAATGAACTTAGAAACAAACTCGAACTAAGAGACAGTATGCAACGGTAACTTGATTACATTTCACTGAAGTGATTAATTAACAGGCTACTTTTTTCAATGATGACTGAGCAAAATTTCATTTATGTTTCGAAAGAAAATTGTTCAATGGTTTAAAATCAATTCGATTGTGTGTCGTTTATCGATTCAATGATGATATCGCATACATAGCGTTTGAAACAAAAACCTATTTTTTTTTTAAATTGCAAAATGCCTGAGTAATTTGATTTAATTGATTCCAATTATGGATATTTTCAAATTGCATGCTAATTGTGCTATTAATCGATTACACTTACTCGTGATTTGTTTGCTGTTGACGGTGGTGGTGGGCTGGCACCTTTTGGCATTTTTGGCTTTGGTATACGTTTACCAAGAACCTCCGGCGGATGAATGGGGTCGGGTAGTGAAGATGATTGTCGTTTCTGTGATGGCGTTTGAATTTTGGCACTACGTACTGTTTCCTGATCAGCTGGCATTCCAATACTCTCCTTGGCAAATGAAAAATCTCCAATATCCAAATTTTGATCTTTTAACGCTCGCAATTCGGACATAATTTCAGCTTTTGTACGTAATTTTTTGCCACTCGGCGAATGATAATACACTTCGCCTCGGTTGTCACTTTTTTGTATGTTCTGCATATTTGCACGGAACACCACCTCACGGCGCCATCCAAATTTGAATGGATTGCGATAACGTGGATCCGTTTTAATAATATGAGCTGACGCATCTTTTTCTCCAGTTGTTGCCACTGCTGGCAATTTTTGCGGTGTTTGTGTTTCTATAGGTGGCTGAACGTCATTCATTGCCGTATTTTCTGTCTTTTTCTCAACGTTATCCTGCAAATGGATAAAATCCAATCAGTTTTAAAATCGAAAAAAATCTTACACACCATCTGTTTGCACCAGATGCACGTGATATGAAAGAGACAAAAAAAAATCCACTTACTTCGATTGTATGTTTCGGTGTGGAATTTGGTGTCTTGCCTGTTTTTATTCGCTTCAGCAAAACTGAAGGTGCTGCAATAAAATTGAAAAAAAAAAACAGAAAAATGAGCTCACCGTGCATACAAATGTTGCTATTCAAACCACCAACACCAAATTGGCTGATGCAATTACTACAATTCAATATGAATTAAATGGCATTACCCCAGCTAGTGCATTTTGTAATATCTTCAGCGGTGAAACCGAAAAATTTCTCATCGTCATCACTAAATTCGATGCCATCACCAAAATTAATGTCAACATTGGCCGCTTGTTTATTATTTAGTTTAGCGCTTGATTTACGTTTTGCCGACGACTTTAGCGATACTGAGCCACCATTTTCTTTTATTGTTGTTGTTGCGAGCGTTGACGCCGTATCATTGTCGGTCGTTTCATTTTCACTCTGAATAACTAAACGTGATTCGGACTCTGTGTCTGATTCGCTTTTTAAACCTGCTGTACTGCCGCCACCATCCGATTCCTGTTGTTGTTCAATTGTCTCAAACACTTTACGGGCCGACGACGACGACGACGACGATGACGACGACGACGTGTGCAATTGATTTTTTACACCGCTATTCGTAGCACCATTCGATGGAATGTCTACAGGCAGCGATTGTTTGTGTTCTGCGAATGTGGTTGTTGATTCATTGTTGCTGATTGACGTTTCAGATGATGGCACCACTTCATTTTCAACTTGTTCGCCATCATATTCCACACTCGATTCAGGGTCATTGAAATCCATTTTTTCACTCATCTCCTTGTCCGGCTTTGTCGCCCTTTTATTTTCACAAAATTCCACCAAAATTTATCCGAAAATATTCGGCAATATTTCTGCAAATTGCGACAATTCGTTTTGTCGTACTCAACCAAATGAAAATGTTACACTTGCACTGTAGGAACAGCTATATATTAAAATCACATTGGGAGTGTTTGCTGAACTCAATACAAATTGAATGTTGCTGTGAAAACTAACATGCACAGTGATGTGGTATTAGCCAATCCGCATATTGTTTTTTATGATAGAAAACAATGATAACGTTCGACTTAGCGATTGTTTGCACAAATACTTTGGAGGTTATCCCGGTTTTTCAATATTCACTCTCACTTTGTCGATTCTAAATCACAAAAGATTTTCGGAATCTTTCTAGTGTTCCTAGTTTCTATTTTTTTTCTTCTTTTCAACTCGTCAATTGAATGCCATCATCGAGTGCGCCCGATTCAAGTTTTGGTTACGCGATCACACAATAGTCTTGTGGCTAGTAAAATTTCGTTGAATTATATTTTTTTTTGTTGCTTTTATTATTGGTGGTCGATTATGTGTGAGTGTTTTGATGGTAGAATAATATTGCCTGCCGCGCGGAAAGAATACGTTCGTGTGATAAAATACGAGTATCTCAATATAAAAACATCAAGCGACTCTTACAACAAGAGAGCGAAACGCGCTTCGGTTTTTTTTTACTACTCACATCCCATGCATACATGTATACGAGTACCAACACAACCAAAATGCATACAATTTGGATAGATCGTGATTTCACCACCGGTATTTGGTGGCGCTCATATCTTCTGCTTCGATAATTTGACGTTTCAAGTGGAGGATATATGTTGTTTATTCATTTTTGCATCTACGAGAATAAATTTGTTGAGAAGCAGTGTTTTATCATTTTGAACCACCGGTGCCAAACCAATGATTTTTTTCCACTTAAAAATTTGGGCCGACTTTGATTTTTCATACATTTATTAAATCGTAGCTTTTGATAAAGCGAAAGCATTTAGCTACAGTTTTGCATCCCTCCCCATGTTATTGTTTTGGTCTGGTTTTTGAATCATCACAATTCTATCTATTTCAATTTTACAATCAGAGCAAACATTTCAATTTAGCACAACCAAACATTCAATGCGAATCTAAACAAAATTCCCAACAAAAATCTCGGCTCAATCGTAAATCGGCTTTTAACGCCGTTTCATTTTCAAATTTATTCTGAGATCGATGACGTTGACATTTTAGTCGATGTTGACAACTCATTCTGAAAATTTTTGCCTACGAATTAAACTCAAATAGTGTAAACAAAACAGAAATCTAAAAAAGTGTTACCTCTAAACGGAATAAAAAATAAAAACTTTTGTCAACAATGACAACATCAAGTTTATTGGATATTGATGTCGATTCTTTGTTCGAGCAATGCAGTATTTCCGAAATTGACCTAGTTCATAAGAAGCTGCAGCAGAACATCGAATCGAAGAAAGAAGAGCTAAGAATTATGGTCGGGTAGGTTTATTACAGTGATTTTTGTGTCATGTCTACACAAATCGGCTAAAAATCTAACTTCATTTTAGTGAACGATATCGTGATTTATTGCAAGCGGCTGATACAATTGGTGAGATGCGTAAAACATCATCAAATGTCATCGAACACATTGAGGGCATTGTTAGTAGTTGCCGAAATCTTAACGAACATCAATTGATTGGTTTCAAAATTGACACAAATATCGACCACAGTTGGTTTGCATCTGAAGGAGTGCAGACGAATTACTATGGTTGCATGGCTCAAATTCATCTGTTAACAAAACTACCCGAGATGATTTGGAGTCGATTGGATGAGTCGGATTATTTTGTTGCTACACAATTGTTTATATTTTCACGGCACATCAGCACCGGATTGCAATTAGATGCGAACATGGACATTATGCGAAAATTCCCAGTGGCAAAACGGCAATGGAATCATTTGAATCAATTCTTTTTTATGATAAAACAAATGTGCCTGGAGCAACTAGAACGACCCGAACTTTCAACGGAAACAGCTGTGAAATGTTTGAGCAGTTTAGTGCTGCTTGAAAATTGTCAACTAGATAAATTGCTAACGATGTTCATTCAGCTAAGAGCTCGTGCCTTTCGACGCATGCTTACGAATATCAATGACGAACAAAATGATACAAAAAAAGGTCATCAGTCTGCCAAGAGTCGAATTTTGGACAGTTTACAATTGCTAAACGAAACAGTTTTGCAACTATTTAGATGTTTCATCGATACAAGTAATGCGAGGACTGAATCATCCGGTTCGAATAAATGTTTGCTGGCACGAGAGCTGGAATCTATTACTGGGCCCAATGCTAATCCAGTGATTGCTATGATCAAACTGAATGATTCTTTGATGAATGACACCATACCATCGCTTATATCGAAGTTTAAGTACGCATTTTCAATCACATTTATGCCAATCTACAATGAATTTCTATTCTATTTTAATAAATCTGATCAATTTATTTGATGTATTTGTACTTTTTAGGCCACAGATCCAAATCAAACCAATCGATTCGGATGCCGTTAGAAGATCTCTCGAACAATGGCTGCAAACTACTGAAAGCGATTCCAAGCAATTGCTTAAAGTTGTTATCGATAACATTAGCTCGGTTCGCACGATTCATAACATCAATAAAGCAGTTTTTGAACTAGGTGAATAATTTGAAATATATGCCCTGTATAGACCCGAAATTGGCCGTTATCAAAAGAATTAAATTACCTTTTGATTTTGAAACTTGCAGAGAATCCATCCAATTGGAAGCAAATATTGCAGAGCTTGCATTTGGACAGCAATATTGATTTCTATCATAAATTTTACCAACCATTGATGCTGGAACGTATAAAAACTATTATCACTGCATCCTGGACAACAGCTGTTAATCAAACTGAGAAAAATATGCGCGAAATATTCACCTCAAATGCACTTTCATTGATAGGTAAATTTCATTATACCGCAGAATATGCACATGAAACATTTTCATTTTGGATTGAATTGAATTGATGCGAATTGTTTTGTTATTTTTCTAGATGAAAAATCATTTTGGGATGAAGAGAATGAAGATAGTCCAAAGAGTTTGAAACAAGCTCTCGATATAAATCGACAAAGTCATCGCCTGCTAATGAAGTCAAAAGGATTTTCAGTTGACATTTGCAGGATTTGTAATGAATTAGATAAAAGTGTTGAATCCATTTACTCTGATTTAAGCTTGTACGTCAATTCAACGATCGCTGAGAGTGTTGGATTGAGAGAAGATCCAGGTTTACGCAAAGAACAAGCCAATTTAATTGAGTTTTTAAGAAGTTGCAGCCAGAATGGAGTTTCTGAGTATGTTTTTAATGTTCACATTTCAATTTCAAACAAATTTTCTCTAAATTTCCATTGAATTTTCAGATTAATATCAAGAGTGAAGTGTTTGGGTGCCGAAAATAATGACCAAGCACATTCCATAGCATTTTTAGCTAAACTGCTTAAGGCTGTGACAGAAATTTGTCCAAGTGTTAAACAATGCCTAATGCCAACATCACTATTTCTATCCAATACATGGAATGAATCGTCGAATGTATCACACATTGAGCATTGGGAACGAATATGCCGTTTACTGAACGAAGAATCAATAAATCTTTGGAAACAATGGATTGAATTATTCACCAGTGATATTCTTCGCAAACAAAATGGATTGTGCTTTAATATTAATATTGATTTAATGAATTTACTGGATTTATTTCCCAATTGGGAAACCTATACCATCGAAGAAAAAGACGAATCAAACTCTACCGTTCAGTCATCAATCCGAGTTCCAGCACATCCAAGCATTTTATTACAAACGTTCCTTTATGACTGTTGTATAAAATTGAATGAAAAAATTTCCGAAACTTTACCAAAACCAGTGACCAATTTACTGATGGATCGTCTATTGGATCGCATTGTGAATACGTACAGTGAGCTCAGTGATAAAAATGAATTCATTTTCACCAATCAAAATGCCTGCCTACAATTCTATTTTGATTTAAAAATTTTGACACTTTTATTTTTAAATGGAAAACGTAACGATCAACTTCAGTCATTGGCCAATAAGTTTAAAGGTGGCATTGATCCATTTGATTTTGAATTACTTCAAAAGTATATAAATACAAATGTGAAATTTGCTGCCCAACGAAAACAACATCAGTATGGTCTTCTCATATCCACTACATCAACGAATCAGTCACTGCTTGCTGCCATGACAAAAACTGGTGCATCGAATTTTGCACAAGAAAAAGATCCAAATTTACTTTCACTAGCCAACAATGGTGTAGCACACAGCAACTGGTTCACTTTATTGCCGATTGTTGTATCAACAAAAGCATCCACACTGAATGAAACCGTTGAGAACAAAGTGCCCTCTCCACAACCAAAAACAGAAAAGGTGATTATTTACAGGCATTTGAGTTTGGTTGTATTTCATTTTCATTCATTTTATAATTTTTTTTTTCATTACAGAGAAAATCGCCATCAAAGAGCAGTGCAACCACATCACAGTCAACAGCACAGCAAAATTTGGCTAATGTTAAATCAAATGCAGCCGCATTCTTTGGCGCCATGTCACAAGATTGGTTCCGTTAATTTGATGAATTACTTATCGATTCCCCATATTTTACATTGCTTATAATTATTCAAAATTCAAATATATAAAGTTGATGTGAAAGTTGATTGGATTATGTTATCTATTTTTTTAAATGAAATGCATTTACTGAATGCATAATAATAATTTGGTCAACTATTTATGCTAGGCTGAGTTTCATAGTTTTCATTCCGTATCAACGATACACAGTTGAGTCAACGATTAGATTCCAACTTCTTGGCAAATGGAATCGGTGGTTTTACGCTTCCATAGCTAATGAAGATTTGTGTTTGCGTTCGTCGATAGTTGCAAGCAGTCACTTCTCAGTAAAATTGAATATTTAGCCCGCTTTAACGCCTGATCATTTGTGAATATTTGTTTTGCATCGTGCAAATTATTATAAACAATAATTCGTAATAAACATAAAATTGCTGAATCGACGAATACGATTGGTATTAGTTATTCACGAGCCGAACTCAAACTATGGCGTTAAACAATGTTGCATTTGTTTTGTTGTTATGAATAGCTAAATGATCGACAGAGACAAACAAATACTTGGCAATACAATAAATACAACCAATCTCAGCATCCTCTGCATTTTCATAGCTGCGCAGTTCAAACGAAATAAAAGGAAAACAATTCTGGATTAAGCGATATTTAATTTTAAGAAATAAAAGACGTGCGATTATGATGTGGTTTTTTTTTCAGATAACATGAAATATAAAATTAAATTGGATGTCTTCATATTCTGGATAATGTTTTCTTTTCATTGGAAATATAACAAGTAATGTATATGTTTAATTGTATCACTTAATGTCTAGAAATACTTTTCGCAAATTTCGGAATGACTACGCCACTGTCCAAATGGCTTCAATGTGATTTTTGGCTCTAGGCTCGTCACAAGTTTACGAAATCAATTTTTAAAAAAATGTAAAATGCAGTTGCAATCTTCGGTAATTCTGGTCTCAGATCTGTAACTTCTATGTCGTTCTGTCTTTTATATTTAATGTTGTGTTCACTTCACAGCCACTGTATTGTTAAAATTAATATAATTTATATTTATTCGCGAACAGTGGAAATTGATTTTCATTTGTTGCAAATTATTTGAAAATGTTCTAAAATTATAAAATGGCGATGAAACTTAAAATTTAACACTTATATTCAAATTTTGGGAATTAGCCGTTTAAAATTGTATGACACTGTGAGTTGTCGTTTGAAAATTCGTGAAATGATGAAATTGTAGAAAAGCCACCGCTATATTATTGTTCCGGTAGCTCATCAATATTCTTTACAACTAAAAGTTCTGGTTTTTTCAACGAAAATAGAAAATCATCCGGTTTTGGTGTTGATTTATTGTCTGGACTCTTAAGTTGCAAGCTGATTCGTTGATGTTCGCTAACTGAAACGTTGCGATTCTTTAGGTTTGAATTGATGTCACCATTGAGATTTTCTTTTGGCACATATTTTTGCAGCTCCTTACCACTAACAGTAACAACACCATTGCGGCGATCTTTAACGCTACTTGATTGTTTTGGTGTTTTTGGCAATATTTTTGGTGTTTTAACATCGATTTCTTTATATTGGAGTTGAGCTGGTGAACTGAAATTTAAGCTACCATTGACTGTAACACTGTACTTTGAATTATTAAGACGTGTGCTTCGACCACGCGGTGTTTGAATGACATCGGAGTCGGAGTCAAAATCATTGGAAAATGTTTGAGCTTGTGAACGTCGAACCATTTTTGCAGTTCGTGGTGTGATATGAATGTCATCTAAAAAATAAAATCACATTTAATTATGGTATTGAAAAGGTATTGATTGTCGAGTATTTACCATTCAATGATGATTCGGAGCCCGATTGCATTAAAATTTTCTTCACCGTTGTTGTTGTTACCGTCGTTGTGATTGTCTGTTCGAGGTATGCAACACCATTCTTCTGATTGAATTGATTTTGAACAATGTCATCAATGATTGAGTTCGAGTGAACGCTTGGCGTTGAATTTACCAGAGCAAGATTTGTTCCATCATTGCTGTTTGTTATCGCCTGGACATTTTTGGTATGTGGAAGTGCATTAAATATTGGAAATGTGCCAGGTGGTCCGTTGCTTGACATGCGAGAACCACTGTCTTTCTCCATCACTTTTGTACTAACACTGCTTGATGTTTCTACAATACCATTATTTGTTTTTGTTACATTGTGTTCATTTTTTGTTGCATGCTCTTCGCGCAATCGCTCCCATGTTTCCATTCGTTGACCACAATACTGTTAATCGAAAAAACAAAGTTAAGATTACTATGGGAATTTATCATCACGCATCATTTATGCATGGCAATTTATTTTAAAATACACTGAAACTATGCAGTTCAGTTGGAAGGCAAGAATCACCAATTGAAATACATCCAGCCAATGTATTTCATATGGAGAATTTGGTTATGTTCAGTTTAAAAATTGTTTTGAATAATTTTTGGTAAGCAAAACATTTCATACATTTTTAAATGTGCTCACGAACTCTGGTTGTCCTTCATCATCGCTGGACACTTCGATGCACAAATCGCTTCCACGTGAACCTTTTTCATCGTCTTCATTATATTCTTCCTCATAATCAACGTCTTCTTCCTCATAATCAACGTCTTCTTCCTCTTCCAATTCATCGTCAGAGTTTCCTGTACGTATTGAGCCACCTTCATCTTCACCAATGTTTCCATATCGCTAATGTATACAAGACAATAAAAGAGAACAGAATGCCAAATATCATGAATGTACAAAATTGAAATATTTCAAATAATCAATTGTCAAAGCATCAAACTCACATCGAATAATTCTGACCATTCAGCTTGACGTCTCTTAATAACATCTGATTTTAAAGTCGCAAAATCAAGTGGTTCTTCACAACTGAAACGAAAAATGATCAACAATTCATTAAATTCTATTCAAATATTTCAATGGATGTGGGAATCTTGTGGACAAATTCAATTTTGCTTGAAATTTTTGCCGTATCGATAAATAGAATTCATTGAAAATATCAACTAACTGTTTAGCCATTTTTTTGTGAACGTTGATACACAACAACAGCACTTGATTACGGCTTCTAACAGACTAGCGCTGTTTTTGCTGTCATTCGAATTGAATATTAAAATCGTTGCCTTCATGTTCATTGTAACGCCCTCTGTGGACATGTTGTCACTCACAAACCATCTATCCCTATTGGAAAACGTATCAAACCGTTAGTGCAAAAGAATTATTTTGTTAAGAGAAAATTGATTTCCATTAGTTTCCATTTTTTTTTTTAAATTCATTCGTACAAAAGGAGACAAATGATGCTCAACTTCTGAATAATATTCACTTCGAATATATTTTGACAATTCGAATCAAACTTGCTATTTAACGACATTTACATGAATGCTAAATTTCAATCAATGCAATGACAAATAAATGAATTTTACAACGCAAAAACTGTATTATTCATGAGATAAAAATGATGAAATTTACCATTTTGTTCTGTGTGAATTTCAATATTTCATAAATAAATCACATTTTCTATTGAAATGGCACAGTCACACAAAAAAATGCCACAACGATAGAACTAATAAGAATACCACTTTTGATAACAATTACAAGGACAATAAATTTCCATTCTTATGATGTTCTATTTTCTGAATCACTTGAATAATAACAATATTTTGCTCAAGTAAGAAAGCGTTCCATAGCTCCATTTGGTTGCAACCATGGTTATTGGATAATGCCGTTTAATACGTACAAACCATGTATATTTCTATAGTATTGCTTATGTGATAACCTTAAACAATCAATTGGTGACCTTTATTCAGAAATAATTATGGGATGCTAGCCAAATACAAGATAACACACTACTACGAATCTATGAAATGTAAAAACATCAAACAATATCTTCAATGAATTTTAAAAAAAAAAAAAGAAGAGAAAAACACTAATAAAAATGATACGGCCGTATTATGACTGTCTTGTGGAATGATTTCAATTGGTTGCAAGAGTTTCTAGTATAGTTTTTTAAATATTTTTGTTTTATTCTCGATTGTGATTAGGTAATATAATTACTTTTTTTCCAAAGAAACTCTGTGTGACGATTAAAAAATATCATTTTCTGTATGAAGCAATCAATCCTTATCAAATCCAATTTTTTTGAAGGAAAAACAAATAATTATTGCGCATACATACATTTTCGATTAGATTAAATCAATTCGTTTTGTTTACGCCTTGGAATTTATAATATAATTTTCGGGATAACAAAGATATTTATAGTTTATTTGTACGTTTCCATGGAAAAAAAGTGCCCAGCTATGCTGTTAAATGAAAGAGTTTGATTTTTAAACAGTAGGCAGCGCAGTATCGCTGCACTCATACTCCAGCAAAATGCAGAACGGTATAGACATATCATGCGCTTGACAGGCGTTCGATTCAATGTGATTTTATAAATAAATAACTTAATTATGTCAACAATTAGTGAATATGTGATGCGTTTGCAAATTGAGTCAGACTTTTTGTTTTCGTCTGTGGCGGCATTTCAGATGTCACTAATCAGTTCCATTTGTGTTTTAATCACTTTTCATTGATGATTTTGATAAATCATTGACGATTTTTGATGATTTTGCTTGTTAATTTCGGAATCCTAAATTGGCACAACTCAATTTTTATTGAGCATTTCATGGATTGCAATAATTTTTCACTTATCGTCGATCAAAATCTCGATTGAAAATATAATTAATAGTTCAACTGGTAAACTTCAGTGAATTTGATCAGATGTGAAATTTTTCTAAAAGAAATATTATAATTTGTTAAATAAGAGCTATTTTCTGTTATTTAACATCCGATAAAAGGGGCTGAGTCAGAAAAATCCATTCTTTGAATTTGAACTTTCTTTCTATTCATTCCTTTCTTTTGAACATTTTTCCCAAACTTTGATTACGCAGCCAAGCGGATACGGTAAAAATTTGAATATGTTTGCATTTCTTCGATCGAAATCATTTGTCTCGATGTCCATTTGTCAAAAAAAAAAAAAACGAAAATCGAAACAACATGAAACGATCCATTATTGATGAATAACCGAAAACAAACCATTTAAATGGTCCCCCATACCAGACCAACAACACCTCATTCAAACTTTCTACAATGCTGAAAATTCATTGTGCATGCATACAATGCATCGATTTACCTATTTATTTTGTTTACAATAGAAACAAATTTCTCGTATATCACATTGGTAAAATAGTGTGTCAGTTGAGCAATGCATTCTTACCACACCACCAATGAGATCGTCAAAGAAACCTCGACGATGAAGAAGAAGAAAAAAAAGTTGTTACGTGCTATTATCTTAATACATTTTCATAAGCAATGATCATTAATCATGTACTAATCAAATAAACAAACAACAAAATGCAATGCTTCTATTGATGGAACAGATTCGAAAAATTGTTGCATCAGAGTCAATATTAGAGAGCGTCAATTCAATGGCAAAAGGGCAAAGAAAGTGCACACAGAGCACACACACACGAACACAAAATCATCATTCGACAAACACAACCCGGCAAAATCCATGTTTTATTGCTCAATTTGGTGGAATATTTTTTTAGGGCTGATTTTGTGTAAACCACAAAGAAAAGTGTGCGTTTTTTTGATTGAGATGGTTTCGATGAGACTTTTGAAAAAAAAAATGAGCACTCAAGTTATCATGTGCAAAAGACAAAAGTTCAAAAAGTGCATTTTATCAAATGATTTTTAACAATTCGAATTCCACAAAAAACACACACACAGAGAAGAGAAGAGAAAAAAAAAACCATCTGACATGAGAATTAGAAGAAAGCCCACAAGAACCGTCAAAATAAATTCGAAAAAAATTGAAAAACTATCTTGAAAACCATTTCTCTTCCATTATTGACCTTTTTCATACACCTCATCAATAATCATCTTTGGTTTGTCGTGTTTCGATGCTCAACGTTTTTTTTTTCTCTCTCCTCTCTTTGGGCTAGCAGCGTGAAAAAAAATGACCATCTACCACTTATTCATTTTGGTTTCTTGTTAGTTTGGCCACGTCTATCGCGTATATGCGATCATCAAACACCGATTCATCATAAAGTGACTAGAAAAATGTATGAACATTCATATCGAATTCTACTGAACGGGAGTGTGTAGCGGCTATTTTTATGGTTATCGATAAAGATGCGGTTGTTGGATGGCGTTTTTTTTTCTCTTCTGTGAACGTGCAAATGACCGTGTATCGTTCATCTAAATCGATAAAGTTCGAAGTTTCTTTTTTTATTTCTCGATGCTCTCCAGTGACTTTGTCCTGATTCTCATCCTCATTTCATGTTCACTTCGATACCATTTATTTCAACGTTTCAAGCAATTCATGTGCCACACCAAATGAATACATACACTGCAATCTAATAGCTGAGGAGGATAACAGACGTTTGGCATTTTGACTTGATGTTTTTTTTTTATCCGATGAATTTTTTTTTTGTTGATGGGCGGTCAAAAAGAGTGCGCACCGATAAATATGACGATGTTTCTGGTGTGGGACAATAGTTTTGCAATGAAATGCTTATGATTAATGCGGTGCCAAAATGATTCGCTTGATTAATATCTTGAGATCGTCACATATACACATTATTTTAAGCGGCTTTATCACAAAAATTCGCAATGGGAAAATAAATCGAACGAAAGTAGATTTTTTTTTTTTTCGTAAATTCTTCAGAATATTTTCGGATTTAACCACACCGATTTAGTGACATCGTCGCTATTTGTGAATTTTAGAGGGCACACCGAAGATATTGATGAAATAATTTCATCGGAATCATAGCTTATGATTTATAGTTGAATGTAACTGCAAAATACTAACCAAACTAAGCTTCAGGGTAGAGAGTTTAGTTTTGAATTAAAAGAAATGCGAATCTTTTATCCGAATTAATTTCAAACAAATACCTGGAGGAATGAGTCGTTCCTAATTGATTTGGGAAATAATTGAATCCGATGCTTTTAAATGGACATTAAATGTCCAAGCAAGCAGAATATCATGTACACTCTTTAGCATCAACATGGTCATTAATCACCACATCGAACAAATTCAAATGTGTTCTTGGATCGTTTGCTAGACATCATGAAAACATTTAAAGGGATCGGTTTGTACATTTTATTCCATACAATAGGTTTTCATCAATAGAAATTACATGAGGCGACAAAAGAGAAAGCATTTCAAATCGTATTCTTTGATTCAAAATCAAGACAATCACATTTATACAACAATTAATGATGAACATTTCTCCTTTGGCGGTGAAAATTGTAATTCTACTGAAATGGCATACACACAAACGAGAGAACACCAGTCGATTTAGATGAATAAAAAATCGATTTATCAATATTGACATGGACAATTAATTAATTAAAATTGGTTTCTGTAAAATATTCTCATTGCTTGCTCCGAAATTCATACGAATTTTACGAAGAAAAATTCTCCTCGGCTGAGTCGGTCAATGGTGAATTGAATTTCATTTTCAATTTATTAACAAAATGTGAATGAAACTGGCAAAATAGAGAAATTGGTGTGAAAGTCACAGAAAAATGACCCAAAATTATCTAATTGTTTCACAATTTTCAGCTGACAAATGATGTTGGTCATTTCCCATTCAATCGGGTGCAAATACAATGTTTTTGTTTACAACAATTGCATGCTCTTTCAATAGTTTCAGTCTGAACATCAGGATTAATGACATTTGCATAGGAAGCTGCCTTTTGTCAATAGCACGAATGGCACCATTTTGGCGCATGTGAAAATGTATGTAGATGAGTTTTTGTTTTGGGTGGCAGTTTTACTAAACTACTGATGACAATATTCATATTTATGGCCGTGTGCAATGTGACCTCACCTCCAATAAATAACTGACTATTGGATAGACATACGCTACCTTTGCTGTGTTATATAGAATAAACATCCTGGATATTGGTCATCGGAAACGAAATGCACTCATCATTTATAACTGACTGTCACATGGAATTTATGCACATCCATTTGCAGCCCATTCAAGTTACATTCTATGCAATCTAGCATTGTGATTGGATTCTTTCGACTGCAATGTTTTACTATATCATCAAGTTTAATAAGAAATTTTCATAACCTCCTCATGAGCATCTTCCTTACGAATAGCTAATTTTATGTTCATTTTAATCAAGTTACAAACTGCATTGATCTTTCGTGATTTGTCCATTGACAATGATGAAAATTGAGCCCATTTGCATAGGTCGTCCGATATTTCGCATATTTAGTGGTTGACCTTTAGCCACATCACAAAACCGTCGCATTAATTTCAGCGGATATTTATTGTGCGCGTATCGCAAATTGTCACACATAAATTTCGATTATTTCCACAGTATAATTATTTTGTCAACTGTTTTTATTTATGCAGTCATTGTTTGTGGGGCTGATTACCAGAGCGCATCGTACCGCTTCAGCCACCAGATGCAATGCTGGCGAAAATAAATGGCCATTTTATTTGCTAAACGTAAGCAAACGGCAATCGAATCGATGCAATAAATTGTAAAACACAACAACAACAACAACAAATACGCATGCCGAGGGAAAAATATGGCAAAGTATGCAGACCAATTCATCATCGTTTATACGTGAACAACTCGATTTCAATTTGCAGTTGCAACATTTATTTTATTGCATTGATTCTATTTTTGCATCGTCAACCTAAAAACTGCATGTGTCGAATCGAACACAAAAAAGTGTGCAATTTCAGTGCAATTTCAATTGGTATCTTCAGTACTGTACAGAATTGTCTTCGTGTTAATTACTTACCGATTTAAGACGCATATGTTGTGCCAAAGCAATTAAGAGTGATTTACTGGTGACTAAGAAAATTTATAGCATGCGAAAGAAAATTCAGCCGCCGTTTGAATAATATCGGAATTAAGATTGGCATTCACTTCTCCCACGAAGATGTTCTGATGGTAATCGGTTTGGTTTTCTTGTAAATTCATGAAAATTAATTGAGCTGAAAGCGTGAATTATCACTGAATCGTTGAATTTCACGTTCTGAAAGAAGCACTGCTGAACATTGGTGACATACCAAAAAAGTTACCTTCATAAATTTTCGCTCGTAATCACTCAACGTGTGATGAACGAGCTTGAATCGCTAGACTGTCTAAAACTTTAAATGACAATGAGAGATGAATAAATAAAAAAAAACAAAGTCACTTCTTTTTTTCAAATCCATTAATCGTTTTATTTGTTATTTTTAGTGAAATTTGTCGACAGAAAATCGGTTGCAAATTTGAAATATATTCGTAATCTTGTATCATTTTTCATTTAATAGCAATTTCAATGTTTATCAATAATATAATTCTCTACATTTTATTTCATATAATTTATTGCTGCATATTAATCGGTGAAATGGTCAGATCATCAATTTGTGTGTATGTGTGAACTATTCGGATGGGGAAAATGTCCTAAAGAGCAAATCTGAAATGTTGCTTTGGCTATCGATTTCCATGCAATGAAATCGATTGTTTTGAATAAAAAAAACGCCAACCATTTACATAAGTAAACTGTGCTTAATTGAAATACAGTGCACTTGAAAACAACAGTGTGAACACAGTCAAATTTTGTCACCATAAATACGAAAAAAGTTCAAAACAGTAATTACATTAACATGGTTTTTGCTGCATTTTGATATACAGATGAATTTTATTCCATATTGCAACGGTTCACAATTTTATTTTACTAACAATATCGGACTAATTCCAAACTGGAGACTGTCGCTTTTCTATGCATTTGTTTTGTTTTGTTTTTGTGTTAAATTGTTGTGTCCAGTGATATCATTCGATTTTAAATAAGTTTTTGCTTATGTAATAGTTTTAATGTAATATTTCAGCGAGAAAGAAGATTGAGTTGATTATTTTGTACAAAACAAGGAAAAATGGAGAGAAAGAGATAGAGACAGAGACACATGAAATGAAAAGAGAGGGAACGGATTCACAAACAACCGAAATTTTCAACAAATTTCTTTGCTACACAATTTCACATTTATTTTATAAATATTGCCATTTTCATTTCGATCTTACAGCATCTCTCGTCAATGTTCATTCAAAGCAAATAAATATCTTCAAGGGGTAAGGAGGATAAGTGTTTCTCATCTTAATCGCTACATCTTTGAACAATACTAAACTTGCCTACTCACACATTTGCTGCTGACGATTCATGTTTTTTTTTCGCTACATTATGTCTAACTGCCTTAGTTTGTAGCCTAAAATTGTATGCTAATGTTTGATTTAATCATTTCTAAATGTAGTTTAACGCGGATGATTTGATTTTTTCTTCAATTTTTTTTAAATTATTTTTCTCCTTTAAGTTTGATTAAATTACTATTTGGTATAACAAACATTTAAAATTACACAATTTTTTTTGTCCTTTTTTATTGAATGATTTTTTTTTCAATTTGTTAAACTATCGAGTTTTGTGCATGCGTGCAATCGTTTTATACCACAACTGTAACGTAAAACTTTTTGTCTTTTCGTTCCGAATCATTTTTCAGTCGATTTTTATGAAGTTTATTAGAACCTCTTATCATCGATGACGTAAAACTTATTTTTGATAAAGTTAAGAACAATTTGTTGTTGTTGTTGTTTTCTTTGAAAAATAAATTTCAACATCTTTGTTAAGTTAGCAACAAAATGTTAAACAAAATTAAAAAAAAAAATATTCAAATGGAAAATAGCGCATCCCCATTCCCAATCCCATTGAACGATTTCGCACACATGCTCAAAACATCGTCAGTTCCATTTAATTTAAGTAAGACTGATAAGTTTAAACTTTAAATATGTAAAGAAGTTATGCATAGAATATATTAAAAGTTCCTATAATATGAATCAATATTCAATATTCTGCATGTATTTTGTATATATAATATATGTGTGTTTTCATTTTTTATTTAGTTTTTTTTTTATTTTGGGTGAACCCTTAATTTACCTAGATCTCTCTTTCATCTTTAAATTACAATCAAATAGAAAAAAAAAATTCGACATGAAAATAAAGACATTTATTTTAAAAGAACATTTTGTTTTCATTTCAAATGTGAAAAAGAAAAAAAATTGTTTAAAAATATTGCAAATGACCAGCGATAAAAGTCTTGGAGTGTTTATAAATTGGCTGTGTTCAACACTCGCCTATCTTAACTTGCTCCGTACAAGAATTCTACTTGACTTTAGACACCAGAAGCCGTTTTGTGTGTGTGTGTGTGTGTATAAATTTTCAAAAAGAAAAACAAAAATTATTTACATCGTGAAAATAATGGGGAGAGAAAAAAAACAAACGATTTTGTTTTGTGTGTCAACCGATCGATCGGGAATTTTGTTGTTGTTGTTGTTGTTTTTGTTTTAGATGATTGTGTGCGTCGCTGTGGTTGTTGATGTTTCCGTGCTTACACTGCTATTACTTTCGTGCGCTCTATCCTGTGCGACTGGAATATGCGATTGATCTTGTGTATATGTTTGTGATGTGATGTGATGCGATGCAGATGACATAGAAAATGTTGACGATTGATCCAATGAATTAGCCGCTGTTGAGTAGTATGTTGGAAATGGAGCCAATGATGGCCCCATTGATGATCAAGTTGTAGTCAACTGTCGCCACATTGTATGTCACATTGATGATAAGTATGGCCATGAAAAACTGTTTCCAGATAATAACATATCACGAATCAGCGTTTCAATTGGCGTTTTACCCACCAAACGAACGAAAAATAGCTGCTCAATCACCTGAAATGAGCAGAAAATAGATTGCAGGGAGGTTATTAATTGATGTTCATGTTTAAGGTGCGCTTATAGGTGCTGAGCATCACAAGACATGAGCCGCAAAGAATTTCTCTATGCATTTTTCAAAAGCTGATGTAAACATGGGAGTGTCACCCAAAAAAAACTACCATTTATTCAGAGAAGCAAAGAGGAAATGGAAAATTGAAGCAGAAAGAAAACAAAAAACAAGACAAAACTTACTTGTGACGAGACGGTTCTCAGTGATGGTAACCGTAACAATAGCTTTCCAAAACGAGTTGGTTGATTTGGATATTGAGTGCGGCAGTATTCCTCGAGAGCGCATTGAGATTTCTCTTGTAACGATTCGATATGTGCAATATCCGACAGACCACACGCATCTGAGGGTTAAAAAATAAAAGAGAAACAATCATTAGTTACGTTGACATACAAAAAAAGCGGAATATTTTTGTTGTTTTTATTTCTTAATAAAAATATGTTATTCAAATTGATGAATGAAATTAGTAGATGCTATTGTCAACGAATATTAAACTCTTTCTTTTTAATAACAGCCAATGTTCATGTCCGTTTTTTTCTTGTTCAGTTAATCAAATGCATAAATTTATGAGCGATTGTGTCAATTTTTATGCACTTGTCGCGACATTCATATTCCGCGAATTGCGTTTTACTTGATAAAAATGCCTTAATTCAATATGCAATACATTTTTCACGGTCCACAGTAATAAATTGTTTGGATTGCTGTTGATGAAATTATGCGCTTATTTGTTATGTGTGTTGTTTTAACATTGAGTGAGAAATGAAAATGCAACTGTAATTTTATTGGCCATTTCCGTTTTTTTGCCGCAATGTGAATGGCGTGCCGAGTTCTTGAGATTCCGAATCATGAATCAAGTGCACAAAGCAGGAGAGACTATGGCATTAATTGAAGCTTAACATAACGAAATTATGGTAAGCAATATAATTATATCGCGTCGTTATTAGATTGAATTTCCTTTTTTCGCTGCACAACGAATTAATGACGTGAGATTAACGACTCGTGGCTGAGATTTGTATGCCGTGCGTGAACACAGAGAAAAAAACATGAAAGTTCCCATTTTTTGATGTCGACACAAGCTTATAGATAATCCCAGTGTACGGGATTTGGCTGGATGAAGTCATGAAAACATGGAAATTTTGATTACCTCAAGTTGCGGTTTTGCTTCGCTAACATCACACACACAGCACACACACACAACACACACTCTTTGGTACAGTCTCGGAAATAAGCCAAATGCCAAACCATTTCAATGCAACCAGTCACATAGAAACCGTATATTTTTAACACAACAACCATTCGATTGGAGTGACAATGAATGCAAACAGTCAAACATACGTCATTTTGTTGTACAATCATTCAAAACGGTAACAAAAATGTCTGATGTAATCTTTCTCAGTGTGTGTGTGTTTTTTTTTCTCATCCGTCGCTTGCTATCTGGTTCTTCCATTTCAGATATTTTTTTGTGTTGTCCCTTCGCCACTATTGTTTTCCTTGCCGTCACATATTTTAATTTTCAAAAAATGTCAATCGAGAGTCAGGAGATGAGAGAGAGAGAGAATGAGAGTGAAAAATGTGTCATCTGTTGAAAGGACGTGTGCATGTACGAGTGTGTGATGACAATTTTTGAGTGATGTTTTGATGGAATACAAAACGAGTAATAGACAGAGAGATAGAGAGCCCCAGATGTATCCTTTGCAAAGTTCATGGGTTTTGAAAAAGTATAACTTTTGACGATGTGTGCGATATGAGACTTTTGCTGAAGTATTTGCGCCTCTTGAAACTGAAATGGATTGAGTAGTCTTGAAATAAAGATCGGCCTCGAGGTGAAAATACCGAACTCAATTGTAACCCTTGAAGCGTATCAAATGTAAATTCAAATGAATAACAACAAAACAAGAAATAAGAATGCGGAGCACAATAGCAACAACCCCTTGAATGTGTCAGCCATAAAATTCGACCACAATTGGCACACTCTGCCAATAGTTGGATATTGAGTTGTTGGCAACTGCGACCGATGTATTATGAAGAATTTCACAATTGAAATTCAATATTTGTTTGACATGTGTTTTATCAGCTTCGATAAAATTGTAAATTCAGTTATTTTTGTTGGTGGCGGTGGAATTTATGTTGGGAAAATATAAAGTGCTACAATAATTTGATTTTATTCATTTTTCTTTGTAGAGCGCAACGCAAAGAAAAGGCAAAATAAAGTCGATCGAGTACTTGACAAAAATGTCAATCATATCAACAACAACAACAAAAAAATGTTGGCCGACTTCCCGACACACAATATTCATTGAGTCACAATGTTATGCAAACCGATCGACATTGTGCAAACTGAAAAAAGGATTTCCGTTTTATTATCGAATTTATTTTATTCGCAATTTTGACACACGGTTACTTATTGACTTGGATATATCATAAAATATATTCCATAATTTTATCATATTCAAAATAATTTTGAATGTGTTTTATTCGAGTTTTCGAAGCGGATGTTACATGTTGTTACACGAAGTGTTCACTAGAGTGTTTATTTTGCCAGCAAAACGGCGAACAGAGTTTCGGAATATTTTAGATAAAATTTTCTGTGAAAATTATATTTGAACACATGCAAAAGTGTTGAAAGTTGATGGACATTTTCGAGTGAACAGCAGCAGCATCATGATTTCAGTCAATTTTGGCCGATTTATAAGGCAATGGTCATTCATACTGTGAAAATGTCACCAAATGTTTGAATTGTGTACGAATAAATGAAAAAAAAACGGTCGAGTTTCAATATTGTGGATATTTTGGACATGGGTCGAAAAACTTGTGGCCGGACAAGTGTCGATGTCCGATTCAATTTACATATATTTAAATTTCACTAAATTAAATGGAAATGATACAGTTAAATGGAAGCATTCGAATGGGTAAAAGAATGAAACATTTTAATTAGAAACAATTTCGATGATATTGAAGGGGTGACAAAGTCTTGAAATGTCGATACATATGTAAATTTTAATTTCCGTCCTGTTTAATAACAGCCCAGAATTGACTTGAATCACTGAACATTTCGACGAGAGACTCATGTCTCGCAATCACTTCAACAACATTTTCAAAAGTCAATTCGTCCCTTCTCAATTTCAGTTTTGACTGAATATGAAATGAAATCTAGCATTTCTTTGTGATTTCATGTAAACGATTTGCAAGAAGTTCGCCAATTTGTTAAATGAGCTATTTCCAGTCGATGCACTCACATTTGAAACCAAAACAAATCACAAAAAAAATAACGACACCATGCTAAATCCAGCAAATTTATGTGAAAAAGGGCGTAAGAAAACCACATTCAAATTCTCTGATCTGATTACAAGAAATTTTATGGCTCTCGATTGTGAGAGTGTGTATGAATGTGGTTTTTCCTCTAGTGGTGATGACGGTGATTTGTACCGACCAATCTTAATGTTAACCCCTTTACCATTCGCCAGCCAACAATTTACCGTCGGGGTATTAAGTGTCGGCACTTTGTATGTTGCCAAAATGACTTCGATATGTCATCCTTAAGTTCTTTTCGCGTGTTATCTTGAAGTCATTATCATTAGGAGACAAATGCATAAAATACTTGCGCGTCGAATGAACAAACAAACAAGCGACGCAATTGAACTGAAGATCCGATGGCTGTGTGTGTGTGTGCGAGTGTGTTTGCTACACAAAAGGATTTACAATTGAATGGAAAACGGGCAAAGTGAAGTAAGCACAATCGTTAAATGACTTATTTTTCTTCTTTCTAAACCGAATCGAAAGCTCTTTATTATGACTATCGCAACGCAATCATCACTACAAATCTATCTCTCTGTCTCATTTTGGGGCGTTATTTTTTTTTCATCTCTATCGTTGCTGTTGCCTTTTTTCGGTGTGTATGTGTGTGTGTGTGCTGTATTTCGTAGCATCCTCTAGCTTGCTCTCGCTTCGACTTTATTTGTGGCATTTGCGATTGTAAAAATGTAAGACTTTTTCACACCGAAAAATACGCTTTTTCGCATATATTTACGGAATCGACGGTTATTATTCTTATTATTATCAGTGTTTTACCACAAAATTTACGTACTCAATGTTATCGCTGGAGCCAAGTCTCATGTAAATTTTATTTCATTTGTTTTCCGTTCGGGATTTTTTTTTTACGGCTTTATATTTCTCTCACCATTTTGCCAGCTCATTCGTTGTGTTTTTCTGGCAACAGCCAAACCAAAAATAAAACAACGACAACAAACAGCTCAACACTTCGTTCCATGAGAGATACAGCAATAAAAAACAAAAACAAACAAACCCATTGCACACGACCGAAAATGATATGCCAAAGAATCCGTACGGACTACTGATATTCGAAGAGTTACGGACGGGGTGACTGCTTTTGCCAAATTTATTCTTTGGGGTTTGAAATGAGCAACGAATAAACCAGACGTCTTTTTTCTCTCTTTACTTGTGATCTTTTCGGTGTTTGATGCGCATGAATTTAATGAATTGAGTCTCAAAGTTCACTCCAAGAATTATAGCATTTACAAAATAATCAAAACTCATTTTCTTTCATTCAAGGAAAATTTATTCAAGTCCATGAAAAAGTTTTTTAATTTTCACTGGTCGTCAAATGAATTCATCTGTTTTTTTTTTTTGATGAATTAAAAAAATAATTCAATTGAATGTAGCTAAAATATGCATCGAATTCAATGATTTTAACCATCTTTCACGCAAATCATCCCTCTTTGCTAAGCAAAAATCATAAACAATAGAGGTGACCATCCACAACAATCCATTCTAAATGATTTGCCGTGCAAAAATGTGGATTTCGGTTTTTGATGTTTATTTCGTTCGTTTTTACAGGAAAAAGGGACATTTTCAACCCCTTTTGCATTTGTGAAGCCTGATAATTTATCGAAAGTCAGTTGAGCACACAAATCCATGGTCAACCGCAAATACACACCGCAAGCATTTGCTTATACTGATGGTGCACCCCCTCACTGTTTGCACCCTTCATTTTCTGCCACCGTGTGCTGGCTGTGCTCACACAGTACCGATGTTTAGTGGTGGCTTATGCGATGAATAAACAAGCAGCGTTACGCAAGCAGATCTCGTTAACGGGATAAGCAATAGCACACAAGTCACAACGTACAAAAGTCATCGCACCACAAATATAAGGGTTTGATTTGTGCAAATTTGACACGATACTTTTGAATATTCGAGTCACTTTTTTTTTGTTCTCTGCATTTTTTGCTATGCTTTCTTTGGAAACCACCAAACAACATGTTTTCCTTATCAGTTTGGCATTTTGAGATTGGAACACATCGAATGCAAATCAACGGGCCGAGTGTATAGCACAAATGCAAATGGTGACGTTTTTTTCAATTCGCCCCTTCATGTTCGCTCATCTAACATCACATTTTTTTGTTGTTGTTGTTGTGTTTGTCGTTTTTTGTGTGTGTGTGGAAATGTATTTCATTTGTGTGACACTTGTCAAGTCGTCACTTGCATTTGCTATTGCGTAATGTGTATGCAATACCAAATGTTTGACGCGTCGATGGGCTGAGATCACATTGAATGCAATGCAAGTGAGTTTTTGCTTCACATCTTCAATTGCTGTGAGCTGTACCAACGACCAAACGGTAGCATCTGTTTGGTTAATATACATGATGGGCGAAAATATTTAATAAACATGCACCATTCATGCTGTTTGACTTTGTCTCGTGCTATTGTACAATGTTCAATGTTCATGTGTATTTTTTTTCTCCGTTCGTTTTTTTCCTTTTTTTCATTCATTTTTTTTCATTCATTTTCATTTATTGCTGAAGATTCAATGGATGAAATGCATTCTTTAGTTGTTTTGTGTCTTCAATTTGTGTTTATGAGCCGAGTCTTTTTATTTTATTTGTTTGCCTTACATTGGAACAACAATCAATAACGACTTTGAACAGTGACACAGAAAATAATTGCTGACACATAAACATGAAAAGACTCTTTAAAAAAACAACTGTATACGCCGAAAATACAAAAGAAAAACACGAGGGAATACTGTAGAAACAAGCGAATTTAAAAGAAGGGGAATTTTAAATGGCAATTTTTATGAATTTGTACGAGCCACAAAAATATGTCTTAATATTCGTGATTGCTTGGCTTCATCATGCTGCTGATACTTTTTTGTTTTGTTATTGTTTCGCATTCTCAGATTGTTGATCTCATAGAAGATGAAAATGCACGATTCAACAAAATTACACAAGATCAAAAGGTTGTGCATGGTTAATGTCGAATTAGTAAATCACTTTGCAGGTTCATCAAAGCTTGATAACAATCAATGAGAACAATTTCAATCAACAACAACAACAAAATTGCTTGTTTGGCTTTTTTTTTGTTCTCTTGAAAGTCTGGATTGATATCATAATTTTTTTTTCTTGAAAAATGTGTCGTGATCCCGAAAAAAAAACGAATGAAAGGGGAGCCCTCGATTATAATAAAAAATTAATTGTCTTCATTTAAAGGAATTATTTGTTCGTTCAAAAGTTAATTGTGTTTAAACACATTTATATTTATTCAAACCAGAGTAATTTCGTATGAAGGGGGTCGTGACCGATAATCTGGTGTGACTTTGTTTTTATTGAACAATGAACGAAGGGAATGACAACAACAACAATTACAAAAAAATGTGGAATACAAAACAATGGCCAAACGCAGCAAGATACAAGCAATAAGAAAATATCTCAGTTTCAGTTATGTGCTATTATATAAACAAGCGAAAAGTGACAATGCATTAAATCGATGCGGAGAATCAAAACAAAGGCGCGATAAAAGCCCGAAAAAAAAATAATACGAGAAATGGACTCAGCCAGTGTATTGAGAGTCATCAGCCATTATCATTGACTTTGATCACCCCATTTTTCAGCCAACAAATATTCAAGCTGATTGAGAGAGAGAGAGAGAGCGCGAGTTGAATGAGAGATAGAGAGGGAGAGAGCGAGAGAGAGTCGTTAATTGTCTTCACTTGGCGTGTTATCGTGTGTTGAAAGCATATCATTGAAATAAACCACGAATGAAATGTTTCGGTTGACAGTTTTCGTTCCGCTTTGTTCGCGAAAATAATGATGACAATTTTTTCCCGGCCGCATATTCTCTCTCTCTCTTTCTCTCTCTCTCACCCTATCTTTCTGTGTCGCAGTTGTGATATGATGGCAATTGAAGGCAGCGAAAATATAAAATTGGCATTTTCAGCACATTATCCTCCATTTCAATCTTCATTGTTTCAAGTTAATTAGATAGCATTGGTGCAGGATTGCTATTCGTTTTACAATTCAAGAAAATTTCGGAATTGCATTTTTCGTTTGTTGCCGGTTCTTTTTTCCGAATTTTGCACAGGAAAATATGTCGCATTCGAATCCCATTTGCAAATGCCAAATGACAAAGTTTATCTCTCAGAAAGTGGGTGAGATTCAAGCCGCTACTGTATTGCTGCGTCGTTAATACTGTTGTCAGCGACTGATTCGAATCCGTTTGATAGCTAAAGTTTCGATTTATGGTAGGAAAAGAGCGGCTAATTGTTGCCAAAATCCTGCAAATCCATTCTAAACCATAATGCCACAAAGGATGTTTCATGTGTTTTCTGTTCGACAAAAGATGTGATTGTGTCATCAGTTTTATTGATTTCCTCAAATGAGATTTGTGGAGGATTGAAAATCACATGATGAATAAAAACTTTCACAAAAAAAAAAAAAAATCGGTCTCATCCAACAAAACACCGAATTGAGATAAAACGAATCAGCCATTTTTGGCATCGAAAAGCCTTTTACTCGTTCGTCCATCGTTTCTGTTATTTTCATCGTCATAAAAGTGATAAGTCGATTTGCATGACGAGTTACTGATTGTCGACAACATCCAAACCGATTTCGAAATGGAACAAATTATTCCACAATGAACGCAACAGTGAATTTGTCAATTGAAGCCATTTTAAGCGCCCGGATCATGTAAAATTGAGTACATTTTATTAATTTTTATCGACCATCAGAGAAAATGAGAATGCTGCTCCGAAATTCCAAATTGGGTTCCAAGTTGTCACTTTGCATTGAAATCGATCAAATGCTGAATAAAATAAAATCGAATGTCAACGAAATGTTGCGCGTGCATTGTGCGACAAAAACAAATTAGAGCAAGCAACCAACCGCTATTTGATTTAATCAACGAAAAGGGTTCGTTGTTCGGTGCTGCTGATTCATATTAAAACTTGGTCGTTCGACATCGCATTCCCATTTAATAAATAATAATACATTAATTAAAGGGAACTCTGGCACGAAGTTTGGCTACATTTTCTATTGTTACATACAATTCCAAACAGAATTTATAATTTGCTCTATTTAGTCCCGACATTTCAGCGGGCGCTTGTCACTTTCTCAGACTCTTTTCATTTCTTCTCATTTCATGCCGATGCTGTTGAACATGGTTTTTTTTCTCGTTTTACTACACAAAGTCACTGCTGTAAAGTGATAAAGTGAATAATGTGTAATGTACACGCACTTACGAATCGTAAGTTACAACACAACAATTACAGCCAAGAACCAAACAGAAAAAGAACGAGAGTCACATTCTTTTCACAATTAAATGTTCTATTATTTCCAACTTTTTTTTTCTCTTCTCTTGATTTGGTGCGTTTGCTTCGATTTTAATCGTGGAGCATTTCATTAAATGATTTATGACTTTTCAGAATTTCTGGCCCAGCGAGATATCGTTCGTTGATTCGTTAGACGGTTTGTAGACGTATTAAATTGATTACATAATCATTTAGTTGCTATGAAAATTTGAAGTTCAAATTGAGAATCGCTCAAAGTTGATTTAAATTCATTGATTGTGTGATTTGTTTGTGTTTGCAAAATCAATTACACACTTTTTTCGGAGGGTAAAAAGGTTGATTTTCAATTTTTAAAACTGATACAAAACATAGAGTCATCGTTACAATTGAAATTGAAACCGAACTAGAGAAAACTGTCAACTCATTGGATGGTCACGATTTTTTTTCTTTTTGTCAATATTGTTTACGTATTTTTTTGTTGGAATTGCGTGGCTCTGAATTTATCGGGAAAAGAAAAAGACATTGGTGATGTTCAGGTCAAGCAGGCATTCAATAGTAATGAATAAGTATCGATATATTTGGCCCATTGTGCCTCACATGATGCCCTAATGAACTGTTTTGTAGCCACATTATTCAATCAAGCAATAACTCACGATTGTACACATACTTCGACATTGAACACACTGGCGAAAACAAAGTGAATAAGCCAAAACGTTGAAGAGCACACAACTGAATCATAATTAAAAGACAAACATATCAATAAACAATTAATTGAGCAGCGATTCATCAAGTTTTATGCATAAAACCTTTTTACATGACAATAAATTGCTTGCACGTCGGCCAGTTGAGCAATAACTAGAGATAATATTCACATTGATGGACTCAAAATGGAATTCCCATCAAATGGTCACTTTCCGCCGTTGTTATTCGCTTTTTTTTCGAAGATTTTCGTTTCATTGCATTAATGTGATTGAATAAGCATGGCTTATTTCCGTCGGTGTTTTACTACAACATGAGCGGTTCTAAAGAGATAAAAAAAAATCAAGTGGTGATTTGTTTTCCTTCTCTCATGAAATGATTTTATGATTGAAAAAAATTGAATTTTGATGTTTTCAGTGATTAAGTGATCGTAAAAATGTGCAGTGTACGTTGATCATTAAAATGAACATGAATGGCATTCATTGAATGCTACGGAACATTTAAAGTTGTTTCGTTGACTGTGACTTGACTGAATCGATATTTGTGTTGATTGGCATTTCAATATTTTGTCTTCGGTGACAACTTTGGCGATTCATTCACAAAATCGCAATCGTTCAAAACGAAGTGTGAATTCAACGTAAATGCACAACGTAATTAGAATAAAACAGATGAAAATAGTGTGATGAGTTTACACTGTTTCGTAATAATTGTGTGAGATGCCAGTATGATTAAAATAATTGTTTTGTGAAACATCAGACCGCATTTTGACGCATTTAATCAAGACTTTGCCAGTACAAAGGAGACGAACATTTCCAATTACATCTTAAATTGTTGACTATTTGAAAATTTTACACGATAGAAGAACGCAATACAACAAGAACTTTAAGCGAACGATGTGTGTTCGTCTTGATTCGACTAAACTAAATGCAAAGCAGCGAAAACAGTGGCAACAGCACATCAACAGCCACATTCAGCCAAACTGATGGTGTGCATGTATAAAATTGTTTCAAAAAACGGCAACATTGATTATTAGATTGTTTTTATTAAAATATTTACGACTGTTGTTATAAATTGGTTTCAATTATTAATTATTTTATTTATCATTCTCAATTACTTCAATTATTATTTATTTTTTTTAAGGTTTGCTGTGGCTCTGTTTGTGTTGCATTTTAAAAATGATTTTGAGTGTATGGAAGAGCTCAACGTATTGAGCGTGAATGAGCGCTTTTTCCAACTGAACTTCGATTCATTGTGTGTTCTGTTTGCCCACTTAATAAATCGAACAGCATTCTTGTGTATATCTTGAGTCATATCTCGTATTATTCTATGTTGTTTTTTTTTCTTAATGAAAGGCTCGTCGGTTTTGCATTGTATTCTCCCATCGAGAGAATTGAATCGGCCTCAGTTGATTTGTTGCTGCTCTTTTAATCAAATCAAAAATACATTTGAAGTTTGCTGTTTTATCGCTTTTTCGGTGACGTCAAATCAAGCCGCTTATTTTATGTTTCTTTGACAAAAAGTGACATAATTTCAGTATTTTTCCACATTGGCATTGAGACAACGGGATTTCGGTTCAAAATATTACCCTTTTGGCTTGACGTCAATTTTCACATTTGTGTTATGAAATTGAAAATAATATAAAATTATTCTCAATTTGTATTTGGCTTTTCACCTTGTTTTTATGCACACCACAAATGTTCAGGCGCTGATTTTTCACGGTTGGCATACATAACAATAGCAGTTAAATGGCATGCCAAAGAACAACGTGCATAATTTCCGCTATTCACCTTCGCCACGGAAAATTCGGTTGATATTTTTACCCCTTTGTTGTAAATTCGTTATCATTTTCTTATTCAATAAATTATGAAAATGATCCAACGTCAAATGGTTTTATAAAGGGATTGCAATGGTATATCATCACCACGAAAGGGGTGCAGAATATGCTTCTGCCGCAAATTTTCCCGTTAAATACTGATTTTTCTTTAATTTCCTGCCTGGAAAATTGCCACTGATTTGATTAGTACTTCAAACAATGTGACGAAAATCAGTTCGCCGCAAGCACAAGGTGAAGGTTGGATTTCCCTTTAGCCAAAAAAACCATCATATCGGTTGCATCACAGCCGTCAGAAGTCATTAACCACGAGCCAAGCATGCAAATAAGATTGTGTAACAATCGCATGCTATTTTGTCTAGAAATAACAAAAAACACCTCTTGCAGTGATATAAGAAACTCGTCGCTAGATAATGATGCGATGTACTCTGAACATTGTACAGTTGAACAAGTGTTCAACTGATCATTGTACACGGGCAACGGGCATTCATGTTGGCATTTTAGAGTGTGAATTATCCAAAACGTGTCACAAACCGCACCATTCTGTCTATGTGCATTGAAAACGATGATGAGCGTTCTCCATCAGCGCCCATTCAAGCATCGTATACGGCAAATTGCTTGTGACAACATTTAGACTTAAAACCACTAATTAGTTACGACTAATGCAATTAGTGTCAACGTAAAGAATATGGACAAAGTCATTGTGCTATTGCTAAACTCAGTTAATTTTTCGTCTCGCATATTTCTCATCACAAATGTCTATGGCTGACAAAAAGATGCCGCACTAATTAGCGACAAAACAAAAAAAAAATGCAATTTATTGTTTACAGATTAATTCAATTGAAAAACCAAGTCAATTTTAAATGTTTGGATAAGAAATTACACGCAGAAACAGAAAATTTCATGAAATATGAAACCGGCAACCGCATTTAAAATGAATAAACCGTAAATATTTATTGAAGTTAATTCAATTGAAAATGTATGTTTTGACTTATCTCAAATGTATACGTGGATTTAATGTTGAATCATCATTTCAGAATAGTTTTTGGATGAAAATGGATGAAACAAAAAGTGATCCTGTGGATGTTCGATAAATCAATAAATGAGATTAATATTGACTGATAGAGTCCATTTATCTAGTCCATAAAACGCATAAATCGACATACTCAGCTATTTATGGTGTGAAATCGCTGCCAAAAAAAAACAAACCGGCCACCAAATGCCATCAATAGCAATATTCGTTGTTATTAGGTTTGCCGGAATAAATCACTATCAACAATGAACGAGACGTAAGTACATCTTTTTTTTTGACACAATTTTCACTAAAAGCATGCCAAAATGGCAAAAGACAATTGAGTAAAAGAGCAGAAATGAAAGGGCAACATTGTGAGTTGGTGAACTTCGAACTAGAAATAGGCGACGACCAATTTTCAAAACAGGCCATTGACTTTTAGCGCTGTTCTGTTGCAAATGCCAACATTCATTTGGATGAGCTGCAAACCATTTCGATGGAAATGGGCTATTCTTAAGGCCACAAGAAAATCACGCTTCGTTTCAATTCCATTTTCCTTTAACCGTGTCCACTTTATCATTTTGGGCGTTGTTTTTTTTATCCTCCTTTTCTACCATGAAACTCATCGTTAGTCGTGACATTCAATAACGTACATAAAAAACATCGGCCCCGAAAAAAAACACAACAACAGCCGAATCTAATAAAAAATCAATGAAGAATCGACGAGAAACCCAAAACAATGCAATACATCACGACCGTCGTTTGTTCTTATCAAATATGCACCCTAGAATTGGGTGCGAAAAGTGCACCAAAAGTAACATGGTGGGCGCCCAACATCGACTTGTTTCTCGGTTAAATTATTGCTCAATGTTTAGTAATTTAGATGATTTGGTCATGGTTTTCGACCATTTCCCCCTCATTTTCCCCGAACAAAAATGCATTTGGCACACAATTCAAAATGCTGAACCGAGCTTCAAGTGCGAGTTTTTTTTTACACATTGATTTATGTTTAACCATAAAATTGAGTAACAGGCAAAATGTGAAAAAAAAGTGAGGAAAACAAAAATCGACAAAATGACTTTCGTTGGCGGTTTTTAATGTGTTCCGGCATCGATAAATGCGGAACTGAAATCTTTTATTTTTAGCGATTCTAATCAAATTGTGTTTTCATCATCACAATAATGGATTTTAGAGAGGAATCGGACTTTCCTTCGAAATTGAAATTTCATTTCAAAGCGAATCCGAAAACGGAAAAATAATCGAAAAAAACAAAGAAATGATAGCAAATCGAAGACAGTGCTATCGATGAGTGTCGATTTTAGTGAATGAAAAATCGTTGCTGCAAATTGAATAAAACATTTTTTTTGTGTCATCGTCCGAAATATAAAGGAGTGTGCTTGAAAGATAGCTGATCGGGATGTGTTTTTATAGCATTGTTTCTATTAAGTGGATGGCTTCGAACTGGTAAAATGTAGACATGTGTATGTGAAGGTAAAATTATTCTTTGTCATTGTTTTATGTAAAAAAAGTCACACACACACACATATAACGGTATTTCATGTCCTGAGTTGTTTTTTTTTCGTCTCCATCATGGTTGCCATCGAATATTTTCGATATCTGTGCTCTGTTTCGACAAAGAAATGTTCATTTCCATTTGAACGGCGATGTTATGCACTGCGTTTGCGTTCACATGGCGCTTTATGTTTTCCGATATGGACAATTTGAAACCGCCTTCTCTATGTTCTGACAACGTCTATTAAATCCACCCATTTGATGTTCAAATGAATTCCAATGGTTTCATATCGTGCGCATAAAATGCTTACAAACATGTCGTTTTGGTTTGTTCATGCCAACCCGTAATTTACGGAATGCGAAAAGGTTTCCGATGTGATTGCAAAGTGAATTAATAAAATGAATTGCAAGAATTGGAGGGAATCAACCAAAGAAAAAAAAACATCGATAGAATTTATGGAATGTGACACAAAGTCGGAAATCAATTCGAAATAATATCACCGCACAAAAGCAAAAAAAAATGGGAGAGAACGAAAAAAAAACTGGTCATCATTTGATCTGGTTGAGGTTAATGTTTATATCAGTGTATTAAATTGAATTAAATGCAACAAATCGTCATGACCTAATGATCAAACACATTTTTTCGATGCAAACGAAAAACATGGCATTCAAAACGCAGCACGCATTCAAACGTATGCGAAAAATGGCTCTCACCACCCGCTGTTCGAAAATGTTCAGAACCTCTCAACCGTCCTCCCAGCTGAAAAGTCATAACAGTTCCACTTTAACCAAAAAAAAAACTAAAAACGTTTTGTTCACGTTAAATTCGTTACCATTTCGTTTGTTTGCATTCTTTTGTTCATGTGCTCGTCATGTTCAGAGTCTCAACTTCTTGTGTTTACTTGTTTTTATTTGTATATTTTTTCTTCTTCTTTTTTGTTGGTTGCATACAGTTTATCATCTGTTTTTGGTTTGTCGCATTCTCTTTGGCTTGATGACCGCGCCGCCGTTGTTGTCATCGACTCTGTACACACATGCATCGCGCTGTTTGCTTGCTGTTATTTGCTGTCCTTTTAGTTTGATTTGTGCACAACATCACGCAACATGAAAACAAAACAATCACAATAGGCTCCGGCTTAACCGGCCACAATACACAACAAATCAGAACGAAACAATGTCCAAATCAATAAATTTATTATGTGAATTCATCGAGACACAACCGGCTTCAACTGTTCAATCGAGCACTCGAAGTGACAATCGATTTTATCTATTGAAATGTGTAAATAATATTTTGAACGGAAAACTCGTGATCTTTTGCAATTTTTTTGTTGTCGTTCAGCTATTTAGTGAGCTCAAGCTTGACCATGAGTTTTTGTTTGTAATTTTATAACATTTAATCGTGCCCATATTTTAATCGATAGAAATATGAACGGCATTTACATTGAATTATGAAAAAAAGATTTATGATGAAATGTGCATAGATTCCTTCATTTGTACTCTGACGCAAGGGTACCTTTTCTTTTAGCTTGAGCCTTTTCACATCACTAATATGCAATGCATTCATACAGTCTAATTCATGATATTCAAAAGATTTCTTTGTTATAAATTAAAGCTTTTAATTGATTGTGAAATATTGCAAGAGTGGATTTCTTTAGTTCCATTTAAATCAACACTTTTATGATTATAATTTATGCATTTAATTGGCTAAACGAAAAATTTGCGGTTCATTTGATAGATGAACGATGTGCGCTTTGTTTCAACCATTTGAAATGCAGCCACAGGCTTCATCTATAAATTTCTTGGTGTGTATTTTTCCAGTGAATTGTAATTGCACAATCCATATCTTCACAGTATACTCTTATCAAGCGGTCAACATAATTACATTCAATTGAAAAATCAACTAAATTTTCCAATTACGCAAAACACCAAACCGAATGAAGCATAAGGCGCTCGACGCAATGCCGTTGATATGTAACGGTTGAATTCAAGTGAACTAATCAAAATGAAAGTGCTTTTAGCGAGCACTTGACATTTTAATGTATGAATCTAGTAAATTATCAAAAACGCCGGCGTTTAATTGAGAAAATTTTTCGTTGAAAATGGTGGGCAATCGTTTTAAATTGGCGTCAATCGCTAACGAAACGATTGTAAATTGGGTTAACTTGTTCATCAAATCGATGAATCACAACGCTGTCAATATTTGTCATTTAATCAGGAAGTTCGTTGAAATGTTGTAATTCGTGCAATGAATTCAAAATTGATATTAAAATGCTTGGAATGAATGCACAGTCATCCGAGGCATTGCAATCGCTGTAATATTCAAATACCATGGAATGCGATGAGATTTATTGACTAAACACAGTATGACATTAATTGCAGTAAAAACCAACAGATACCAAGAACAATTCATTAAAAGATCGCATTCATTAATCGTATTTGAAGTTGGTTTTTCTCATTGCCGCACATAAACTCTCAACAAACCATTTTCTCTTCTTCACTGATAAAACGGTAATTATTTACATTTAAAATTGTTTAAAAGAGATGTCGAACGGCGTGCAACATATGCTAATTGCATGCCGACTAACGATATAAACTCTCAACAATAACAGCTCGACAATATGGGCCATCATTTCGAAAAATTAAAACAATTCCAGGACTTTTTGGGGACTGAAATTAAAAGATGCTGCTAAGATTTATCCAAAAATATACACAATCACAAACATTTCGATGGCGGGAAAAAGAAAGACATAATTTACAGACATACAAAATGGAATGGCGAATGCAAAGTTAAAAGGCAATAATAAAAGTGCAATGAATTCGAATGGAAGAAAAACCATTTCGGAACATTTCAACAAGCTATCTACAGACAAACACACACACAAAAAATAAAGAAATGTAATTATTAGAAATCAGAAGAGGCTGCAGCAAAGAGACAAGCAAATAAAATATACGCTGTGGAAGCAATTCTGTAGCGCAGAAGCAATACGATAAATGGGAATGGAAGAGTGTGTGTGTGTTGGTTTGTTTTTTTTGGTGTGACAGGTGGATTTAATGCATTTTAAAAGCATTTTCAGCGCATCAATGGCTCAAACTCCAGATTTAAGTGTTTGGCATCGAAAACGGAATACATTTTCCGAAGTGAACACAAATTTATGTCAAGTCTATTTTATGCTAATGAAATTGCGTTCGATGTCGGCACGAGAAAGTCATCAAATGTGCACGACCGAACCATTGAGTTGCGATTGAGCAACAGCATGATGATTGCCACGAGCATGGGCCAGAAATGAAAGAGCATCGACAATGTCTTGACATTGGAATGAAAACATGGCAAGTACATGAACATTCCGGTTAATTCTTCAGCCGCGTGATTTATTTGCTGGTGTGTTTTTTTTTGTCTCCCCTTGATTTGAAGCACTTTTAACTGTTTGTTATCATGTTATGACTGGTTCCCTCTCAATATGGCATGTGTATGATACAAAGATACAACTTGTATACCATAAATGTCACATGCGCTAACTTTGGCCTGGCTCTTTATTGGAGATATGAACATCTACAACAAAAAAAAAATGTTGCCTTGATTATAACATTTCCTAATGAAATTGGACGTGTCTTCCAATGATACATCAATTAAAGTGAAAATAGCCACCGTATTTTTCCCCAAATCACACGGTAAATTGTTCACATCAATGAACGATGATGCCGTTTTGTTTCAAACCATTTAAAACTGTATTCGATGCAAATAGGCCATAAATTACATATTACTTGTTCATTACTGGAGTGCTTCATTAAGAATGAAAGAAACAACAACAACAACAACAAAAAGCAGAATCTCGCGTGTTGCCACAACTATCGCCCCAACAAAAACCGAACAAATCTATTTTTATTATTCTAATAAGTGACTGCCATGTGCACCGCAATCGTGTTTGTCGTTCGTTGTGTGTGTGTTTTTTTTTCTCCTTCGTTGGATCATCATTGCATCGTTATTTTTTTTTACTCTGTTCTTGTTGTTTGAGCCTTTGCAAAGAGAAAAAAAAACCAATTTGAATGTGATATTTATTGCATTGAGTTGAAACATCAGCGTTAATCTTTTGGTGGCTTTTTTCGAGTCGCGTGTGTGTGCGCGCGCACGCGCTCATGAATCACATATGCTGGCACTCGATTGGCACTGCATTTTCGACTAAACGATTTAATATCACTCTTTATCTTTATTCGATGCATACTGAAAAGCCGGCGCGTTGACAACGCTTTACAAGCAAATTAAGTAAATGTTTCATCGTGCATTTGCTACCGTTGTTGTCAAATGTGTGTGTGTGTGTGTGTGTGTGTGCGGCAGCAGTGCCGAATGCCGAATCAAACTGAAAAAAAGAGCCGAGCATGAATATGATGCCTCGATAATTTGTAGCCGACTTTCTACGTCATTCTTGTCGATCGTAAATAAGCACGCGACAGTTTGTAGGCTGTTTTTTTTCTCTCTCTTCGTTTTAAACTGTTTTATTTTTTTCGAAATCGCAATTGGTGATGCATACTGCGTTTCATTCGACTCTTTATCGACAAGCGAGCACATCTTTTGCCGCCAGTTCATTTTCTCTGTATGGCAAGAAATGCTTCGTGAGCTGTACACTCTACACACTTGCGAGAGCATGTCGTTTGCGCGCATTTGCTCCCGTTAATTTATGAACATTATGTGAAATTGGAATTGGTGTGCAACGCATCACAACGAATTGAAACACGCACTCAACTCATTTCGTCTCCTTTTTTCTTCCCATCGTCTCGTTCACTCTATCACTTAGCACCAAAAAAAAAAAATTCAATCGACTTATTAAAATCATATGCAATGAAAATGCCAGCCCGACCGATTATAAAACTCAAATTTATGATAAATAATAAAATAAAACCAGCCAATGCTGCAACAACTAGAAATGTTGAGAGTGAAAAAGAAAAAGAAATATTTAATAGTAATATTTCTTAATTGATCATAATTACAGTTGATGATGATGGCAAAGAGTGTGTGCGAGCAAACGCAAGCAAAATAGTGAAATTTTAATTTCACTTCTACATCCACATGCAACGACAAATGCCACGAAAAACATTTTTTTTTTTTAAATCGTTTCAATAAATGACAATAGCTAGCTGTTTTTGGAATAGTCCTCAAATTCCAGCTCCCTACTTACTCAATCGATTTATTTATAGCCAGCAATTAAAGCATCTATTTTAAAGTAGATAAAGTATTTGATAGAAAGTATTTACGCGAAGCAAACAAAAACATCTAAAATGGTCCATTTTCGGTGATTTGCCATCCAATCCCATTGCGTTAGCATTTCAACCGACCAAATAGATATAGTGAACAATGGCAATAAAGTTGATTCATCAATTGTAATTCAACGAAAATCATAAACACCACTTACACCAAATTCAATTAAACCGAGTCGATCAAATGATGTTCATTGCTCATTTCACCCAATTATGTGGCATTTGCGTGTCGATGTCGTGGTTTCATTTAAGCTTGAAAACAATTTCAATGGTTAATTGTCGTTAAACCTCAAGCAAAAATGGCAAACAGAAGAATTTGATGACATAAAAAAAAACCACCAATGCAGTAGAAAGTGTCGAATAGTCGAATAAATTCGAATTATGTACACACATGACACATGGACCAAGATAAATCAAATAAATTCGTGCGGTAAAATTGGCAAAAGCCAAAAATAGAGCGACATTTTTAGTGTGTCGAGGGGTCCAATATGCCATGGCATAAATATATTTATATATATATAAAAAAATGACAGAGAAACAAAAAAATCAAAATAAATCGCCCAAAGGAAACGGAATAAATTTCACTATATCAATGAACATATTGAATTGTTATTGGTTTGATCACACTTCGAAAAGATAAATGACTGGAATGCCTGGTCGTGAATGATTTTCATTTTGCTGCAAGTTAAACGGGAAAAAAAAATATTTGCACCACGAATTGGCCTGTAATATTCCCAGTTGTGATAAAATATCATAACGCCGAATGAATGAACGAAACAATTACATGCACACTCACAAAACAAAACAATCAACGGACGACAAAAAAAAAACGTCGAGAATATTGTGTCCATTTGTAAATGCGGTGCGAATGAAGGCAACAGAGCAAAATGCAATAAGGCAGCTGGAGCGAGATAGAGACAACGAGAAAGAGAGAAAAAAAACCGCTTCGAATGCGAATTTATTATTTGTGATGGTTGTGCGCCAGTATGAGTGTATTAAATATATGCGCGCTGACTTCTGACCTTTTTATGGCACAATTTCGACATGGACTCGTGCGTCTCTTTTTCACACTCGCGCTCAAAAATGTAACGTAAAAATCGGCAAAAAATGTGATAGAGAGAGCGAGAAACTTAATTGAATTCCGTCGATTTTTACCGATACACGGCTGCACACATCTCGGTCCTCAAGCAAAAGCGTAAAATATGCTACAAATGGTACATTTCATCAGCCGAACGTGAATTGGTATCGGTGCTCATGTGGGCAACGTTTTGTGTGTCTTTTTTTGTTGTTGTTGTTGTTGCTGCTGCTGCTTTTTTTCGTTATTTTCTCTGTCTCACTCTCTCTTTGGTTTGTATGATTCTATGGCGCATAGAGCACACAAAGCATGTGCGCACACATTTACTCACGTTGCCTCTTCTTTGCAGCAAATGAGCCAGAGCCGTACGTAATTTATTTATTATTTATTATCAAACATTTAATAATAGTATGCGAGTGTACAATACGTTTCACATGGATCGTGGCCAAGAGAACAATATCGCCGCGTTTCTTGGTGTCCCTCGGTAATTTTGTTGTTGTTGTTGTTGTTGTTGTTGTTGTTGTTTCTCTCGTCTATCTCTGTTTTCTGCTTCCATAATGGGCACGTCATTTGCTAATGTGCATTTATAATTTTCTAGCACAATTCTGTGGTACATTTGGTGGAATACAAATATATAGGACAAATGCATCGAAAACATGTTAGTGATGCTTTCTGATTTGACACAAAATGCGTTCGGTTTTTTTTTTTTTTTTTTGATTCAGCGATTTTATTCGGAACAGGCTGTCATTCGATTGCATGCTTATTACAATAAAAACGATTCAAATGTGTACGTGCAATTTTTTTTTTCATTTTTGGTTTTCGTTTTTGACTTTTTCCACTTTCGAGGAACACCAACAACGAAACCTCTCGTTTGGTCGAAGCCGCCAAACAACTGTCAACTTCGAAGTTTTGCCATTCAACATTGTGGACTTACAACAACAAACTACTAACGGTAAAATGGGAGCTTCTTTCATTTTAGAAGCGACTATCAAGTATGATTAAAATCTATGGAGAACGAAAAAAAAATCAACTTCTAATTGAAATTCGATTCTTGAAACGTGTGTCAAAAACAATTACAAACATAACGTTCGTTGAATATGGTGCGGCTCTTTCGTGATATCCATATGAAGTTTCAGAACCAAAACAAAACAACAGCAAAAAAAAAATCACTCTAAAATTGTGTATGCATCGAAAGTATAACAGAGCATGTTGTACGTGGATTGTATGGATGGAATATTATGGTTTTTGTTTTTGCGAATCGATGACGTGCAATTCAAATGTGTGTTAGTGCAATCGAATTGCAGTGCAGCGTTTGATCGCTAAGAGAGTCTGAGCACGATTCATCCATTTCAGGCGCGCTCAATGAGTTCGCTCATTTTTTTCTCTCTGTCACACTCTTGGTCGCTGGATTGTAGGAAATGAAGCGGTGTATTTTGTGCAATGCACGAGCACGAGTCGCTGAAGCCGTTTTGATTTTGTCAGATGGTAAACAGCAACAACAACAACAGCAGCAACAAAAATATATAATGCCATGAAGATTTGGATAAGTGGTGAAGCGCACACAGGGCCTGGGCACATGGTGAATTTGCGATGTGGATAAGGCGTTGTGTGACAGAGATGTGGAAAACCATGTGAATTATAGTCTTTGACCTGAATAAACAACTCAACGGGCAAGCGGGACAGAGCCACTTGAGTGGCGAATGCGTAAAAGCGAGACCCACCAATTCAGCAGAAAAAATTCACACAAGAAAACCACTCACAACGAACGTTGAATGTGTTGTGTTTGGAGCAAAGATTTTCAACTCTTTCTTACTTTCGAATGCACAACAGGAACATAAGCCATCTCTCGATGTCCGTATTAAGTAAACGAACGAATGAAAAGACAATAACAACAACAACAACAACAACAACAACAACAACACCACACACGCCAAAGAATAACGCTGACGCTGCATAATTTCTTTTTATTTCGGTTCGTTGTGGTAGTGTGGGCCTTTTGAAAGCCGTTGTTGCAGCTCCATTGTAGTAATGTAGTATCACTTTTCGATTGCAGCGCGCCTTTCAGGTCGTCATGAGTACATGATTAAATGGTTATCTTGGCTGTTGTTGTACATTGTAATGTAGTTTTCGTTTATCCGTTTATCGTGGCTGTTTCATGTTCTTCACGTCTCTTCTTGAATTGTATGGGATTTGGTGAGTGTGTGTGTCTATGTGTGCTAAGAGAGCAGCGGCTTGTGGCTTCTTTTTTTATTCTAGTCTCTGTCTTCCCGTAATTTAAACCCCATACCGATTAATAGAGCCGAAGATTATACATTTTTGCATTGTCTGCTTGCATTATTCACAATTACGTGTACATCGCTTGGCATGTTCCACTGACTACGGTTTTTTTATGATTTTGCAGCACTCGAGATGCATAACGAAATAGTTTGATGTGAGCCATTTTGGAATTGAATACGATAGATTTCGTCAGACGTTCAAAATACGATATATTAAACCTCAAAACATCAGACGGATTTTGATTGGTAGTTCAATTCAATTAATTGGTACCGAAAATTCTAATTTTAGCAATAAAATTACTACAGCCTTTGGTAAATCTCCAGCAAACCACGGAGATTCAATAAATTCTCCAATTTCACCATTCATATTTGCAAAGCAACTTTTTATTTTTGACCTATTCAAATGTTACAAACATTTTGAGTGTCTCCGCACGTATCAAAATGATGCAACCCGGTCTGCGATGTATCTATTTGATTGCGACCGTAATTTTATAACAAATGTTACTGCGGCCGAAAAACTTTTCTAATGAACGTTACGATTTTGTGAAAATGTATCACATCATACGGTAATGTGGCGTATTATGGTGTTTGTGTGGCCCCGCATCGGTACAATTTTAATTGTTTATGGTTAATATGTGCGCATGTATGCATATTATGTGACGGTTCATATCTATGGCTGACACTCAAAATTTTATATCACATCACACAGCCTAATGACCGCCATTCAGAGCAATTTTATTCGCTTTATTGCCATAAAATTAAAGTTATTTAATTAGGTTTTTTGTGTGGAAGGGGGTTTATTGCTCGGCTAAGAATAATATGCTGCACGTATGTGATATTGATAACAAGTAGATTGAATGAATTCCAAAAAGCAAAAAATAATTTCATTTCAATGTCTTTTTGTCCGTTATCCGCCGTCAATCAACATATTTTTCGTTTTTTTTTTGCAGTTGACGTAACGGAATTTGCGATTGACGAGAAAACAAAAATCGTACCGCGCACATCTTGATTTGCTTTTGAAATAGCCTTCAGACACAAATTCAAATGCATGTCAATTTTTGAATGGCACAGACGTTGTCAATTTCAAATCATCTTAAATGCGCAGTTTTACTCAAAGCCAGCCACAATACCTCTACAAAGTCGCAGATGTTTCGTATGACAGTCTTGCATTTCATCATATTACTTTTTTTTTCTTTTATGGGCTCTCTTTTTGTGTTTATGTAAAAAAAAAGAAGCAAACACAAAATCTCATATACTTTATCTCCGAATGATCAGGTATGATCGATAGACAACATATCGCCACTGTTTTGCTTTGCCATGCATTTCCGAAATGGATGTGTGCTCATGCGAAAGCTGATAAGTGCATTGAGGAAACAATGACCACTTTAAGATCACCTTTGAACATATTCTAGAATTTAAAGGAATATAAGTAAATTGAAGCTCATTGTATCGAATAATCGAAAACGCCACTGCTCAATAGACGAAAAATCACATGAAATTCAAACACCACAGATGCTGCTCGGCAATGGAAGGTGAAAAAAAATGGATTTTCAATAAACTCGGTCAATAATTGATATTCGGCCTGTCATATTTTGCCTTTACTGATGAGATTTACGTCTTTAAATAAACTTCTGGCTTTGGCTTCTCCAAATTAAAAACTAAGAAAAACAAATCAAAAATATTTATAAAAGAGCGGCTTTGAAAGAAGGTTAGACAAGAAATGGAATAAAAATACCGAAAAAAAAATTTAATCATATTACGAGGGGCTAATGCACAAACGACACACAAACAAAATAGAATTATCTCGAGAACAAAACCGTCAATGCTCGTCTGATGTACCGTTGTTTGTGTGTCGCACACTCTCAGTCTAATGTTCTTACATGGTCAACAGAACATTGATCACTTTCAATGGGAACTCAAATCTCACTCAATGGACACAAAATTGAAGAATAGAAAATGAATTATTCAACTGTTTACGAGCATAACAATGCAATGTGTTTGTGTGTGCGAGTGTTTCAAGAGAAAACAAAGTTGAATAACAGAATTGTGCCAGATGTTTTGTTACACGTTACATAACCCAAATGGAGACACTGTTGAAGGCTGGGTGGACAAGAGGAACAAGGAAGAGGAGAGAACAAAACACCAAAATAACTGTTGGAATTTCAGTAATTTCGACACCAACGAAAATGACAAATTTTTGTTGTAACAAACTTCCAAAGTACGTTTAAATAAATGTGTACATAGTTGAATTTATGAATTTTACTCAAGTTGTAATGCAATGCAAAAAAACAGACGGCCAAAAATCAACAACGTCGATGTTATCAGCTTTTTTTTGGCTGAAGACTAATAGAAGTAGCTGCACATTTCGCACCAACGCAACGATTTTCAAATCGAAATCGGCTGTTTTATGCCATAATTGGGCTCATGCAGCGTGTGTCTTTTCATTCAACGGCACTTACATCAAAATAAATGAGCCACAAATTGGCACAAGCACACACAAACACACAGAGAGAGCGATGAAAAAGGAGCGCAATTTTTCTTGTATGTTATCGCTGTTCTGTCACACTGAGCTGTTTTCGGTTGTTGTTGTCCACTTATTAGGCGCAAACAGTTTCGAGTGTATCAATGGCTTTTGATCTGTTTACTCACATTCGCATTGTTTTCACTTCACAAAAGTGTCCTAAGAAACAATGTTTTCGATTTTTTTGTTGTTGTTGTCGTTTACGATGATTTGATTGCTGCCGAGATAAATTATGAACTGTAAGCCATTATGAGCTGAGTTGTACGGTTTATTGGCATGAAAAGGTGCGAGCAAATGACAACAGCAACAACAGCCGAAATGAAGAACGAAAGAAACAAAACAAAAAAATTGGTTTGAAAAACGTCCAATTTCTATTATGGTCTGTTTTTGGATACAGTGTTGCGCCAACACATTAAACAAGCCATTGTTTATGTTATCGATTCTCAAGCTGTTGTTGTTTATTGAGCTGAGAAAAAGAATGAGATTTAATAAACCGATACAAATTTTCTATATCAACAACAAAAAAAAAATGACACAAAAACAGCATCAATACTCAGTGCAGAGTGAGCAAAAGTGTGATTTTTCGGTGTTCATGTTGATTCAGCCTGAGCCGATAAAAATATTCGAATAAACCCAATTTCGAGAGAGAGACAGAGATAATATTGGAAAACGTATCAATTGCATAAACGAAGCAAAACAGCGGAAAAAACGGTGCCTTCTCTGTTTGTCATGTACAAGCGCGCACAAGGAAGGTGAACAAGGAAATACACTCGATTTCGTAAAAGTATCGCACACATGGACCGATTGGAATCAGCTCACAATACTGCTGCTGCTGCTGCCGTTGTTGCTGCAGTTGCTCTCGAAAACGAATAATAACAATCATTTTCCATTTTTCCATTCCACTTCGATGCCTTCCTAAGGTTTTCATATCTGAATATGAAATATTTGGACCGTTTGAGTTGATATTTTTCAGTTTTCCTTCATTTTTTTTTCTCCCCAAAAACCAGAGAGAAAAAAAAACAACAACAATATTCCATTGTTGTTTCGCTTTCGCTGTGCCATATCTTGGTTTTAAAAAGTTGCTTTCATTTCGACTACTCTTTGCACCAATTGACACTCGATATTACAATTGTACGGTATTCCGTATGGAATGCCGTTTATGTGATTTAGTGATGGCGATAATAAACTGCTTCACACATGAATACGATTCAGTCTCGCGTCCTATCTGCTTTGGCTGAACGAAACGGTGAGAAAGGCAACCATGTAACTATATTCGGTACAACGAAGTGTGAAAAAAGTGTGCTTGACACGTCGCGATTTCTCATAATTCACATCGAAATTATGAGCTTTTGAAAATAATTTATATCGAAGGGCCAGATCAGATAAAAGAAGCAAAAAAAAATCGACTTCAATATCTTTCGTTGGCATTTGATTCAATATTGTAATTTTTCATAAATTTTTTGTTGTTGCTTTCTTATTTTGGTGTGAAATGAAAGCTTACAATTGAGCTGTGTAAATTCACACGATCCGCTGAGCGATTGATTGCCGTTAATTTCCAATGAGTGTATTCTCTTCTACAGAACAAACGAAACAACAAATGCATCCAAAATATTATACAAATTTCAATAACCATCGATTGATTGATTTCCAAATCAATCGAAAGAAACAAAAAATGGTTTTAAAACAATTTTCCGCTATTCAATTTACCAAATTATTGTCGATTTCGATCTGAATACCGAACAAAATGTGATGTTCCGCTTCATCACAGCATTTTACGGTCAAAGAATGAAAGTCACTGTTTTATTTGTTGATTTTTCATTTGATGGCAAATGAAATCAATACGAAGTGATCATCTGGTATAATTGAAAACTGAAATAAAAATGCCATTTCGTTTTTGTTGCTCAAAATGAATGTGCCAAATGCTTATTGTGGCGGCTGATATGTGTAGCCAAACCAGTGTAAATGTAGATAACGGCCAAAAGTGGAATGTCAGACCGAGTATTATTTTTAATTTAGTGAGAATGAGTGTTTGGCTCTCGCTCCGTCGGTGTAGACGACAATGAAGTCGGTGTGACAAAAGATAACAACACACTGTAAAATTGATATGATCGTATGTGGGGCTCATTCGCGCCAAACCATTCAGACACCCATTTCATTGAATTCAATTTTCAGTTTTGGTCTTTCTCTCTCTCTCTCCTCTCAATCTGCATATCAAATTTGTTTCATTTACGTTTTTAGCGAAGTAGCAGCTCCCTCATCGTCATCAGCTCATAAATTGAATCGAATTAAAATCAGCCGCACAAATAAACAACCAGTCGATTGAATCGGTTGCTGTACCACACACGCAGTAGAAGCAATAACAAGCAGCACACACAAAAACCACACACCCAAACATTCATACTGTAATTTGCACTTGAACCTGGCACACACAAAAAAATGCTTCAAATGGAAGAATATTTAAATGAAACTAAAATAAACAACGCGTGAAAAGTATATACGAATGGAAATTGAAGAATTTTGTTGATTTTTGGTGGTAATTTTTTTTTGGTATGGGATGTTTGTCGCGACACTTCGACCGATTGACTGTTTAAGGGCATACAGTTTGTGTTTGTGCTGTGCGATGCTATTGCTGGTGGATGTCGCTTCAATAACATTGTGTCTGAATCATCATATCGATATAAACAAACGAATACTTGGTGTGTTGGTGTCGAGTTTTGTGTTTTCATTATCATTTGATGAGGGAGAAAAGGCCAGTCACCTATCGCCTCTCATATGTGCAAATGCTTCACGTTTACCTAAATCCACAACCTTTTGCTCGAATATAGATAAGGTTTCAATTTCGTAAATTATTGTTGTGATTTTCACTTGGTGTGGTGATGAGCACGCGAGCGACATTTTCATTTTTGTTCACAAATTTATGGAAATCGTTGTCATCGCACAATCGAAATGAAAACACTGAAACAATCGCATATGACCGTCTCTTAATTTACATAAAATAGATCACCAAACACCGCAGTGCGGATACCATACTAACTGCACTGCTTGCAGGGTGGGGTGTCTTATGCTTTGAGTAAATTTTGACTTCAACCAAATTGACAGGCCGAATAAACCGAAACAGCAGCTTTAATGCGAGTGAAATTATTAAGCTGATTTCCGTAAATGAACTAATTTTCAAGGCACTCAAAAACACACATCAAGTGGACGGGTTTTTCTCCGAATGATTTGCGGGTTGTTTGGATAAGCTGGTTAAAAGCCAATCTCTAAAGAAGACATAAGCTCAACGATAATCATGTAAATTTTGAGTGCGGTTTTCCGCCTTTTATCTTTTTAGCCGAAGCGTTTTGTTTATATGAGCATTTAATCTTTTCTCTGTGTTGAAAGTTGCAACAATGGTTGGTTCTTATTACCGCATCATTGGTCTCGTTCCAATTTGCATAATACCTATTATTGTCGACAACATCCACCGATCCACAAGCACACATAAAATCGCTTAAAACATTCGCACCAAAAATGCAAAGTACAAAAGTAAACAAAACGTAAATCGGTTGGCATTTTCAGTGAAAAGACATATCCAATGTGTGCATGTCAAATATGCCGAGTGTGCAACGGTTGAACGGTAGCTGCCTTGGTAATGTACACTTTTGAAACATAAACATCACATCGCATGCACACACATATATCGCACATCAACTAATTTTCGAAAGTGGAAAACTAGCGTTGTAAATGTGCTCAAGTGAAAAGGTTATCTTTATCTCGAAGTTCGGATGTCGTAGTCAACGTTTTATTGCCGTTACCCAAGCATTATTGCTCTACAAATTTACTTTATTCATTAAATGTGATTATTATTTTACATCGGCTTTTGTCAAAATCCAAAATGCATAAGAATAGTTGGCTTTTTCCATGTGATCCCAACAAAACACACAGGATACACGCAATCATTTCACCTTTTGCTTCCATTGAGACACAAATTTCAGACTGTTTGTCAGCTTCCATTTGAGCGTATAAATAATTAAATGCCGTAAAAATTACCGTTTTTAAGTCAAACTGAACCAACTTTGGTTTACCGTGTGCAACGTTATCAAAACGTAATCTTTTCTTTTCTTTTAAATCGATTAAAATACTTGTTTCAATTTTATCACATTTTAATAGTTCGCGATTTTATTATTTCGCATATAATTTCCCACCAAATTGGCACCTTTTAATTGACACACATCGTTGTACATGTTTTTTTTTTGTTGAATGGTAATCCAATTCGCAATTTACCTTTTCCCTTTTCGTGGCTCGCACACATTGATGTAGTTTACAACTGAAATGAACTCTGACATCATACAGATATAAGTGGAAACAAATGAAGCTGACCAATTTCAGTTCTCGATTCGATTTCTCTCTCCCTCTCTGTATATGTGTGAGTTTTTTTTTTTTTTTTTTGAATGACCGCTCATTATGCCAACACCACACAATATTTTATGAGTGACGCGTAAACTATCTGCCACAATAATCAATACCTGAAACCATTTGTGCGGTTATCTTGAAATGACCAAACTAAACAGGCAAAAATCACATATCACAATCGGCTCACACGTATTCACGTGTATGTATTCAGTGTATTAAATGTCATTCGACTATTATATGAAATATTTTTCAGACATCTGAACATAAAATTTTATGTCGCCGATAAATTTGCATAAATGTTGTTGTTGCCGTGTGTTTGTGTTTGGAGTTTGTGTGCATATATATTTTTTGTTTTTGTTCTCTTCATTTCGATTTGTGTACGTAGTTCACAATTCGATTGCCTGCATTCAACTGAACAGTTTCAACAGTTCCAATGGAATTTCACACACTGCTAGTGTAACACTGGCTATGCAAGATAGCAGAGCATTTAAACCGAAAATGCATAATAAAAATGCGGCTCGCCAATAACAAACATAGTTTTTCCTTGTGAGCGACACAAAAAACACACACACACACACACACACACACATATCATTCAACACTTTGCGCGTATTTTGCGAGGCAAATTGAATGGCAATGAACTTGGATGGTGTTGCACTATCTGAAAATTGTTCAATTTCAAATGAAATGTTCTGTGTCGTTGCATTTGAGCACTTCCACGACAAGTGATCACATTTTATGGGGACGCTAATGGCAAATTCGATACTAATTTTATACGAATTTATTTTTTTTGCTGCATTGGAATTGAAATACCCGACCATATATAAAGCGGCACACAGCAAAATTTAAATCGCCTAATTAATTGGCAATTCAAACGAATGAAGCAACGCAATTTTCGTTGGTGCAATACTGTGTGCAAAATGCTAAAAATAATGGTTTGAAAACGATCGTAAATGTATTCCGATCGAGCCAGAATTAACGTATTAACGGCATCCCATTAGTGACAAAACCAAAAAAAAAAAAAAAATAAAAAGATTAGAATTTCGATATTCAAGCAGCATTAAAAGACGACGATTTTTTAAAACCAATTTAATGATTAAATATGATGCAAGATATCGATTCTTCGACTTATAAACGCATGCGATAAGCCAAAATGACACGATCGCATGTGGCATCAAATCATTTTTTTTTTATTGGTTTCAATGAGGCCGAGCACGGTTGGCTTTGCGGAAGTGGAACGGTACTCCAAGTGCATGAAAAATATTGTGTCATTTTCAACCGAAAAAAATAATAAGATAAAACGGGTTCTTCAATGCAGTTTCTTTATGTCGTATTTTTTTCAATGGCATTAGTCATCGAAAGCTTGTCTAAGGCGATGAAATTGATGTATATCCATTTCGATTGAATCGAAGTGCATTGTATGCATCATGAGCCGGGTGTGTGGTCCAATCATTTAACACCCAAAATTTTCAATATTTAAGTAAAAATTAGTGTTTGTCTTTGCCACCTGATACGCGTGCCTGCTTAAATTCAATCCATTTTACCGCATGACAAATAACAAAATCGTCGTGTGATGCCAATGGAAATGAAATCCACCATCACCATTTTATCGAGTTATTAATTGTTACATCGTTTTAAATATTATAGAGAGAAAAAAAAACAGTCTTTCACTTTGAATGCGATGACAAAAGAAAAATTTGTTGCCTATTCATGTAGTTTTTAATTCGATTAAGTCTCTCGTAATGGATAACTTAAGCGAGGTCTTGAAATAAAAGTGGAAGAGATAGAAAATTGTCCATTTTGAAATGGTCAAAAGCATTTCAACATTCGATTTGAGCTGCATTCATCTGGCGACACTGAGAAATGAGCAACCGCACGAAACACTACAATCGCATCGAATAGAAGAGAGAAAATAAATGTGTACAACGAACCGAATAACGCGATAGAACCTAAGTATTTACACATTCCAATCGAATGTAATGTAACTTGGCTAATAGAGACGATAAAGAAAATCTTCTGGGGTTCTTTTTCTTCTCTTCATGTCTGTCTTATTTGTGACCATTGTTCATAAATGGAATGGGCATTTGATGCGATTAGCTTGAAATGGATAACGAAGCGCTGTATTCTGATGCGCACTACTATACTCTCCGAAGTGGAATTGGCATTAATTTTCTTGTAACCATCAAAATGTGCGATTATTATGCACAATCTGAAGATTTGCGGCCATGCCAACCAAGGGCAGTTTTGCTGAAATTGAATGAAGCGCTTGTTTCATTGTGTGTCAAATGCAGTAAAATTGTCGCATCGTGTCGTCTTTGTGTGCAGTGTCCAAATCGTGAGATACAGATTTTGCGGCTCTAGCATAACCGTTGATGTTGGTGTATTATGGAATGGGCCATACGTTCACCGAAAATGGTTCAATTCGCGTTTGAACCTTTTGACTTTGACCGATGCCATTATCAGCCAAGAATCGATGAGAATATCGAAATTCTCTCGCGCTCCATGCACAGTTTTCTCCATTTTTCCCGCCACATTTCTCAGCTGATCAAATATTTGAAACGAATGCAGCTGATCAAATACAATGTTTCTGGGTCAAAAATTAAAGCGATTTTCATAAATGCAATCGGTAATTCTCTAATAAACTCGTTTACAGTAATTTTTGTTTTCATGCACAGGCGAACGGTCAATGAATCTCATTAAAATGTCGTTTCGATGCACTCTGTACAAACCAAATTTGGTTGCACCGTCGTAACATTTATAGTAGATTTTTTTGATGTTTTTCTGTTGGTTGTTTTTGTTTCACTGCACAATTTGATTTCGCTGAAATTAAGGAAAAGAAACGAAAGAAAAAACAAAACCAACGAGCGTATCTATCAAATGGAAAGCATTTAACGTGCACGATGACAGACGAAAGAAGCCCGAACGGGCACGTTCTCATCACAAATCGCGCATACTATAAACAGCGAAAACGGTAAAATATTGACTGTGACTTCATGCAAACTCAATTGTCACGACCTTTTCTCTCTCTCTCAATCTCGCCTTTTAATTTCAGTTGCCAATTGAGCGGTGTTTGTAATAGTCGAGTTAAAGTACTATTTTTTTTATGGGCATTTTTAAGTCAGCCTGCGAGCCATTGCCAGTTTCGACTGTTTCGCATCGATTTATATGGGATTTTGTGTGTGTGTGTTTGTGTGTGCGAGTCTATTTTTATTCAACCAAAACAAGAGATGCACTCTCATTCTCTTCGGGTCTCTAATATTACAATCTTAGTCTCGTCATCGACGCGCGAGCGCTCAAGCTCACTCTTGTGTCTCATTTCTTCAACTTATTTACACTGTGTACACTATTGCAATTATATACGAATCGACGAACGAATTAAGCACGGAGATCGGTTTCGATGCATTTTGCTTGTTATGATAAACAACAGCTACAAGAGAAAATCACAAATAATTACAACAATCGGATGAACACGGTGTGCTCTATGGCTCAAAACCCTATGAAGCCCAGCCATAAACAATGCACCTTTTTTTCGGTAACTTTGTGGTATGTTACCGATCGAGGTTTTTCTTTGTTATTGGCAGCGATTTTATCTAATTGAATAAAATAAATCGGATTGAAATCATAGCCTGTGTGCACCACGATTTCAGCTTCTCGCTAAATCGATCAGTCAACGTTCATTACGCTAATTAATCATTTGAATCAAATGCACGAAAATTCGAGAGCGCCAACCAACAACTACATTAGATGCAATTGCTTAGCTAATACACGTTATAAACTACAAGAAGACTGATACTCTCGATGATTTGATACATTTCGTGAGTTTATTGAAGGTGAACCATTTTTCGGCAAAGTTCAACGTGTTTTGTAGTGCATTTTATTGGCGAAATTTAAAAAAAAAACAATATTGCTTGATCTAATGTGAGAAATAAGAATTTGTTTCAATCAAATTCTCATTGGTCGGATTAAATGTACAGTTAAATTGCCGTTTGAAAGGTGTTGGCACCTCACATAAAACCCCCACAACATACTTCTTCACAAAAATATCGTAAATTGTTCAACAGTCAACACGGAATATAAATTCTTCGTTTGACAATAATATGGCAAATTTAATCAAATGAACTGACACATTCATTTTACGCTTTATTCATTTGGACTTGCATTCGGCATGAGCCGTAGTGCGCGAACATTAAATCCGACACTCATAAGCCACTGAAGCCGATCGCTTGGCTATCAAATTGAGCCTAAATAAGCATTCCATTGAAACATTCAATACGAACATTTATTTATTGATTGAAAAATCTGCGTTCGGTTGAAAATAATGGACAAGCGAATAGAAAAATCCAATATGAAGAAGAGAAAAAAAAACGATGACGACAACACGAAGAAGATGTATAAGCATTGAAAATGATCATTAATATCTTTCGTCTGCGCAAGACAATTGACCAAGTGAATGTGTGTAGAAGAGATATAGTATGCTCGGTTGGAAGTGTGAAAATATATGCGTTCGCTGTTCGCTGTTCGCTGTTCGAATGTGCAACGAAAGCGTACAAGTAAAATCGATGTTTTACCATGTATATTCGAGTGTTAAACTACACCGGACTGGGTGCTTGGCAATGCCGAAGAACACAAACGTTGTGTGTCACGTCAAAATGGTACTTTATCAATGTCTAATTGGATAATTTCATGTTATTTGAGTGTTTGTTCGGTTGGTCGGTTGGTTAGCCGTTCTGCTGAAGTTCTCTTTCGTCTTCTTTTACCGGCCAATTTATGCTCAATTCATTGGAATCAAAATGACTTGGCAGTATTCCGTTGATTCATCGATGCATTTGATGGTGTCAATATCAGTATTTTCCCATTGCTTTCAATCGACAAACACAACAGAAATTTCACCGTTACATTTTGGCCGTTTGCATGAGAGAATGGAATCCATTAATGAAACGATTGCGTTCGTCCAATCAACAATACACAATCGGCATTTGAAGAGAACAAAAAAAACAACGAAACGAATATTAAAGAGAAAACAATGCTAACGATTTGCATTGAATAGCTCTTACCTTATGATCAATTCGATTCGGGCTAGGAATGTCGCCAGACCTTTCGATCATATCGCCATATCAAGATCAATTGATATCATTTGACGAAATACGATCACATGATTTCTTCGTTTAGGTGACAAAATCACGTGATTCTAATAAGGCACTAAAACCGTATAGTCACCGTATCATTTTGATACAACAAACAAAAATCTCTTCTGATTTTAAAAGCTAAATTTGTGTGAAAACTAAAGTGAAAAATAAAATTAGTAAAAGAAATGATTATGAAAGGGGGGGAAAAAATGTGCGAGTTAGTAAACCAAATATGGAAATGAACATCATACGCTTCTTTTTTTGTAAAAAACATTGATCTTTTTTTCCATTTTCACTGGGTGAAATCGAATAATTTTAGTGATAAAAAGGATGATGTTCATTTCACAGAAGTGGAAAAAAAATGAAATAAAAAGCGTTTGAACTGAAGAAACTGAAACGAAAAATGAGAAAAAAGGTGTTATTTTTAGAAAATTATAAGCATTTTGGGTGAAATGAAAGCAAAAAAAGGAAAAAAAGGCAAAGAAAAATATGAAAACAACTAAAAAGCATCAAACAAGCAAATTGAATGGCGCGCCTAGAATTCCTAGATGCCTTAAGCTTGTTAATATGCACTACAACGCAAATTAAAAAAAAATTGAACGCAAATAAAAATTTGAAATAAAGCAAAGCCAAACACTACTAAAGCACAGCAAAAAAAAGTAATTAAAAAAGCAAAAATCAAAAATTAAAAATCAAAAATTAAAAAAAATATATTCAAAAAGCTATATAGCCATAAACAGCGAACCTATTATAACTCAATATATTGAGTTCCATGAAGAAGTAAATGACAGTAGAAAGCAAGAAGACTAACGATTTTTAAGTTCATTAAAAAAAGAATTTTCCCTTTATTTTGATCCTTTTTCGATAAATTCTGTCCAAAATGTTTCCTAACACTTTTAACAGTTAGAAGTCTAAACCTAAACTATTCTGCCTAAACTTAAGATGAAAATAAATTACTACAGCTGGATTCTAAGACCTATGAAACATAACTATTCGTAATAAATTAGGCTAATTAGCTAATCAAATTACATGTAACGAGTAAGTTCAACGTGTTTAAAAGTAACGATATATCGTTTGATTTGGCAATCAATTTTGAAATAACGGTAAAGAGAGCAATTTCACTTGAACGATCACGATGAGAGTGAAAATGGAATGGAATTGTTCTAGTTTACCGTTATATCAAAATGGTAGTGAATTCAATGTCATGAATGAAAAATTGAAATGGAACATTTCAAAAGTTCCAGAAGGCAAATGGTAAATGGTTGGCTGATGTTTGGTACACAATTAAGTAGCGCGCGCATATTTCTCAAAGTCACATGGCCACAATCATATGAGATGGTAACGTAATAAATGGTACTATTTACCGGTATTTACAGACAAAACAAATCAATTAAATATTGAAACAGCACACAAGCAAGCACTACCGTCTACTGAAGCTAGTATACGGTGAAAAGCGAAAATCTGGACTAGTAAAAGCACTACTATGACCTGGACCGACGCTACTGAATGCGGAACAGGTCGGCGAATACCCATCCAATGAGCCGTACAGCCGTGATGTCTGTGGCGTTTGATGATAGAACAGGCCACTGCTTGTCACAGTTGGTGTTGCTAAACTGGCGGCTGAAACACTCGGCATAAATGGGGTTGGTGAATTCACCGTCCCAATACTGCCCGTGCTATTGTTGCTTTTCGGTGATGAAAATGATTTATTTGTGAGATTCGATGAATTAAGACTGTTATTGGCCGTATTATAGCCAGACGATGATGAAAATGTGCTATTATTTTGATCGCAAACGCTATTATTATTATTATTTAGAAACGAATTGGTCATACTGCTGTTGAATAAATGCGATTGAATGCTTGACGTTGTTGTGATTGCATTTGCTGCGCTTGATGTCGCTGAATCGACATACATATTACTTAAATGATCTTTGACCGCATGTATCATATCCGTTTCGGTGGTTAATTGCTTATGAATGCTTGTGATTTTGGTTAGTAGAGCCGTCACATCTGTAAAGAGAATATCCAACAGCTTACCTGTTGTGAACAGAACGATTGCCTTGAGGCATGAGTATTCGGCGGTATCAACATGGAGCGCCTTGAGTTTTTCCACTTGCTCTTGGAAAATTCGGATGTGATCCATGAATGCAACAACACGATCAGCTGCTAACGGTGATGCATGCAAACCGGCCGCTGCTAATAATGGTGCCACATGCAATGGCATTGAACACTGTGATGCATTCAATACAAACAATTCAGACCAGACGAGACGCAATAACGCCACTTGATCGGTAACTTGTAGATCGGGGAATAGCGGTATATTTTTTGCCCATTCAACGGCCGAAAATAGAAGCCGTGCAGCCAATTCGCAGATATTATCGATGCCCATCATATTATTTGGTTGCATCGTTTGACCATAACGAGCCACAGGATACGGTTCAGCGCGCAACAACAACGATATGTAGGAACTCAAATATTGATGACTACTGTTGTATCCAACGACAGACATTGGATCACCATTTGCTAATGAATACTGGCCATGCATTCCGGGCAAACCAGTCGGCTGCGACGGTGGAACTCGACCTCTTTGAACAGCTACACGAAGACCAAATGAAAAGAAAAAAAAAAGAAAGAAATTATGAAAAAAATGCTTTCAAATCAGAGAATACATTTACGGGTTAATATTTTATATGGACATTTTTGTATTTGGTTTTGTAATCATTTCAAACGATTTGATTAATGAACGTATGAATTTGATTTGAATTCATCATTTCAATTGGAAATCAGAGATAGAGAGAGAGAGAGAGCTAATAAAAAAAAGAGTCACATAAAATGGCCTTGTAATCAACTAAATCGCCATCATTTGGGGTCTCAGAAAAAGTTCGATATTTTTGTTTTTCGTATTTTGTTAAAGACCAATAAAAATATTGACCTTCCGTTCACTTTTTCACTCAATTCGAATAATTTGTGATTTGTTTTTTCTTCTTCTTTAAATTCCATTTGAAAATTGCCAACAGGACCGGTACAGTGCACATTATGACCGTATGCAAGTGGATTAAATTGCAGCCCGGTCTATTTGTAATTCTATATTATTATTGCCCGTGTACCGATAATGATGATGACACATATCACGCTACAACTGTGCACTGCGCAGTGTCTCTCAAAATATTAAAAAAAAACAACGATCTAAGAAAAGACCTTAACCGGTTGCTGTTGATGCTGTGGCTGCTTCTCAATGCAATACACAGTCAATCTACAGCAAAATATTATTGATTATTATACTTATAATGGTTATGGATAATGAAGATTTCTCAAAGGTGCTTGCCAACGTTAATTTTTTTTTTATATTGAATTACAACAAAACAAGCAGTGAAATGAGAAAAAAACAACACATAACATCTACATAATTATCTCGCGATTCAGATGTACAAATGTACACAATGTGTGTAGTTAACAGTTGTATTTTGTTGTGATGAGGATTTCACATTCAAAACAATGAATTTATTTTCTGCTGAAAGAGTTCCGATAGCTAATCAATCTTTAGTGTAAAAATGTAAATAAAAACGCTCCATTTGGGAGGTGGCACACCGCATGAGAGTGAAAGAGACACACAAATGTGCTAGGAATATTGAATGTTTCACTTAAAAAAAAAAACACATTTAACTGATTACATCAAAGACTCATTTGTGCTTGTTTTCGCGAAATGTTCTTTTTTTTTCGTCTTGCAATAAACATTTGCATTTAATCAAAGTTAAACATGACGCTACGAAAAGAACAAAACAACAACAATCGCCACGAGAACAAACTCCAACCATGAATAACACACACAAAAAAACAGAGTACAATTAATCGTTGTCTACACCACTGCAGCGAGTAAATAATCGCAGCATTTGCTGCCATGAATTATTTATGACGTGTCAAATCCAGATATAGAAAGATGATTAGATTAATAAAACCAATCATAATGCACAAATTGCAAAATGAGCCGAAAACAAGGTGTTGCTGTTTCAATTCACAGCGATTTCAATTTTTGTTATTTCGTACCAACGAGTACAAATCAAATTCAACAATAATTCAAGCGATTTCGATACATTTGTTATAAAAATTGAATTTAATAGCTAGCTGCACGCGGACCAATGCTTAATTTATCTGATGACCACAATTTCTGTGTGTATTGTACTTTAAAACGGCTGGCAAAAATTCATTGTGATTTATTTCATAGTTCAAATTTCTAAACCAATCAAGCTAAGTACAGACTCTCGTCAACTGAAACTGAACTTCAGTTGCGGTTGTGTTCATTTTTTTTTAAGTTGAAAATTCAACGAGTGCTTGTTACAAGTCAAAATGCTATTATAAACCATGTTCGCCCCATTCACTGAGGCTCAGTGTTTATTTACAGTGATCACAATCGCATGCATAAAAGTCGAGTCCAGAAATGTTTGTGTGTGTGCAATTTTTAAGCAGCGAAAAATTATCGCACAAAATAATAATAATTGTTGAGACAGCCTCAATTAGCTGCTCGTTGTCGATGGAACGCTAATAATCAAATACACAAAACAAATGCACTCGCGCACTCGATACCGAGAGAAAAACAAAGGCTCAACGAAAACGAGTGTACGAGATATCGTGACAAGGCGTTTTGTTCCCGTTGTTTATACGCTTTGCAACGTTCGACTGCCTTTTATACCCATAATTCACGAATTTTGAACGGAGCATCGCGCGCACGGTTTTCCGTTTGTAGCATCTCGACCCGTTGTTTGCTTCTTCAAATTGTCTTCGCCAGAGATAACGTGAACGAACCGTATTCGGCGTTTATTTCTCTTTATTGCTTTTTACATATCATTGCAATAAATTAACATTAACAACGACACTCTCCAATGTTTGAGCCTCAGCTTCTCGGTTGAGAAAAGTGCTTCGCTTTCATAATGCAATTGGTGACTGGTAAAGTCAAGTAAACATTTGATTCGATGGAGCACCGTTTCGTTCGGATAAATTCGGAAATCAGTTGAATTTATTTGCGTATTGTCGGATTTGGCAATTTATGCCAAAATTAATTACACTCCAATTTAAACATATGCAATCGCACTGATATTTCCTCATCTCACCAACAGCAAACTCATTTACAACTCGACAACTCATCGACGACGACCAATGTTTGTCTTCCGGAATTTGTATAAATCTATCGACTTTTTGTCCACCTCATTCATGTCATGAGCCTGAATAAAATCCTGTTCGAAAAATGATCATTTTCACACTGAATATTTTAATTTGTCGCTTGCGTCATCCGCAACATTAAGCTTCGATCGACTCATTTCAATGCAAATCAGAAATAATAATTTAAATATACAATTGTGAATGAATTATTGCATTGCGATAAAGTGATTATCGCCATTGATATTTTTGCTGCCAGTTTTTTTTTTTTTTTTGTTGCATTGACACAAACCATTTCGTTGTGCTGGTTTCAGCTCTTCATTCGCCATTTTTGTTGCAACATTTTACGTAATTCCTGATTGTGTTTGAGCCCATTCTCTATTGTTTGAAATTTCGCGTGTACATTATCATTTTGCCTGTCGATATACGGAGATTTCTTTAATTACAATTACTTATTTTGTCATTTGGTTGGTAAATTTGTAATGTTAACGAAACGAAAAAAAAAATCTCTCTAGGCAAAGAATGAATGTGGCGAAAAAAAAATTGCGACTGCAAATTGAAAACAAAGGTGCTAAAAATGTGAATAAATCAAATTCACCATAACTTTACGATTGTCATTGTCACATTTGTATGCTAATTACGATCAAACACAATCAGTTTTATTTTTTTTTCTTCAAATGTCTACGGCTAATTTACTTATGTTGAATACATTGTGATGCGTACGCTCGAGAATTGCATTTTACGATTGGTATTTCGATTTGAGACATTATTTCAACATTTAATTTATCATTTGTTGTTGTTTTTCGTCTTCTAATTATTCTGTGGAATCAGTTGCGATAGAACACGAAAAAACCAACAAAAATTTAATTTAAAATTGTGGAGCTGTGATTAAGTAATTAACTTGGCAATTGTTGGGTCGGTTGAAAGGTTAACGATTTTACAATATTCAAACTAATTTTCAAATCTGTTTCACACTCGTAAGCACAAAAACAGTCGGAATCCATGCATTAGACATCGTTTTTTTGTTGTTGTTCATTCGTTTTTTTTTCTTCACCCGAATGTGGCATTTTAAAAACAGACAACAAGAAACTTTACAATTAATTTCCAAAAAAAATGTGGTTGTTTTCGAGTTGTAATCGACGCCAAATAAAATTGACACAATTTCTTGGACAAATAAGCGGATAACTTGAACAACAATCGGCGACATGGAATTTGCATTTTTTTTTTCACCGCTCCATTACTGTAATAAACATTTCCTTGCATAACAACAGTGTGCCGAACCGAAGCCGTGTGGCTGATGCTTGTAAGTGTTGCGTTTTTGTTGAGACTTGAATAAACCATAATTCACTCAATTGAATTTGATTTCCTTGTCCATTTGTTCGACAACAACCTGAGATTTTTGTTTCACACTGCTTGGAAAATGACTGCCTAACTGTATAGACGCACCGACATCATTCCTTGCCACGATCGATGCGGAGAGAAAAAAAAAAAATAAAAAATCTAGAAACCAGAAACGGTCGTGCGAATTGAACAGACGCATCGCCTTGTAGCTGTGTCAACACATTAAACAATCCGCCTCGAACGGGCCAGACAATTTGTCTCGCAAATTCGCTCTCGCTCTTTCACACACACACATTGAGTTTGTGTGGCTGAGACTTGTTCCATGCCTTGGTCAATTTTAGCAATGTACAATTTTTCATGTAATATTCCGTATCGATTACATTTGCACGTAAAAGCCATGCGCAGCCACAACAAATTCTCGTCAAATGCAAAGAGACCATGGACAACGGCAAAAAGAAATCAAAAGCAACAACAACCAAACGGTCGGTTGTACGAAAAACCTTTTGTACGTGTTATCAACGCATTTGGGCACCGAACAAGACAAGAAAGTGCAACGGCTAACACGGACAAAAAGAGACAGAGAACACGATGGTTTTTTTTTCGGTGCATATTGGAATGCCGTGCCAAATATTGGACTCGTTTAAGCATAACGTGTACATGTACATAATTCACTTGAAACAAAAAAAAAGAACAATCTCAAAGTGTTAAGCGAGACACACGAGCTAGAGAGCCGGTTTCGATAGATTCTCTCTCACTCTTGGATTTCTGGCTGTGCAAAATGTTTCCTCTGTGTTTTCGATATCTTTTCGAAGTGTTTGGATGTAAAATGGTTTTGGTTGTGCCAAAACATGCGCATTCAACAATCAAGAGTGAGAAAAGATGAAAAAGAGAGACAAAAAAAGCACAACCGAGCACCGAAAGTGTTAAAGGAATTTGCTACGCTGTAGTTCATTTAAAAAAAAAAAAAAAATTACGTTTCCACACGAAAGTATGTTCAGAAAGTAATACTCGGATTTTTTTTTTATTAACTTCACATCGATGGTACAAGAATACTGTTGAATGCAAGCCGATAGAGAGAGATAGCCGATGGCTAATGCTTACGGGAAACGAGCTCATATAAATCAAACATCCAAGCCATCCAACAATCATAAATGTGAACGAGCTATACGGTGTTTGTTCAACATGAATTTACTAGTAAGTTTTTCTTTTCTCTGGTTGGTATTTTTTTTTATTCTCTGTCCTGTTGTCCGTGGTATGAAAGAGTACTGCATGTGATAAACATGCCTTCGAGCTCAATGCCAAGTATTTTTGTTAAGTAAATTGAAATCGAATCCTTGCCAGCACATCAAATGAACAGGAATGTAACACGAAACAAAATAACGCAGAAATGAACGTAAATTGAATAATTTGTTCACAGTTTCAAGTGACAGAAACAAATTAATTGGAATTAGGTGAGGAAAATGATTGGCGAATTGGCCACAATGTTTTCAACGTTTTTTTTTTTTCAAGTTTAATACGCTATGTAATGAGGCACACGCTGATAATGCTAAGGTAAACATTTCGTGCTCAATTTCCACTTTTTGAACATTCATCGACCACACACGCATCAAATAATAGCCGATTGTTGGTTTATCTTCACTATGCCACAATGATAAATTGGCTCAATTTGTCACCTTTCGGTCCATTCAATTTAACGATAAGATAAAGTCACTTTACAAATGATCATGCTAATATTTTGTATTGATGGTTGTTTTATGATCTTAACAAATAAAAAACGCTGAAAACCAAATCTTAACAAGTTTTTGATTTTAGATAACTTTTTAGTAATATTATTGTTAAATATTTTGCCGATCAACCGTGAGAAATTATTCAATAATAATGTTTTAAAATATTAACAATTTTAAACCATTCCCACCCAAAAAATGATCAATTTCCAAATGAAATAAGGTGTTTAGGTGTTTTAAATTGTCATAGAATAATATAGCAATTGTATCGCTTTGAAATTGTGGCCCACAGTAAGTGAGTCTCAATGCACGAGTGTGTAGGCCATTATTTATACATTGTCAATGTGAAAAACACACCTTTTTTTATGTGTACGGCATCAGTACGTGAGAACTTACGCCACGGAAAGTGCTTTTTAAAAGAGAAAAAAGAGTAGTCACATATTGTGGATTAACACAATGGATACGCTCGGTTGGTTGTCAATACGTTGCGATATCATTGCACTTGACTATTTATTTAATGGATTTTCAACGTATTATTTTCGTCTTTTCAATGAAGAGAGAGAGAGAGAAAAAGGTTAAGAGGACGCGTGCCGTTACGCACCATTTCATTCATTTACCACAATTTTCCGTTTCTTCATGTTTTTTTTCTCGATTCACTCTTGCTCTCTCACATTGTTTCCCTTAAAAAAGAATTCGGCATTGGGAAAACCTGAGACTAAATTCGATTTCAATCAATTCATTTTAAATTGGTTAAATTCCTTTGATGTGAAAGGGGACAATTTATCAGATTTTTCCGACGTTACTTTTTTTTTCCGGTAAAAAAGTGTAATTTTCGAATTGGTTGCGATATTTGATCGAGTGAACGAAAAAAAAAAAGAAGTTAAATACATTGACCATTTGACCATTGAGTATAAAAAGCGGCAATTGTGAGCCTTTTAACACATTCAACGAACTCTATCGGTCATCTACTTCGTTCGTTTATTCCCTACAACTGAATGCATTTATGATGTAGTATTCATGCGATAACATCAATACTCATACACTCTTCAGATGAAATGTGTGATAATTTAGCCGTGTTTATTGTTTTGCGCAATTCTATTAACGTGAAGAAAAGTGCCGACATAGAACAACATATGCGTACCATGCAGTTTGCACCACAAACACATTTTATATTGAGTAAAGTTCTTGTGCAATTCCAGAACGAAGTGATTTTCACTTGGAAATTCTTATTCCAAAAATTCTACGACTGAAATAAAATTGCAATTTATTTTTGTTGAAGTGGTTTTTTTCCCCGTCTGCTGTTGCATCGGTGTGCTCTTTTGAGTTTCTATCAGGTGTATCAACAAATGAAACTAGAAAAATGGTTCGATTTCTGGATTGTTTTTGTTGGTATTTGTTCGTGGTACGAATCAACGCAATGAAACTTCTTTTCTGGTTTTCAAACATGGAACACCTGACGCTTTTAGCGCTCTATTCGGTGAGATACTTTAGTCATATAATGTATATAGTTGCGCGCATATGCATCGAGAGTGTGGTCACACCATTACCGTATGAGTTCATGTAAATCCATTAAAAGCAAACGTATCGCACGGATCATAAAAATGTGCGCATTTGCGCTAACGCGAAAAAGACTTGAAAACAACAACAACAGCAGCAACAACAACAAACAACAATGCGCTCAATACCTAAGTTGTGTGCATAGAAAGTATCCCATCGCGGTAGATCGACTTCAAAATGAAATTCGTGATCTGGCTGGAATATTCGTTCTGCTGTTTTGCTTGACTTCAATATATCGCATTTGGTGAAGAGCAACAACAACAACAACAAAATAGTCCCTTGTGTGCGCATTACACGAATAGAATATTACACAGAACGTTACCGTTGCAAAGAATTCACATTGAGCCATAGCTGAATAGCAATATGCGACGAACTATATAGCTAGATGCTATAGACAAGGCACTTTTTTTCTTCATGGGCCAACTGCCGACTGTGTGTATGTGTGAGCGCACCGCATGCGCGCGCGCGCGCCTGAATCTGACCAACAAAGAACGTTCGGCAATGTGTAGAACATCTTTCGTTTCGTGTATTACTCTATCCAGTTGTAGCTGTTGTTGTGCTCTTTTTTTTTTATTCTATGCTTCAACTCAATTCAAGTTTCATTTGGTTTTCGTGGTCTCTTCCATTTGCGTGTGCATTATGTTTTTTCGCGAGGATTATTTTGGCATGGCGCATTTCAGCCGAAGTTGTGCTGCGAATTCTTGATTCTGTACAGTATATTTGTGTTGTTGTTGTTGGTCTTTTTCGCGTTACCATGCATATTCACATATTCCATTCGGTTCACATATTCAATGGGTCTAGAGAACAATGCGCTGAAGATGGATTGCGCAATATGTTTTCTTGTCTTCTTGTTCAGTTTTATAGGTTATTACATTTGAAAGGTATTAAAAAAAGAAAACTTGTTCGGTGCAGCCCAATTCGACAGCAATGAAATGGCAAAAATCCATTGCAAACAAAAATGCAAAAGATATTTCGAGTTTACGCAGTTGAGAATCAAGAATTGATGAAAATTTTGCGTACACACACACAAAATCAGCAGTCAATTGCACGCAAAACAAACAAAAAATCATACGAATTTGTCAACGCACGTAAATTCCCACCGTTTTCAATTGAGCGAAATGATGCCATAAATAATATCCAAATGAAAATCTGTTAGCTTTGTTGTCATACGTTAATAAGCATTGTTTGTATCATGTCATGTCACGGCATCACCGTGCTGATCGCAACAGATCATGTTGTCAAAGTGATCGCAAACGATCAACAACTACAAAACATGTGTTCATAAATTATGTGTGTGTGTGTGTGTGTGTGCGCTGTGTGCGCGGTGCTGCCTGTCTACCATGTGTCTGTCGGTGACGTTCAGTAAATAAATGCATAAAATTGAAATGCTTTTGCTTGGAACGAGCGGAGCACCGGTGACGAAGAACAATGATGACATGTGAATCGATGATGAAGCTGTCGCTTCATGACTTCTTCTTTCTCTTTTCGTCTCGGTTGCTCTTGATGCCATGCATCGCTTGATCGTTGAACATGATTCACCATATTATACACTTTTTGTTTATTACCATTTCAATTTATTGCTTTATTTTCTCAATTCGATTTGTTGGTTTTGGTGTTTTTTGCGTGCGCGTGTGCATGTGCTTGTGCCAACATCGAAATGCGATAACAAAACTTTTGCTTGTTTGTTATTATCGGCTACGTAAAATAAGCAATTTATTCAGTAATAAGTTCTTTTTCTTCTGCAGCGATAAAACCGAATCGTTTGCGAATTGTTCAAAAAAGAGCGAAAATATGAGTTTAACGCTGTGAATCGGTTAAAATGAAGATACCTTGCCTGCAACGTTGAAGACGCAAACCAAAAAAAAAAAACAACCAACGAATGTTTTGCTTTTATTGAAATGGTTTTTCATGTAAACGCACGAAATGGCATGAACAATGAAGCGCAGCCAGCGATCTCGATCTGCTGATACGACATTTCAAGGTAATCCATGAATGTAGCAAACATACAGAGTGAGATGATAAAACACTGATAAGCAAATGCAAATCCAAGAAAAAATTGCACACCGCATGGAATACAAACGATAAACACCATACCGGTGCAGAGCAATAATAATTTGGTTTTTTTTTAGAATAAATTCGTTTTGAGTGTTTAATTCTTTCGTTTTCCATTGCAATGTTTATAGAAGTGATTCTATGGCAGATGTATGTTTTTCACTGCTTGTTCGTTCAAATTGATGCATTTTTTGTGGGGTCCATAGCAAAGTATCGTCCATCTTTGAGTTAAATTTTAACTTGAGAAAAACAATCCGATTGTGTGTGTGTTTCAAAGTGGTTTTGACACCTAAGTACAAATGATTTTTCAGGCTAAAAGCCGTTAAAAAGATGCATACCGAGGTGACTTGCATTGGTTGAGATGCATTAATACCATTAGTGACTGTTTTATTGATCTGGGGCTAATGTTGGCATCACATCGACCATTAACATTGCTTAGGTTCACATTTTTCATCACATCATGGCGGTTAATGCCTGCGGTCATGCTCACCAGATTATCAACTCGGATGCGTCAAATTATTTTCTATATGCTGTGTGTTTGCTATAATTTTAGTTCAAGAATAGCAAACAACAAAAAAAAACAATTGGTCCGAAAAAAAATCTTAGAATCGGCTGATTGACCCTTTAATTTTGGTTCGTGAATCTGATGCTCCCTTCGAATGACTCAAAATGTTGTCCTATGTTTATGTGCACACACGGGAAACAGACAATACTATCGAAAATCTAGTTTGACCACTGGTCATTTGTATGTGTGTAAATGAAAGAGGTGAATTGTGATGCGATACGAATGATTTAAAAGACATTGAAGGAACATGGTTTTGAACATCAAAGACCAAGGTGTGTTAAGAGTTTAAGAGGGTACCTCAAAATATGATGAGAAAAACCACCTTAATATCGACTCTCGTACATAACATTTTTAATTCCGGTTTTAGATATCGCCAGACCATGGAATTATCTTTATGCACGCATGTTGTAGTGGTCAACGGTTTGAGCGTTCTTCATTTCAATGCAACATTCATAAGAAATCATTAATTTATTGCTTTGATTTCATTAGCTATTATTTTTACAGTTGCATCGCTTTGAAAGTCGATATATATCGTCTGTCAAACTTCTGATCCCTTGTTCGTTTCACAAATTGTTTTTTTTTTTCACTCTATTGTCTATTGACAGGGTGGCTTCTTTTGCCTAAATACATATTGTCAAATGGCACAAATCGAATACAGCACCCGAAAGCCGAAACCTCTTACGTCATCGTCTATCAAATGAGCACCGAGAACGCGCAAAGAAAGGTATGAAAAATACCTAAATCGTATGATCGGATTCATATCGAACTCGTACAACATACGAAGAACAATGCGACGGTTTGACAATGAAAAATCTTCGGTTATAATAGAACGAAGCTCGCTAATCTTTTGGGCTAATAAATGATTTGCATCTTTATTGTATTTAACATGCCAAAATGCCGAGCTCAGTTGCTGTGAATATGTTGTATGCAATTCATACGTTTCATTCTTTCAATTAGATTCTGTTGAACGGAGTACAGTACATAGTACATAGACGTAAATATGCTATTCGTGTGTGTTTGTGTACTGTTGTGCAAAAACTACGTGCCGAATAACTCAAAGCCGACATAATTGTTGCCGTGTAGAAAAACGATGTGATGGATAAAAAGAAAAAGAAGGTGCCACGTTGATTTAATGCATTTTACCGTCGAACTACGTAGACGATTGAACAGTACATATGTTTTGGATGCTGCCTTATTTTCTTTTCTGTTTTTGATTTCTTCTTATGCTCGTCTTTCTCTTTCATTCTTTTGGTTTTTTTTTTTGCATGTGATCGAAATGCGGCAAAGCACATTGCCTTATCGCGTCGCTTCGCTTTGTATCGTATTTTTGTAACTTTCCTTCAACATCATCATAATTTAATTTTTACAGTCGCGCGCAAAAAAAAACAAATCCGAAAAAAGCACACACACATTTCTCATGCTCAATTTGAATGGAATCTGATGGAAAAGAGCGGAACATGAATGCGCCTCGCTGGCTCAGTGCTCAGTCCCCAACAGCTTAAAGATGCTTGCATATTTGCTTGGTGATGATTCGTAATTATATGTGATATGTTTTGGTACCACAATATTCCGAACATATCGATCGAATGATTAACGATTCGAATCGGTGTTGCGATGCTGTCGACTAAAGTATGCTCTGTACCAGTCTCGATCTTCAACCAATTACAATTTCACATTATCTATCACACACACACACACACACACACACACACACACACACACACACACACACATTTATATATTTTATTTTCTAATGAAGCGTAATTTGTGCGGCAATAAAATTTTAGAAAATACATTCGATTGATTTGAAATCGAAGGTTCACGGTTCGATTTTCGTTTGGGGGTTTTTGCATTTTGTCGGATAATTTTTGTTTTTGCACTTTTTTGCCATTTCAAATCGGAAACTTGTCTTCGCAATAGGTTTTCGAGCTCATAAAAATGAATTGAACACGATTCGAAATATTGCTGTATGCAATGGCAAATAAGTGAGTAAATGGCGATTAATAAAAATAAAACTGAAGAAGACAAGTTCGATTCATATTTTGGTCGTGAACCTCGTGAACCTCGGCTGCAAAACAACAACCAAAACACATGGATTTTCATTGTTGGTAAAATGGCAATCGCCTTAATGGAATGATTAAAAGGCATTTCACCTCATGTTGCATTGGCGTTGCTCGAGTCAAGTCGAATCTAATTAGAAATTCGTTGTCTGTTGCACGTTTGGCCACAACGTGGCATACTCACACACAAAGCAAATAAATATCAAGTTGAAAAATTAATTATATGGATTGAAAATAAGATTTTTTTTTGTTTTTGTTTAGCCTCGTCCTCCATGCACGTCCGCATATGTTAGGCGTGCTCACATTTTTGTCCGTTGTTGCTGTTTGCGCTGCACAATGCGCTTGTGCATTATTTGATGTTTTTTTTTATATATCGTTTAAGTTAAATGCTCTGACTCAACGTTTTATGTGTGCGCAAGCGCGCACGCACACCAAAAAGAGAGATTGCTGTTGATTTCTCATATGGTTGAACCTAGGGGCTTATGTGTCAAGCGAGTCCCACGATTCTTTTGCAATTCCCTTAGTATTAAAGCGAGACCTGCGAGTTCCTATGATGTTATACAATGGGACCTGCAAGTCCTGCGAGTCCCTGCGAGTCTTACGCATATTAATACTATGTTGTACGAGTCCATACGAGTCCAAGTGACATTTATTAGATTTTAAAATGACAAAAACAGATTTTGAAGTATTTTCAATTCAGTCATAAATAGTTCATCATTTCAACTGTTTGTTTTGTGTATTGTACCACTTGTTAAAACATTTCATTTAAAAAAAAGGAAAATACAGAGAAATTTTCAGGCGAAAGAGAATATTTTTTCAATATTGAATTCGAATTTGGGCATTGAAATTCCAAGAATTGTTAATAGTTCATTGTTTTGCAAGTGAAATGTCACACTTTTTTATAATGGTAACGATAATCGATAATCAAATGGTTGAAAACAAATGAAGAGATTTTTTATTTAATAATATTTGCGTTAAAACTTTTTCTCTTTGTTTTGTTATATATTATTATTTGACTTATTTAATAATCGAAAATGTATAAATACATTTGTAGTTTTGCATCGTATACAATTTCAAACGAACGTGTATTAGTGAAATGATGAATTGGTTGGCAAAAAGTCTCGCTTGGACTCGCACGGAATCGCAATATTTGTGACTTTTTGCATAGTATTTGAACGTAGGGACTCGCGTGGACTTTCATATAAAATATACTGAAATTTGCGAGTCCTGCGATTCCTCAGCGAATTTGTACGATTCCCGCGATTCTTTAGCGATTCCTTAGCGCAACTCAGAAGCCCCTAGGGTTGAACTAATAAAGCGAAGTGCAACACCAGCGCGAGTAAATTGAGCCACAAAGAAATGGGAAAAATCCCACGATGGTCGCGATCTTTGTGCTTGAATCTCGACTCTTTGGCACTGTTGTCTCTCTGTGTTTGTGTGTGTGTGTGTGTGCGCGCGAGCATATGAGTGCTGAGGTTTACTAGGAGCTGATGTAACATACGTTGAATACGTCGCGGTGTCTATATTTCGGGGTATAAGGCGAAAAGGCAGCGGGAATTGTAACATCTACACGAAGTGATCACATTGTTCAGCATTACTTTGCCTTCAATAGATTATCATAATCTTATGAAATTTCATGTTTCATGCTCCGTTTTCGCTACAATAATCTCATTTTTGTTGCTCTCTGTCTCTTTTCGCCGTTGTTGTTCGCATTTTCTCACACCGAAATTCGTATCGGATTTTTGTGAATTTCTGTGGCAAAGAAAATATTTTTTCTCTTTTTTTTGTTCAAAAGTGGTTTTCAGGCGATTTTTCGTATATTCGTTGAATAGCCGCTTTGACAAGAGAGTTTTGGCGGAGAGAAATAGCGTTTGTCAAGCTGAGCAAAAGTGGATTTTGAAAATGAATATTCATGCAATTGAAGCGTGCAACATTGTTACGCAAATGTGTATTGCTTTATAAGAACAATCTCGATTTTTCATTCTCAGTACATAAATTTCTCACTCAAAAAAGGAAGACACGGCGAAAGCACAGATAGACTATTCGACGAGCGCAGTAAAGACAAAATATGTACACACAAAAAAAACTAGGCCTAAGATAGAACAAATCTACCTCATCATCGTAAAGAGATAGCCTTTGTTTGGTTTTATTGAACGAGCACAGCGTAAAGAAGCAAACGAACACAACAACAACAACAACAACAACAAAACACGAGCGGAATGTTCACGATAGTTCCGAAAACAATACCGCTGCGGGTAGTCGATATATGCGTTTCTGCATTTAAAATTCATGTATTCATGGGGCCCGTTCAGTTCATGTGTGTTCGCGCAACTAACCGAATAGCCACGCTGGTTTTCCTTTTCTTCGTCATCGTCCGTTGTTTTCGTTCATCTCTTAAGACATGCTCACGTTCTCTAGGATCATCTTTTTTTCATTCGTTCTCTCTCCCTCTCTCGCTTTTTTCAAGAATGTTTATCCATTTTTTTTTATCTTGCTTCATTCAATTCACTTAATTTTAATGGCCATTGAAAACATTTTATTATTGAGTATGAACTCAAGACGCCAAAATTGTGCTAGCCATCGATGGGCATTCGCGAGCAAATCTGCATGTTTACTTGGCTCAACCATAAGAAATCGAATTTGAAACAATCAACGGGGCAGAAGAGCGCCAAGCAAATCAACTGTCTTTATTGCTGGGTACGGCTGGTTTGTACTCTCTCATTTAACTTCAGATACTGTGAAAAGCACTTTTAATGTGAGAAACGACAGAGAAAACTGTAAACATAGCCACAATTTGCGTTACAGGTTTACGTTTTATAATGCTCATCATCCGTTACAATACCGATGCCAGTCAGCACACATGCACAAAACCAAACACTCACAAACACTCTTATAACGTTCTGGCAAGTTAAACACGAAACGCAATTACCATAGAACGGGCACACATAACCATATCATAATCAACATTAATCGTTTATCGAAACGATAAATGTTCACCAGCAAATCACATCGCTCTCTCTCTCTCTCTCTATCTTTCTCTTGCCGAATCGAAATATTCTCGTAGCACATCGAGCGCATATAGAAAAAAACGGCTACAAAGTTATAACACATGTCGCTCGACAAGACAATATGTGTGTTATTTTCGGGCTTTATCCTTGCTTTTACACAAACCCATTGAAAAATACCATTTTGTTAAAGAAGACATCATTGTGAGTTGCTGCTACAGCAATAAAGCCATGATAACATAAATTCCATTTTAATATCATTTCGCATGACAAAGAACATGAATCAAGATGCGATTACTTTGTTTGACATTCACCAATTTTTATCGTCAACGAAAGCGGTTTTGATTAATATTTGTCCATTCATGGCAAACGTGCTTCGATTCAATATTTTTGCATTTGCCGCCAGCATTTGCCGCCATATGTGAATATTTTATACTGAGAATCTATTAAGAGACTCGTGTGGGTCTTTTTTTGTGTTCTTCTTTCTTGTGGAAAAGTAAGTGATTTAAAGTACTTGGATCCTTTTGCAGTTGAAAGTAAGTCCATTATAGAATTTTTCATTTTGGATTCGTTTATGCGATTAAGCCATTGTTATGTTTCTACTTAAAAAAAAACAACTTTGAGAAGAAACTTTTATCTTTAAACAGTTTTTTTTCAAGCCGTTTGCTAGTTTGAAAAATTGTTCATATACCACCATCGTTTTTAGTGTCATATACTTTAATTGGTATATCACAAAAGTTAATCGAGTTGAAATGAAATTGATTAATTATGAAACAAAATGCATGCAAATCCAAAATCGGATGCATAAAGAGCGATCGCATTAGGTAAATGCAGCTTTTGTCTGCCTTTTGAGATGGTGACGGTGCGTATTCACATAGACTCAGAATAAGATCTTTGATTCTCATCCTGTCAAAGAGTCTTCAGTGTTTGGGCTCTTGAAAAATTACCTCCATAAAGGTGCTCGAACACGGATTTTGGTACACCAAAGTCATGTTCATGCGTTTAATTCCATCACATGAATAAAAAAAAAAGAAGACGAATCGCATTGGCATTTAACCCTATTCAAAAATGATCATTAGCATGACGCGCTCATCATTAAGACCCTCAGACTTAAGGTCGTCTCAATCGCGACTCTACCTATCAAACCGTATCCTTTTTTTACGAACAATGAAAATCGAACAGCTGATCAGTTTGCATCCAACTGCGTGAGGATTGAAACGTTTCTCAGTTTTAACGGTTAGCCGATGAAGAGGCTTCAAATTTGCAATTGCTTTGAATATTTGAAAATGGCCAAATATATTCGTAAATTGAGATGAGCATATTTTAAAAAGTATTCTCTTCTCTCTTATTTATTTCAAACATTCTCTGCTGAAAAGAGTTGGTCAGTCGCGTTTAATGGACAACGTTCAAAGGTCGTGTCAACGCCATAAATATGATTCACTCGTTAAAATATGGGTGATATTTGATTTTTTTAGCTATGGTCAAAAATTACGTCGATTAATATAATAAAGGCGAACAAAATTTGAAGTTGGTCAAGCGATTAATGTGGAACAAAGAGTGAAAATTCACATGATTGTTTTTTCCAATTGACCAACGGTCAATGTGAACTCAGAGCACGAATTCTAACCTTTTGAATCGGCGCATAGAGATTCATTTTGAAATTGTCACACAATGAAAATTGTTTTGACCGAAAGTGTTAGACGATTTGATTATTGTAAAAAAAGGTCCAATGATGATCCTAATGATGACGAGGCAATAACAATGCGTCCATGTCATTAATGAATGGCTGGCATTTGCATAATTTTGTTGTGATTTTTCCGTTGTTCATTGTTGACACGGCGCATCAACTGAAAAAAAAGGGGTTCAACTCGATATTTCGGAGTGGAATATGGTGTGCGCAATGCGCATTCCAACACAGTGAATATCGATGAAAGATATTGGGTAATGCTGAAAACAATGGCCATTGGTTTTAAAGTCTCAAGAGGAAATTAAAGTTTGACCAACAACCAAATATGACAAGGATATCGAAAGATATTGAATCAACGGAACTGGACATTGTCCATTGCGTTGCGTATCCTTCGGTTTTTGGGTATGCGATCTAAAAAAAAAACGATTTCAAGGTGGTTTTTGTCTTCGTCGCCCTTTTGTGACGAGTTTTCGATGGATACAAAAGGCGTGTGATTTGAAATCCTTTTTGTAATGGTAATTCTATGCGTCTTGACCATAGTCTCTTCCTTATTCAAGCTTCACTACGAACCCATCTGCAGCGGCGATTTGTTTTGAGTGCATTTAAAAAGAGAATGAAGCGCGATAAAAAAAACATTGACCATTTTGATCAAGCTAAATAAATAAAGTTGGGTTTCATATTCCATAGTGGACAGTCCAATTAAATGCAAAAATTCAATGGAACCATTTTTTCAGCTTCACTTCTTTTTGGGCCATCATAAATTTGATTTCATTAAAATTATATTTTATTCATTCCTGCAATGACCAAAATCGGTTCACCTTTTTCATTGAAAGTGCGGCTCAATATGGAATATAATGCTGAGGTCTAAGGTGTTTTGTTTGAGAATTTTATGATTCGAACCGGTTTGAAGACATTTACGATTCGATAGACATAATTGTGACGATTCAAGCGATCGAAAGCGACTGAAGTTCCATTACTGGATTTCGCCGTTACCAAAAACTGTAATTATTAAAGTCGTAAATAATTTCTTTAGAAAACAAATAATACCGTAATAAAAAATTTAACCGAAGTGACTTTAGTTTAGAATAATTTCAATATTTTATGAACGTCCATTTCATAACCGTTACAAAACCAAACCAAACCAAAAAAAATAACATGTATAAGGATTAAAATTGATACTTACCCTCTCGTCGCATTCCCATTTTTAGGCACTTTCTTAGACGACAGTATTGACATTGATTCCTATGATGTTGATCAATCGGACAGTTTCGATTCCCTCGACATGTGTATGTGAGATTCCTCCGTACGGATCGTTTGAAAAAGGATTTGCAACCTGAAAATTAACAATAAAACAAGAAAGAGAATTTAGTAACAAGATTGTTTTTTTTTCGTTTCATTTCAGTTTTTCATTCAGAACAGACACTGGTATTTTGTTTTTGTGTTTTTTCATAAAAGAAAATGTTAAATGCAATCTTTTAGCGGTCAAGTGTGAAAAATGGCAGTCGATGCATCATACGTCACCATCCATCGCATTGACCGGGATTTTATACTCTCGTAAAATAGTGGAAGAGAGGAGAAAGAATGGAATCCAATTAGAATCAGTTGGTGAATGATTTGTTTCATTTTTAAGGCGCAAGCAATTTGCCAATTTACCAACGAACGAAAATTACCAACATTTATTTGGCTAGTTTGGGTCTTTGAGAATCGTTCATTCTTGATGTATAAATCAATGTCATTGCTGTTTCCATTGAATGTGTGCATTGGTTGGCCAATGCCTGTGAATCAACTGCATTAATGTGGCTAACGGAGAAATTTCATTGAATGGAATTGAAAAAGATAATTAGTTTTTCTCTTTTTCTTGTTTCTCTCTCTCTCTCTTTTTCTCGCTCTCCGGTTGAACAATCTGAATGTGGCCGTCAGTGATGTTTCGCACCATAGTTTGAATCTTCCCGTTCATATTGCACTGTTGCCCTTTACTTTGTTTCGCACAATTCATTTATCCGTTGGCCGGCTTTCACATTAAGAAATAGCTAATGCCGATTAATATTACTTAAAGCGTATCGAAACCATATTCAACACAGTTTCTCTCTCTCTCTCTCTCTCCCTCTCTTCGTGGAGATTTTTTTATGTTTGTGTTTGATTATTGGAGCCGATGCAATCGGCTTTATTTGATTTGTGAATCGAGTGCACTGGCGTTCGATTCAAGTGATTACGGTAAAAAGTAAAAATAAAATAGTTACAACAATTCGGAATTTGCTTATGTTCCGTTTAAATCACATAAGCCGTTATTTGTATTGTTCGATGGGAATTGTTTGGTTTTTGATTGATTTGAAGAATAATTTTAAATTTAATGCTCAAAAATAATATTTGCAAAATCAAAATACCGCTCTATGTTTTCATGCAGATTTTTTTCTGATAATGAATTCATATGCTCAAAGCATACGCATTAAAATCGAGATCACATTGGGCCAAATGACAAACGGTTTATGAATTAAATTTTAAATAAATAAAACTTTGCACGGGTAAAAAGTCACAGACAGGTTAGAGGTGACAATCGAATCCGATAGAGAGGATTGCGTGTAGTTTTTTTTTTGCTCTTCTCTGTTTGTTTGTCGAGGCCACACTGAGTTTTCTCTCATAAGGTTTTCATGATGTCGGTGCTCAATCCCTTGCTCTAGTCCCGTAGCATCATTTATGCCGTAAACTTTTAACCCCTTAATAACCGATTATGATTCACTTCTCTTCTTGGTGCATATTGTTATTCCTTTTGCCATACAAATATTCGTCTCATTTTATAAAAATTGAGATAATCGCTTTTTGCTGCTTGTGTGTTTACCCTAATTCTATTCTGTGGTACAGCAGTTACTTTTCTTCGGTTGTAACATTTGATTTGGTGCGTGTTTTTGTGTGTGTGTTTTTTTTGTATATGTCTCTGCTATTACTGTTCCATCTTCCCGGGTGCAACTTTTGTTCGAGGCACACGTGATAAATTGAAATATTTGTTGATATGAAAATTCATCGTAATAAAATGGTTGTGTGTATTGTGAGCGCGATGATACTTTGGCCTGGTGCTGCTGGATGTCGACCTATTAGTCTACCTGCATCCGTGTTTCACGTTGAAACCAGTATCGAAATCGGTTAAAAGAGTTTTATAGGCTATTAAAAGGTCGGTTAAGTACAATCCTGTAGCGGTTTTTTTATATGATTTCTTACATGCGATACAATGTTCAATGTTCATTCTATAGACTAGCTTGTTATTGTAGCGCCAAAATACATTGAATCAATGCTTTGCATTGGCGAGGATGAGATGAAAGAAACAAAAAATAAACAAATAAATGAGCCAAATTAATTATACATCGAAGAAAAATCATGGTCACGGCAGTTGAGGGTTGCTACAGTCGAGCATTTGAGGCCATTGCTCGTTAATGGTCATTACGAGAGTTTTTTTTTATGACTTAATTGAGGAAGAAAGATTTTCTGTACTGGCGTTGCGGAAAAGATGCAATGAAAATTAATTTCGTGTGACGGAACTAGTCGTTCTCAGGCTCCGATATTCCTTATTCTCAAGTATAGCTCAAAACATCGTTTAAACAAAACTATAACGATGAAACGAAGACATCAATAACATTGAATGATTGAAAAACATTCATTTTTAACATTTTTATTGTAGAATTTTTGATTTGAAATACATTTGAAAACTGATTTTGTGTTGTTGTTGCAAAAAATCAAAGGTGTTATGCAACTTCATTGCCGATTTTCATATGCAACACAATATTGCATGGTAGTGTTCTGTTCACCTCAGTGACCATAATCATGCTATGCCGATGGTATGGTTTCGTGGAACATTTATTACAATAATTTACACCGTCGGTCAAGTGCAAAAACAAGCCGCAACACGCCGAGTTTAAAAGAAATGAATGCATTCGGGTGCGCGCGCTCTCGCACAAACACACACACGATCTCAATGAGCAAATTCCCGCAATAAAATTATGATGAATGTGCAACGAGCTGAAATGCACATTTGCTGACTTATTTAATATAGTTCCGTTTGTAGATGAACGGCACCCATCAATTCGTGTGCGCTCATTGCTTGCTCACTATATTCCCGTCTATAAAATCGAGCTAAATACCATACACAAACGAAATAGATGCACGTCATCTTGATGTGAAGTTCACGTTCACTTCGAATGGAACTTGTTGCATCACTTGAAATGAGCCGTGCTAGCTTCATAGCTACACACATTACAAACGTTGTACAGTACAGCACACACACACACACACATACACACATGCACACGTTTAATCGATGCTTTGGCGTCGCTTCAATTTAATATCACGATTTGCACGATGTAAAATATGATTCAGATCATGATCGATTGAGTGCGGCCACGATGAGTGTGAGTTGTGTTGTGTGTTTGTGCGTGTTTGTACCGTGTCGATTGACCATTCTTCACCAATTCTATCTTTCGCACATTTTGCCCACACTCAAGAGGGACTTGGATCCACTTCTTACGCAGTTCATCATCGTTTGCCACTTTATGTTCACAATTAATTATTTATTAAATGGAATAACAAGCATCTGAGCACCGTCCGCAAACATCATGTTTCAAATGGATAACTGCTTTAATTGTAAATTAGTTAATTAGAAACGAAATGAGCAACGAAAGAGAGAGAGAGAGAGAGAGAGAGAGAGAGAGAGAGAGAAGAAAAAAACCACTGGCAATACAGCACACGAGCAACTGCAAAAATTACTAAGAATTCATCAACGGACGTGTGCACATTCATTAATAACTACCTTTGGTTGGTGTGTGTGTATGTTTTTTTTTCTCTATAAGCGTCTTCACTAAAGTGTACATGTGACTACTAGGCTGATAAGTTCGAATTGTGCGGTATTTTAACACGGTCGGATATGCACTTTGGACAGTCAGCGCACAATGCAAATCAAAATTACATTTGATCACCATAAATAACACGGATCGAAGGCTCCCTAGTGAAAATGCCATAAAAAAACCACAATCGGTGAGCCAAGTCAATGAAATCAACATTTAGAATTAGTTGTTGTTTTTTTCTCTGCTGATTACGGAACTTATTTCCGCTTTTTGACTTCAGTGCAAATCCATTCATAATCAACAGTTTTGCAGGTTTTTCAAAGCATTTTCGATAGTTTTTACCGCCAAATTTGTATGGTTCAACGCGATCTGTTTAACTGTTTAAAGTCTTTTAATGTGTTGAAATTGGTTGGAAGCCTTTAAGAGGTTAGATTATCTTGAACTTGCATTCGACGAAGCAAATGAGTACTCATCAGCACTTGTGGTGTTTTTTTGATCATCTAATTATCGAATTTATTGCTTACTCACAAAAGCCAATCGATTTTGTGTTTATTTGGTGTCATCGAGCGTGTTTTATGCGATGCCTTGAATCCAATCACCTCAACTCTCTTCTCTATGAAAAGGGTTCTCTTTCTCTTCTGTTTATTTTTTATCTGTATTTGTTTTAATCGCGGAAAAAAAGGTTACCAAATATAGATGGGGAAGTGGCAAGATGAATGTGTATGAGATGATGAATGAAGGGAAGGTAAGGTACGGGAAGAAAGAAAAAAGAGATACTGTCATTGTTCACCGTAGCAAGCGACTGTTGTCAACATGTTGTGTGCATCAGTTCCGTGTTCGTAATTCGCTTTGTTGGAAGCATCAAACTTAAACGCAATAACAACAATGATTGCGTGACAAATGGAATCAAAACTTGGCCTTTTTTGTCTTTGTTGCTATTGTGCGCCGAGACATTTGTCTATTCTTTGATCATTTAAACGTAAAAAAAAACAAACCAAAGGAACAAGCTTGACGAAGGATTTCATCTGACTCTTTTCTCTTTGGTGGTGGATTGAATGTTTTTCAAATCTTTTGTTTACTGTTTCAAAAATTTATCGCAATCTTAACAATTCGAAATCTTGTGCCGAAACAATACCGATGAACAAACGGTAATGTGCCACTTTCGAGGATCGCCTTCGAACAACAACGAAAAATGGTAACATCTTACGTTCGCTTTGGTTTTTTTTTTGTGTGTGTATCTTGAATGGTGTTGACACCAGGTTTTGGTGTAAGCATTTTGCGTTTCATTCATCGATGCTCAAGTTAACGTAATTAGTAAAATACATTTTTTTTTCTCTCTCTTCACCACCGACGTGTGGTGTGTAAGTTCTTCAAGTGTTTGCGACACGCAAGCATTTTAATCAAGTGACACTCTACCAACATCTAAACACCGATCTCTTATTCACGTTATTGCTTTTGCTATTCATTTCGTATTTTATCTGATCGTGCTCGAGCCGCGCGCGTACTCGGGAAAATAAGAAGAAGGTAAAGTGATATTGTTGTGGGCTTGAGCACATTACTCTCAGTTAGTGGTGCTGCTCTTTTTTTTCGTTACATTCCATTCATTTTCGTTTAGTTCCTTTTGGTGTTCCGCTTGTTGTTGTGTGTGTGTTTTTTTTTCTTCTCTCGCTCACAGTATGTGTCGATGGCAAGCAGCCGCCGTGCTTCGGATAATTGAAATAATGACAGACTTTATGGAGTTGATGCAATTGTTTCGTGAATATGAGCCTCACATTAACTAAACCAATTGCAATGTTGCCAATGCGGAATGAAACAGACAAAAAATACTACACACTGAACCGTGTGGAAAAAAAATAAGGTGTCGGAGTAATAATTTGTAAGCGTATCACTGTGTCGTTATTTTAATGTGCAGTGGATGCAGGTTGTGATTTTGATACTTTTGTCGCGAGCTTTGCTACACAACAGCAAAAAAAAAAAAAAAAAAAAATAAGAATCAGATTTGAGTCTACGTCGCCTACCTGCCACGAAAATTACGATAGTTATAAAATTCACGTACTTCAAGAGAAAAGAGTCACACATATCGAAATGCACAGCCGACTGCAATTTTTGCCCAATGTGAACCAGAACAGGAAAATGAAAATGCAACATTTTTGTTCTCATTTGACGTGATTTCATCACGTATTGTGATGGCGTGTGAAGTTTATCACTACAGAATTTCCAATTGCACAAAGTATACATTTGCTTCTTCTGCTTGATTTTTAACACATTTATTTTGTTATTCGCACCAAATAAATTGCCTGTAAATGAATTCAATGTGACAGATACTTGAGCTATTCGCTATATTATTAAACAAAATTAAATTCACACATTCCGTTAATCGTTGCATGAATTATGAGTTTGTCACCAAAACACCGTTATTCAAGCGCTGATCTTTATCACCATTGATACGCTTTCTTATATGATATTGTCCATTATTTTTCTGTTAGTGTATTTATCAATTGCGCACTAGGCTTTCATGTGTCTGACATAATTTCAATTAAAACGCAATTTCCATACCAATTTTATGTTAGACATTAGACAATATATATATTTTTTTATTGTTGTGATGAATTCAATTGATTCTGAAGGTTTTATTGAAAATTATTTTATATTTTATTCTAGAAAACAGAGAGCACAGAAAAAACACACACAATTCGAAACCAACTAAGAAGATTGACATTGAATGTGTTGTGTGATTGTCGATAAGAATTTTCGTAATGCAAATGTCTGACGGTGGATGTTTCCTCTGAACAAGCTCAGCTCGCGCTGATAAGTATTTTCAACACACACACACACACACAAAAAACACTTGAAACAAATCGCTTTTTTTCGCTAATTAACTCAATAAAATCAGAGAATTTTCAAAGTAACTCACACGCAAAAGAAAAAATATCGACAGACACAGAATTCATGTCAATATTTATTCAATTAAATTGGAAAATGGAATCAAAACATGCAATAGTGAAATTAGTATATCACTTGACGAAAAGGCGGTCAAATGCAGATCGTTTTCATGGATAGTGATGTTGAGTAAGGCATTCCGTCAACAATTTATTAATAAAAAAAAATAGTAACTATTGAAATTGAAATAGACATGCATTGGTTGAATTTTGCTATTGAAATCGTCAAAGTGCAGAAAAGCACTTTCAATTTGTTAATGCTTCGCTTGCTTCACTGGTCACTTGGTTTTATAACATCAATACAATGGTGCTGAAAACCGTAAATCCAACCAATGGAATTGAAGGAGTTGAAGAAAAAGTGTTGAAAGTCACTATTTTTTTCCTGAATTATTTAAAACAGGGTCGATATCACCTTTAATCTTTCGCTTTGCATTTTACTTTCGGATTAACAGTGATTCCGTGAATGAAAAAGACATAAAAGCCAACACACCAGCGAGAGGGAGTACAAAATACTCAATCAGAACTTCAAAGTATTCTTTATTTATGTTTTCCATCGATTTTGTTTCGTGTTTTAGTTTCAAAAACCAAAATGCTACTTGTAAAATGACAACGAACATTATTTTGTTTCGATGGAGTAATTTAATTACGTTCAGACTATTCGAATAAGCATGATGTAATTTTCAATCTAATTCCGTGGCTTTTCGTGTTTTCACACAAAATGGCTTTTCCTCCGTGTAAAATAATGAAAAAAAACCTAACACTGAGAATGAGACAGCACAGCGCTGAGCATGCGAAAATGCGAAAAGAAAAAAAAAACATTGTCGACAAATCCAATCGACACAGCAAAATGTTATGACACATGAGGTGAAATACGACGCTAATGCGACGCTAATCTAATATCCAACATACACCCATCACTTATGACCGCAATGGCGACATCGACTTCCACTGCCTCTTTTCCGCATCGATATTTTTAAAGCGAAAATTTATTAGCACGCTACTTAGCACTGCTTGAACTTATTATGTATTGACTCGGACTATGTGCGTATATTTGGTTTCATTTAATTTTGTCCACCTTTTCCCCCCCATTTTTCATTTTTAGTTTTCTATTTTTTAGTCAAATTCAATATTCTACTTGCTTTTGTCACACTTGCACATTCAATTCTACTTTGATACCATTTTAATGCATTTCGTTGTTGATGTTTTAACATTTCTTTGAACTAAACATTTTCGAAACGGAAACTTTTTTTTCTTTGTCTTCATTTCAATTTAAACGAAACATACAGATGAACGAGATATTATGAGCTATAACAAGAATGAGCGTAAAAAAACAATTTCCATGGAAAAAAAATCGTTTTCCATTTAGGAAGTAAGGGTCGACATAACATGATTATCGTGACTGTAACAAGAAACAAGGCTGCTTTGCATCACCGTAGATAGAAAAAAAAATATCGTCTGAATCCACTAGATTTACTGGAGCAGACGGAAAATGTAAAAAACAAAATGTTCGAAAGATGAGAAAAAAATCTCCGTATATGCCCAATTTTATTCGTTTAAATATTGTCTTAAATCATATTTTATGGCCTCGATTACATAGTTGAGACAATGCACAAGCTCATACACCAGAAGCAATCTTTCAAATGGCCCAGATGACGAAAATGGTCCGACTCTCTGCGTTCTTTTTTTTTCACTACTTTCATTATTGTGTGTAGTTTTTGAATACAAAGTGCAACCAAAAATGAGAGAAAATATGACAAACGAAAAGGAACCAGCATCCCCTCGAACGACAATTACATCGACGAGCGACAGCAAAAAGTAAGACGTCGGCAGGATAAAGCACGTAGAGTCGCATTACAACAACTGCATTCCTGTACAGCATACGGAATCAGTATTACTGATTTGTCTGTGCGATGAATTCTTATTCATATTCTCAAACGAATTGTGTATCTTTACTTTGATATGTTTGCTCTTTTGTTTCGTTGGCATCATCTCTAGCTGACTTTTGAATTTATTTTCTATTTTTCAAACGACTCCAAAATTCTGTGTATGATTAATTATTTGGACAAAGTAAAGTGACAGTTTACATTGTTTGTTGTTGAATTTAAATTTTAGACGATTTAGAAATAAAATTTGGCGAATATCACCAAAGGCATAGAAAATTTAGTTTCTTTCGAATTTCGATTCGATTGAGCTCATGACAAATAAATTTATTGCGTTTCATGGACAATAAAATTTCATTCATAAAAAAAAAAAAAATTGAACAGCCGAATGGCAAAGACAAAGAATGTCAGATTCCATCGGTCTTTTGATTAAAAATGGCATAATAAACCGATAAATTTACATTTTCGTCGTCATATGTAATGGGAACACAGACAGCAGTGATTGTGAGCGACGTAACGAAAAAAAAAAATCAGCCACACACACACGAGCAAGGAACAGAAAAATAAATCGAGAGCGATAGAGAGAAAAACTTTGAACATTGGCAAATCATTTGTCATGCAATTCCGACGACAAACCATATTGAGTGTCTTCGAATGGCAAAGTGAAGCAATAATCGTACGTTTGTCGTCCCTTTGAAAAACGATTTCCGTGTAACTGATGCAGTTTGTCAAGTGGTATTTTTTTGTTCATTTTTTTATTCGGTTGTGTTTTGGTTTGTGGTCTCTTTCTCTCCCCCCAATTGAAAAACTCTTGAGCACATTTTGATACGATTCCCAAACGCACGATTTACCAAATTATAGATATTAAATTGATGCGAATGCGACTGGCAAGTGAACATAGCGACCACAAACTGAAAAGGAAGAGAGTGAAAAAAAAACAACACCCGAACAAGGCAAACCGACCGAATGGAGCATAAGTTGATGTTTTACGATTATTTTATGATTTTTATGGACCGGATATTATGTGATCGGAATTTATTCATTTTTTTTTCTTCTGTTCGTCGTTTTCTTGTCGTTCATGTGTTTTGGCGCTTTTAGCTTCTGTTGAGCGCTCAAAGTGAGTGTTTCCCAGGCAATTTATTATCGATATCATGTTGTCGTTTTGGTTGCGTCGGGCACACGTTCAGGAAATGTGAGACCGATTATGTTTTTATTGTATCGTATCACCGAAAATTGAACGGAATATCAGTTACAAAGCACTACTTGTCCATGGATTAAATGCACTGTTCATGGTCCCGAAAATTATTGGACTGTTCATATTTTTTTTTTTCACTTTTTCACCAAACAAAAATAATTTTATTTACACTTTTGCTCGACAATTTCACCGGATTGATATTAAAAGGCTAAAGGAATGATGGGAAATTTGATTGAATCATTTCAAATGGATTTGATCGGACTTACCTTCGCATGTGAATTGGCCATAATGTTTGCCCGAACTTTTGTCACCGCACACAACGCACTCGATATTCTGTTGATTTTTTTGATCGGATTGTGAGCCACCGCTCTGTGAACTGTTTGCCTGTGAGCTGGGCGTTGTACTTTGTTGCACTAAATCTCGACTATTTAAACCAGAACTAATCACTGCATTTGCTGTACCGTTCGGTGTGATTGAGGTTGGTGTAACGGTGGTGCCATTGTTTGCACTCGTTGTGACATTATTCGATGTTAGACCGCTTAAACCGGATGATAATTGTGTGAGCTCTTCCACTTTTGGCGTTAACACCGATGACAGATGTGAGCTCATTGGTTCGCGCCATGCGCTTGTGGCTGGCTGGGCAACGGCTAGGGCCATCGATCGTGGAAAACCAAGTTCGAGGGCGCCCAAATCCGATGGACCGCATGGATTAAAAAATCCGGATGGCGCTGACGGTGAGTGGCAGACAACGCCACTTCCGTAAACGCTCAACGGATTGTGGGTAATAATATTGCTGGTTTGCACCCCAGTATTGGGGTTCACGTTTGCACTAAATTCTCTTGATTGAACTATTTTGGCGGTTTTATGGTTGCCGCTGCAAAACGGCAACGACGTTCCTTCGAATTGGCTGGTGTGTACAATGAAATTTTCAAACGGACACGCCAAATTTCAAACGAAACGGATGTTTATTTTTTTTTCGTTGCTGTTGCTAGAATTTTTAGTTCACGATTCACCTTTTTCAGTGCTTAGGAACAGATTTTCAATGTTTTACTAACAAAATTTATGATCGACTTTTTTTTGGGAATATTTACTCAGTTCGAGATGAGATCGCTTGTCTTAGTCACTCACAATTCTTATCATTGTCAATTTAACAAATCCATAAATTCTTTACTGACAGTTGTTTGCCACGTTTTATGAATAATTATTTTTCTGTTATTGATAAATAAGAAGTCTCGTTGTTGTACAGAATTCAGCAAAAAAAAAATAAAAATAAATAACAATTACTGAATACACTCAATCAGCATATACATTCACGGATACAATTGTTTTTCGATTTATCTTGTCTTTTCGATTTGTAATGATCAAAAATTCCCAGTGAATATTACTTGAGTTGATTTTAGGGTGGGAAAAATCAAGCTGTTTGCAATTATTAAATGCGCACAATTTTGCCAAAGTGACACAGATTAATTCGTTATCAAACGGTTATATCAAGTTGGGGCCTGTCATACAAAAAAAATTAGCCACATAATCATCGATGTTTTAAATCGTATTGAAATTATGTCGAAACTTTGCACACTGATAAAAACCGATGTCTTGTTCACGAAAATTGTTCGTTGCTTTAAAATTGTTATAAAATGATTTTTTTTTTATTTGACTTCAATTATTTTTGTTAAATCATTTGATTTTTGTTTTTCTTCAATATTTTTGTTTTCGAAGACTTTGCAATTATGATCATTTATTGGATGATATTAATTTCCGTTCGATCGACTATTTGTTTGATTTTCGTTGAAAGAATGCGTTAAAATTTTCATACGTAATCGGCGCAAAGAATTTTCTTTTCGCGAAATTTAAACAAAATAAAAACGAGAAGAAATAATTTACACTCAAATAGAACGCACGAAATTAAAATTTGTAATCAGTAAAACACAAAAAATCGCTTTTCTCTCGAGTACTTTTTTTTGTAAATTCTCTTGTTGTCGTAGAATCGTTGTCGATACGTTCCAAAGATCGATGTATCGAATGAAAATTCAGAATGTGAAGAGAAAAAAAAACAAGCACACCAAACGAAAAATCAGAGCAAAATCGTGTAGTTTACACAGTTACAGAGAGCACAGCCTGTTCAAAAGGCCTTCTACTGCTTAACTGGCTTCACAGAGTCACTGCAAAAGGTACGCGACCCGACATGACCGATACGACCTGTTACAAAGTGAACGTATATGCATAGCATAGCAGAGCCGCAGCACACCGAGATCACCCCACCACATCAAATCTATTTTCGTATGGGTTTTTTTTTCTCTTCATTCTTCTCTCTCCGTCTCTGTCTCTTGTATTCTGATGTTATTATATTTCTCTGGTTGTTCGTTGTTGCCTTTCCACACTCACACACTCAATTTCAATGCGATTCATTCGCTTAGAGCAACCAAACATTGAGCAATCGAACGACGAATGAACGCAAACCAACACAAACGGATGCGGTGCCAGCGTATTTGTTGTGTTTTCGCTTTTGGCTCGACACATCCACATTATATACTTGGGTGTACCCATACAAATGCGCGCACACACACACACACACACATACAGCATGCTTAAGTACCAAAACTAAAGATACACACTTATAAAGTACGGGCAAAACAACAGTGAATATGCGCTATATATAATGGTTAAGTATCAAATGAAAAAGAATGAGAGGAGTCGTGGTTCATATTAACCCATACGTTTTGATTAAAAGCCAACGGCTACGAAAATGCACTTTTGGAGAATGGGCGAAGGAGACGGCATTTCACTTTTCGCTTTTCACATTTCACATTTCGACCGTTTCTTGTCAACTATCTTGGGCCACATTGGTTTATTCAGTTGATTGCGTGGCTTTTCACAATTCTATCTGCCATTGTAAGACCCATTGACTTTGATTTTTCCACTATTCAAAAGCATAAAATTTGGCTTTAAGGCTTCAATGAAATAGTATTTTAAATGAGCCTCGACCAATGCTCTTCGTAGCGTTCGTGTCAAATGAAAGCAAATTTATTTGGAAAATGGCTTCGTTTTTTTTGGACAAACGAAAAACATTGCATCGATGGGTCTATTAAAATCAATATGGATTTGCATTTGGTTGTTTTTTTTTCGCTTTCAATGGAATGAATCGCTGTTTCAATCACCAAATAAGCTCTTGCAAATGACATAATTCTTCATTGAATTCCAAATGTTTTCAACATGTATTCAATACGAATTTCAATGCAAACTAATAGAAAAAATGAAAACAGAGAGTGAAATGAAATATTTTGGATTTTTTTTTTGCCGATTTCAATAGCTCGAGATTGCTGTCTTTGCATCAGGCCTCATCATTGTGTCCATTTTTTTAAAAAAGTTTTTTGTATGGTTTTTAACTGCTTGAAGCAAAAAAAAGGCAACACAAAAAAAAACTAGCTCATTTCGTTAACAATATTGAGGATGACAAGTGATAGGAGCCGTATCTATTATGAAGAACAATATGTGCAGTGCACGAATTGCGGGCATTATCAGTGGCTGAAACGAAAAAGCGCCACACTCGCACATCAATAGAGCAAAACAGAGCAGAACAGAGCAAGCACATTATAACATTATCAACTCATTCATTTATACGCGGTTCAGTTTCTACAACAACTAACGGTATGTGCCGTGCCATGCCATGCCATGCCATGCCATGCCACATCGCTATCTCACTGTGCGTATATAACACCCGAACGACAATGATATAGATAGACACACGAAGTGAATCGAGAACGAGCTCACTGTGTACATGTATATATGGCTATAGCGTGTACGTATATACACACACATTACATTTGGATGCTATTAAAAACGATTCGTGACACATAACCAAGAGCGAAAGAACAAAACACACGAAAAAAAAACTCTTTTTGTAGCTCCGCCTGTTTAAAGGTCGAACCTTTGTTGGCTTTTCGAGCTTCGACTCCGACCGATACACATCGTTAACGGTATATTTTGATTGCGTTGCTGCTGCTTTTTTTTGTGTATACTTTTTGAGGTTGCTTCTATTTAACACTGTGTGCGCCTTGCCATTGCCACTTACGTACGGAGAGAGCACCCGACAATATTATATATACATCATCGTGTCATGAACATGCCTTGTCTGTATACTTAACCAATCTGGCGTGCACACACACACACACACACACACTTCCATTCAACAGCGCGCTGTTCGCTTGCTCGGTTCGTACGTTCATTCGTTTATGTCGCATTGCGAACACAACTTACACATTCTATGTGTTGTCACTCTCATGCAATCACTCTGATTTTCATTTAGCACTCTCGAAAATTTTGCGTGTTGCCATCTCATTCGTTCATTTGATGTTGAGCTTTGTACAGGCCACCGGGGGGATTTGCTCATATAAGAAAATATCTATTCGGCTTGACTATGACATCGATGGAATATGTGTGTAGATATTTGAATTTAACTAACTGTCGCTATTCAATGCGACTCGCTATTTTTGAGCTCGTCAAACGAAACGATACGGAGAAAGAGAGTTCATATAAGAACTTTTTTCCGTTTGCGTTTTTTTTTATTCATTCATTCTTCTTATTTGCTTTTTCTTTTGTTTTCATTTCTTTTGCACACTTTTGTTTCGAATCGATTTTTTTGTGCAGTACATTTTTTGCCATCGTTTGTTCTGATTCTTTTTTTCACCAATTTCGCTTCAGTTTTGGGTGATACACTGATAATTATCTGCATAAAGCGTGAAAACTTCGACAAATGAATAAGGAATATGGTTGAGGGAAATGTTTGAATCGATTTTGTATTCGAAAAAAAAAAATGCGATAAATGAATGGGAAAAAGGTCGAGAACCAAAGCAATTTATTAATTTTAAGTGACCGTTGAGCGTTGAATTTGTACGAAAAGCACTGGCCTTTACCATTCACCAATTCGCTTTTGGCACTCATCATTCTGAACGTGCGCGTAATCAAATGGTCGATGAACCACTAAAAGTTTTTTTCTTAGCAAACATTGGTTAGAACCATTGATCCCATTTTTGTTGAGTGATTTGTTTTCAACAGAGAATCGGATTCATATTTTACGTTCAATCCAACTGGGTTCAATCCATTTTCCATTTGGTGAAATTTTTTTCGACAAAGTTGAATAACTTTTGGGAATGTTAAATGCAGGCTGAGATTTGGTATTTTACCATCTTTTTTATTCTATTTTAAAACTATATATAGTTACATCGGTTATCAAGATGCTTTTTACTCCTTAAAATCATTGTTCTATTCACCAAATGAATATTTTTACGTTTACGATGAAAATTCGTACATGCAAAAAGGTAATTTTTGTTTTATGCCGATTTATCTGGAGTGCCATTCTCAAGCGTACCACCGCATTTGTTCTCACACTTGAAAGAGCAAATAATGATTGAAATATGAAGCAAATATATTAAAAGGAGCGCCTACCGATAAGGAGCATAATGCGAAAGCATAACGGGCGAGTTTTGGGCTGATGTACGAACACTGATATACCCAGCAACCAGTATCAGTATGCGGTAGATTTGGTGTGGGATTTTGATGTGCGTGTTGCAAGTAGCGCGCATGTCAAAAGGTCACAACCGTAGTAATGCCATCCGCCCGTGTGGTTAATTCCAACCAATAATAAGACATTTTGCCAACGAATGACGGAATTTCACATCGTCTCATTTGTGAGCGATTTTTGGTGCTCCTTTTGCCACGCACACAATACACCGAATACACCACGGAATAATGGATTTCGAAGGAAGGTTCGTCAATCATGAGAGCGTGTGCGATATACAGGAATCATCTGAACTTTTGTTACGCGCACAGAAAAACTCTGTCGTTCTCTTTCTCGTCAATATTTTGTGACTTGTTTTTGCGGATAATGATGGCAAGAAAAAGAATGGGAAAAACATCCATTTTGACTTCTACCATTTTGTTTCTGTAACCATAAAAAAAAAGTTTTTTTTTTATCAAGAAACTTTGGACTTTTATTAACCAGAAAATGGACTCGGCGTCTATCCATTTTCGATATTGATTTTTTTTTGTCTCCACAAAAACGAAATGTTGGTACACATTTACCATTTGAAGAAGATTTTTGTTGAATTTATCGTGTCAAAAGCAGTTGCCGATTCTGCGAAATGACAAAAAGTGGCGCCAATTTGTTACACCATTTTCATCAACAAAGAACAATGCCAAATAATTCATATTCACCGATGTCCATTAAACACGGTAGCTCTTGGAATCTCATCGCTACAGTGCAAACATGTTTGTGTTTTTTTTTCCTTTTTCCAAAAAACAAACAAACTGCAGAAAGCAAGCTCAATTCAATGAAAGAGAAAATTGTCGCTGATGCACCGATAAAAATATAGAAGCAAGAAAAATGCAAATATATTTCATTTTTGCGGATTTGTTCCTTTTTCTTGAAGTGTAATGTTTTCGGTTGTGTAGACCGTAGACGTGAAGACATGAAATGAATGCACGCAAACAGTAGCCTCAAGAGAAGACAAATGTAAATGAAACGTAAGATTGATCAATTATATAAACAACACCATCGGCTTTTGCGCTCTGTTATCTTTTCATCACAAGAAGACGCGAACAGGGGGAGAAAAAAAACTGAACTGGTTGCGTTACCAAGAAGGTTCTTTTGTGGAGGAGCCGCAGCACAAATATCGCACACTGAGTTGGCGACGGCCATGCGATTATCTTATTAGGAGATCGTTACCATAAAGAATACAGCAGCGCTCCATGCAGTGCCATAGGTAGTAATTTTTTACCGATTAAGTGATAAAATGTGCCCAAAGCCACTCAAATTAGCATGAATTTGATGGTGTTACGCTTCGAGAGATTTATTGTGAACGAACAAGTTGTAGCATTTCATTTTTTCTTCCTTTACTGCATCCATGCATACAAGTTGTAATTCAATTTCAATACAATTGTTATGAAAAGTCAAAGTCCAAATGTTCAACCAAATATTCCATACATAGAACTGGTCAGGATGGTGTTTTATTTTCCCAATACTGGGATCATCTGTGAAAGATCATTAGCATCAAAAGAATAAAATCCAGTTTTCAGCATCCAAAACAAAACACCGACCAAAAAATGGGTTAAACATGTTTTATTTGAATAGGTGAGTTCAAAATTTATCAATAGAATTGCGACGTGTGTCGGTCTGATCTTTCGGCATCCATATGACATTTTTCGTGCGAGCGGCAGCATCTCAACGAGTTAGAGAAAGTGACCAGAGGTCGTAATCTTCAGATGTTTTAGGTTAATTGTCATGATACTCTGCGTTGTCCAGCAGCTAAGATGCTGCTACTATTCTTTTCTTCTGTTTTTTTTTTTGGGGAAAAATCATGTGAATTATTTATTATGCAAACAATGAAAATTGAATAAAAATGGGACAAAGGTGAAGCCATCATGATTCATCCGGCGAGATGCTATTCAAATTTTACAGTTGACTTTATTTATATTTGCACATCCGTTAGGAATTTTTAAATATATGAATTGTGCATTTGTGTGTGTATGTGTTTGTCTCTTGCATCCCTTGAAATTACCGTTGCTTTTAGATGCGCCTCGACACAGTCTACGCATGATGACAACAAAAGGTCAAGATTTTCATGTTATTTCCATCATGATGCATGCAAAATATCCCATGCAATTAAAAATTCGAGAAAATCGTTTACTAATGCTCAAACATTAGTAAGGTCTGGACAAATGTCAGTAACGGACGAATTGTCTCTCACATTATTTCAGTATGGATCGTAGATTTTATGAAAATTTTATGCAATTTATTTTTAAGTATATGTAAAAGACGGCTGTGCATTCAAGTCCATTTTTAATAAATCATTTCAATGCCAACGTCTTACCTGTGTAATACGTATGCGATGTGTATTCCATACCCTTATGATTTAAACTTTTCGAATGGTCAATCTGTATAAAATCGCATATTTCAACGTGTAGAAAAAAAAACCGAATTCTTCATTTCGTTTAAACCTGAACGGCTTTTGCGTCGCTTGCTCAAGCAAACGCCGTTCCATTGCTTTATCCAAATTTGGCATTCATGCGCATACGTTCTCATTATAAAGGTCACAATTTATGTTATGCGCTCAAATGATGTGTATGCGTATAAAAATGTTTGAGTTTTCTTCGGCTCATTCTTCATTATCTTTTATTTTGATGCAAAAGTGGAAAGCGACAACGATTCAACTTGCATCGAAAATGATGGTTAAAAGCATTTTTACCATGTGGTCAAGCAAAAAGGAGATCGAAAAAAATAGTACCCGTTTCACTTTCTGGTATTGATGATCCCTTCTTAATGCAAACACACACATACACACACACACAGAGATGCCATTGTTCGGTCCGTTGGTTTTGGTCAAGCACATTACATCGAGGGATAAACAATAAACGGCAATATTCCTTGGACATCGAAAATCAAGGTACTACTTGCACACACACAAAGAAGGGGGAAAAATGACATAAAGAAAATGACCAAATAAACGAAACTGGTTGATGATATTGCACGTTCTTTCGTCGCAAACCGATTCGAAGCATCGATTTATTTTGTTGATGAATCTTTTCTTTTTCCGACAATTTATACAGAAAATCGAATGCAAAGAATATGGAAATTTTTCGGTGTGTAAATATTCGTAGACTTTTATTTTGTTTGGGGTTGCTTTTACATTATGAACCATATACGCATTCATTTATCTGTCAAGGGCAAGCAATGAAGCTAACATAATCAATTCCATACGGCCACTGTACAGAGAACCGTTCTTTATTTCAATTTCTTTAGGAATATTTATATATTAAAAGTTTAGATTTACTTTATACTTGTCTTTGATTTTTTTCCCCCTCATTGAGGTATTATGTCCTTTTGCTAGTGAATTGTTGCTTCTGGTAAAAAAAAAGACTTTTAATTAAAATCGAATTCTCAACTTATGCCATGCGAAAAATTTGAATGTCATTTCTAACATGCGAAAAAAAAACAATCAACTCATTTTTGTTTGTGGAAACTCGGTTTTTTTTTGTTGTCGCTGTTTTTGTTGTTGTTGATTCGAAACACTCAAAGCTCATTCCCAATAACGTCAACAGGTTTAATTTATTCTAAAATTGAAAAAAAAAGTCAAACGCGAACAGGAAAAATACATAATTAATGTGGAAGCGTAAATGGTAAAACATTGCATGACCATCAAATGACAGAGCTCAGCATACACACACACTCACACGCACACCGGTGTTGAATAAATAATTCATTCGAACCGACTGTTTGCATAGTTTTTACCTTTTGTTTTCTATTACCATTCGGCCAATCGCGCTTAAACCATTTCAACACTGAAGCGTCACCAATTTGAATAAATTCTGTGAAACTGAAATTGCCATTTACCGATACCGAAAAAAAATACGCTTCCTTGACAGAAACCTTTTACATTTCGAACGTCTTGCACACTTCTGCATTTCAAATGTTCGTTCCCGGGCCACCAAAAACAACAAAATCACTTTCTTTCGCACCGTTTAATGTATTAAAATGAAATGCAGAACCGAAACTGTAAACCATTTTCCGCTTCATTGTAGGTAGACAAAAATTCGGTGCTTCACTTTGGCTTGGCACATGAAAGCGACAAACGATGGACAACACACACACACACACACGAAAAAAAGGAATACGTAAATCCAGATAAATTATAATTGCCTATGGTCGGCCGTTGCCCGGTATAATGCCCTGTTATGCATTTTACACTGTGTGTTCCTGTTTAGTGATTGTCTTGTTGTCGATCGTGATGACCATTTGACCATTTCCGAATCTTAATACCGAACCCATAATCGCATAATACACAACGTGAACGCTCAGGAAATCGATATTACACCTTGAGAAAAATGCGTGAGAAATATTCGTACGAAGGAATACATTAGGACACCATCAACCATGGTCGGGACATTCGATAAATAGAGACAGACGTGCAAAACTTCAGCAACAAGAGAGCCGGACAGCTTAAGGTAAACACAATCGCTTGATGAATGGAATGCAAGGACGTATTGTATGGCAAAATACAAGAAGCGCTAGCAAAAGGATCGATATATTTGACAACAATAGAAACTCAGAGGCAAAATTGGGATCAGCCGGTAAATAATAGACGAAATGGTCAAATCCGATTTTAATGAAGCGCATCGATTGTGGTTTGTTAAATAAATTTTATTAGTGATTTTAGTCGTAAAACGCAGTCTTAGAGCGTCCATTGTTACGGTGCTCTAGATTTATTGCTCTAGAAATCTATTTCGCTTCAAATTGAACTGATTTCAAATTTACTGACATAAAAGTATGTGCGAATTTCTCCTTTCTCTAAATTTGAAACTTTACCAACACATGCCACATGCAAAAATGTTATCGCTTCAATGTTATTCACATCGTTTCAATTTTATAAATGACTAAAATGAGTGAAGTTGCTTCAAAAAAATTGATGTCGTCGTTGAGAAAATGTTAATTTTCATTTTTATTGCCTGTTTCCATTTTAAAGTGGACGCAATTTCTCTATTTTATGCGTAAATAAACATGCGTTGGGTGAATCAAATTTAATAACAGTCAATTCACGCACAAATACTTTGGTTGAGTTGATTTCTTCAAGAAAATCGTTACATTGATCCCATGTTCAATGCCTTGGAACGGATTCATGAGCCTGATTTGACATGCTACTCTTTGCCAAACCGCAAACCTTGTATTTTTTTTCTCTTCGTTTTGAATCGCTGCAAATGAGGAACGAAAAAAACCAGTGTATTATTTGTGTTGTAACCCGTGACAATGATATCGTTCGAAAACAAAAGGAAACTGAGCGGAAAATTATATCGAGGAAGCAATGATTAACTTAAAGACACAGGAACAACGCATAAAAATGAAGAAGACCAACAACAACAACAACAGCAACAACAACAAAACAACAAAAATCAAAACAAAAGACAATTTGAAATTCGAACCATCAATTGGACAGATGAAATTTTAATGGGGGCGATCATTTGACAAGCTCGTTTGTTATATAGTTTAATGATTGTCACTGAAGCGAAAATTAACGTAAAGAGTATCTTGAGGTTGATGTATTTTACTGTCATCTTAAGAAAGTTTATTGTTCGAAGAAATCATACAATGAAAATAAACGGTCAAGAAATGAAAACTCATAAAATCGTTAATCTTCACTTAAAACCATTGGATCAACCATTTTCCATGGCATGGATATAAAATCGATAAAATTGTAACATTTTTAGAACAAGAACAATTTTGCACAAAGTTGCAATTCCAGGAATGAGCGAATTCGGATTTTTAAATACATTTCATGCGAATACATTAATGAATGTGATAACGTATTCGCTTGAAGACAATGAATGTGACAGCAATGAAACAACAACAACAAAAAATCCAATCGACACTTAAACTGATGAAATCATTAATAAAATTAAAAAAAAAAAAGGAACGGACGAACACGACATACCCGGAGTAGCAACAACGAAAATAAAGGGAAAAAAATGAAAACAATTAAATTACGCATTTGGCCGGCACTCACAGCATATAATTACATGAACGACTGGCAAATACACTCACTTAAATGACAATACACTTTGTTTTTGTTAAAGTGACACAGAAGACAAACGCGATAGCCGCTTTATACTGTGAATAAAAATGGGTCTAACATTGAAAAATTCACTTACACCGCGTCCACATTCACAAGTACAGTGTGGAAACTATAAAGATATTTTATGCGCAAAAAGGGTTCGACCCAAGTGACCGTGAGAAACAAATACCTATAGAAAAAAAAAAGAGTAGAGTCGAGCCACCGTCGAAATCGAGCCGTCGAACGAAATAGTCGGCATATTTATTTTTGTCGTTTCCCTTTATTTGTGTTGTTGTTGTTGTGTTTTTTTTTCCTATTTTTTTGCTGTTGTCCACTTTCAGTACTATCAACATGATTTTATTATCGTTTTCCTTGCGGCTGTCGTTTCGTTTTGTTTTTGTTGTGTGTGCGTGTTTGGTAAGCCCATTTACAAAAAAGGCTTTAATTAGAACAGGAAAGACGCAATGGAAATTACTTAAATGATTGAAATTGATTCGAAAGTGTCGCTAATCGACTCAAATCCTGACTTCATTCAATCGCCAAACCATTTAAATTCAGTCTATTGTTTTGACTGATTGCACGATGAAGCGTAAAAATCACATTTGACGATGACTTCACGACTACATTGACGCAAGACGAGTTCTCTGTTTCATTTAGTTTTAGCTATTGCTCTAGACGTTCTTTTACCTCATGTCGTTATGGATCTCCTTCAACAGCACACAGCAATGAAAACGATAATCATCTTTTGGGCGCTTTAATGATGTTCATTTAATAAACGTTGTTTTTTTTGGGGGAGGGGGGGGGGGGGGGTTCATTAAATTCGTAATAAAATTGTGCGATGTATATTTTAAACCATTTTTATGTGCGTTTTGGAAACAATCTCGTTTTTTCAGCCAGTGAAAAAAAATAACCCAAAGAATATTTCAACTTTTCAGCTTTGATTCAAACATATGCTCGTAAAACACCAACAATTATCATCACCATACGTGTAATTATTTTGTGTGTACGTTTTGGATTCTCTCGCTCATTTTCGGGTACTTAAAATTGTTTAATCACTTTGCGTGTGAGTGTGTGTGTGTGCGCGCTCTTTTTTTCCTGGTTGGATTTTGTACTGTTGATTTTTGGAGTATGTCTCATTTGAAGTTATTCTTCGTGTTTTTGCTTTTTTTCTGCTCATTTTACGAACAGACGATATGAAATGAATGCTTGTTTTTATTACGTCTCCCAAAAAATGATGGATTTATGAGCAACTGAAACATACCAGTTTATTTTTTTTTTTTTGGTACAAGTATAATGAAACGTGTCATACAAAACACCAGCTTGAACAATTTTTTTATTCGGTGAGATGAATTTGGTCAAATTAAGAATTTAAAACACCAAACAAAAAATCAAGAAAATGTTACGAATGAGCTACTGGCTACTGTAAATTTGTTTTTTATTTTCTGTTCAGAGAATTATATGTGTGTTTAGCGATTTTTTTTTTTGTTGGAGGTAAACAAAACACGAGGCTGTTAGTTATTTGGATCGTTCAAGTGTGTGTTTGATGTTTTGCGGAATGCGCGAGCATAGTTTTCAAACTACGAAGAAAATGTCTTTGATATTACAGTTGGTTTTGAATTTATTTGGTCATTGCTAAACACACTTCTCGTCAACAATTGTTTGACTTTGATCTGCTAGCCATGGAATGTCCTCATTTTTTTACGTTCGAATGCAAATCGGTTTGATTTGACCTAAAAATGTAAAAGAGATTCCACAAGAAAGCAAATTTTAGCTTCAAAAAGAGAATTCAACCTAAAAAATGCATATATTTAAACTTTCAAACATACAAAAAAAGAATGCATTCAAGAGCTCGTTATCAGTGCCTCAGCTTTCATCACATGCTTCATATTCATGCGAGTCATTTCGACTCTAAAGCCATAACAAGCGCATTTGTTCGGTTATAATTTTCGCTAATCGCGAATAATCACGATTTGTTGTTGTGAATTTATGCGTTTGCTTGTGATGTTTTCCATCTTTTTCATCCATCTTCATTTTGTTTGGAAATAAAAACCCGAATAAATCAACTCAACGAGCGCCAAGTTGTCTTTTCAAATACGGCAAGCAACAAACTTGCCAACCAAAATGAATGCCTTTTGTTTTCGTGCGCATCAAAATCGTGTTCGTTGTTGAAAAATCGAAACAAACAAGAAAATATCGTCGTCGTTTGAGCCGAACGAATAATCTGCACGTCCTCGAGACGGACTGATACGTTAAGAATGCATTGAGATAAGACATTGAGAAGTGAACAAAAAAAAAGCATACAGACAAAATGAAAAGAACACCAAAAAAACAGACACTGCAAAAACAGTGATAGAAAGTGAATAAATAAAATAACATGAACAAGGGAGACGAAAAAAAACGGCATCTGAAGACGATACAGTTTTATGGATTCGGACGATTTGACGATGTTTAAGTGACACAAAATGTGCACACGCGTCACTAAGACTACAGCATCACAAAAGCGGACGCACGTTTTGTTTGCTAAATATTGGGCCGTAGCCGACGAAAATGATCGGCAAAGCAAAACAAACACTAAATAACATGCATTCTGACGCTAATTTATTGGGCTCTTTAATGTTTTATCGAATTTCAAGCCAAATGAAAAGTGCGAGGTATAAACAAGCAAAACTGTGATCGAAAACACATCAAATTTTAAAACGCTTGATGTTCGCATTGCTTTCTCTTCCACGCTATTTTTGGATACCAAATTCGAATCAGATTTTTTTTTGGATACGGTCGACCGTCGATGTGATCATTTTGTGCAGTTTAATGCACTTGTTTCGGTGTTCGTTCGTCTTTTTTCACACTGTCTTTTCTATTTCGAAATAAGTTTGAATGAAATTTTTTGTGTTATTTTTTTTTGTCGATTGTCTCGCTCATCACACGATGATTAATCATAATGTTGTTTTTCACTGAAGCCAATTAAGGCAATTGACGCATGGTATACGTCTTTGTATCATACATCAAATGACTTAATAAAGAAATCAAATTTTTCTGCCTTGTTTTTTTTTTTAAATGCAGATGGACCACAGTTGTTTTTTTTTGTTCATGGAGCAAGAATAAATTTGGAGTCTTGGCGATAAAGTTTAAAAATCGATTAAAATCATTCAGTTGAAAACCACTTAAGGAGATTTCATCATATGAAGTTCGTTGCACACAAAAGTAATCAAATGCCCACATGAATGAAAATAGCATTAATCATTTGATTCAATGTGAGACTATTCCAATTGGATGCACATGTTTGGAAGAGTAACATAAATCGAGCAACGGTTCAATCTATTCACTGTGAGGAATTATCACACAACAACAACAAAAAACTAATAACAGTCGAGTTTATTACCTTTTTTTTCATATTAAACGATATGCTCATCGAGCTACACACAGCTATATAGATTGTGTTTAATAATAGACGGAGAGAGAGAAAGAGAAAAGAGAACACAGAATGAAAATTCAACACGGCGTCAATAATTTATGAGAGTCAATTAGAATTCATGTGAATATTAAGAATGGCAGCGGTAGCAAAATCAAAAAAAGGCAGCAGCAACAACAATGTGCAAAGCTGGAAGCCTTTTTCTCCAATGAATACCAATTCATATAGGCATTTGGAAATGGTACAGCTAACGGGCGCGCTCACACAATCACCCAATATATCAAGCATAACAATTCAAAAACACTTGAGATTTCCACACAATCAAAACGAAACACTCAAGCTGTTCGCTTCAATACCTCGATATTAGCTTCGTCTATGCACACACAAAAAACCAAACGCAAAATCAATTCGACTGTCAAAAGAGAGCGAGAGAAAGAGAGACATGGGAACGCTGAAATATCGCCTTTTGAAAACTGTCGATCCATTTACAACTGTATTTTAATATTGAAAACGATACAAAAATCATCGAATTAAATTATGTGATACTTTATCGAAATCCCTAGGCAACATTTTGTTCATGAAAACGATGGCACACGCACGCTCGCATCACCATCACTTGTGCATCGAAAATAAACGCGATTATACGTTTTGTCAAACATGAAAAATGAATTTACCATACAAAAGAAGAGAAACGCAACAGGCACGGAACCAAAGCAACAGCAACAAAAAAATACATAAGTTGAGTGCTAAAATCGGTTTATGGTTTACCGAAGAAGAGGAAGCGACAGATTTGTGTTAAGTGTTTGGAAAAGAAAATCGACAATTTATGCAGAGATTTTATGATTTTTATAGCGATGTGCGATATTAAGATGATTTTTTGTGTGTGTTGGGATTGAGATTTTATTTTCATTGTCTCGTGAGAAAGGGGCGTGAAAATAAAGCGAGCTATCTTTTTCTCCGGCGATGTCTGTTTATTCATGATTTGACAGGTTAGTTTAAGAGGCTCGAGTGGCTAATTTGTATTCACAGTATTTTTTTTTGTCTTCTGTCGACGGTAGCAAAATCAATCGATGCGAGTGACTCATTGACGTCGTTTACTATGACGAATGAAACATGAATTTCTTATGATGGAAATGAAAATGGTCACATTTGCATTTGCCAATACGATTTAATGTAAAACCTGATGAAATTGAGCCCAATTTAATCGAGACAACCTTACTTTAAACATCTGGGTGCCACCAATAATGTTGGGTGACTGACGGAAGCTGGTCATATGCAATATCAATTTCAATGGAAAAAGTAGCCAACGGTAAGCGGTATTGTTTGGCTTAGATTATGTGAGGGTAAATATTTGAAAATTTTCAATTCAACTGGCTTATCTCATATTTTTCACTTCCATTTTTGCGGTATGCCCACATTCAATTGTGGAATGAGTGAGTGGAACGAGAAATAGAATGTGAAATGAATGTAAGTCCATGAAAATTGATTGATTACATCATCAACGATATTATTTTCAGCGCCAACAACATCATAATCAGCGACAGCGTCTACGTTAGCTACCGTTCTTCGTGGCCAGAGAGAACGCTTCAACGCTTTGTGTGTGTGTAAGTGTGTGTTTATGTGTGCAACACCTCCAGCATCAAGTAAAATATTGTGGTTAATATTCATATTGCCGGCGTATATAAATAATAAATTGCGTGTAATGTGAATATTTTAACAAGCGATTGCACAAGCGCCCACCGCAACAAGCTGCAATGCAAAAGACCATGATCACACACACACACACAAACAATAGTATACGCGGAACAAACTCGATTCTATTCTCCAATGTACCATCACTCATTTTGTGCCACTACACCATGTCAAATATCGCATCGAGCCAGACGTTTTTTTTCGCTCTCTCTCTCTCTCTCTCTCTTCATTCACATCGATTACATTTCGTTCATCATTTTTATGCATGAAATTTTGAACGTCTTTTTTTTACTCTCGTTCGTTCGCTTTGTTTGCACAATAACCACCATCGGCGGTAGTATGCATTTTCTGAAATTGAGCTCAGTAGCCAATTTACGCTTTTGACTTCTTTTTTATTTTCCTTGGAATGAGACAGCGTTCAACAATGAATTAATGAAAAAAAACACATTATCCAGATTACGTGAAATTTACTATAGTCTTTTCAATTATGATTTTTTTCCATATTGTCCAAAAAAAAACGAGCGACGCACCGTCCATGGTCTCTATTTACAAATTGAAACAATGCATTATGCACCAGTGAATAGTAATCAATTATTAGAATGGCACATTTTCAACACAGTTATTGGATGAGGTGATGGCAAATTAAGGGACACTCGTTGAAAATGTCTTGTTATATAAGGAGAAAAGTTACAAACTGTTTGATGATTTTGGTACACTATATCAATGAGTAAGGTGGCTTGTCAAACGTCAGAAATTCATTCAACCGTAAAGCCACTAGTTTAATCGGTGAATCAATGACTAAAAACCATGTCAACGAAGGATTTACAACACAAGCTACTGTTTGAACTGGTTCGGGTAATTAAATTATTAAAACTTGCAAATGTGGATCACGTCAGCCGCCTTAAATATTAAATAAACAAAAATATTAGAGTTTCCACAGATGATGTGTGTCGGTTAAAAGTTGTAAAATGATGTGAACACATTTGGATACCCTTTCTAAAATATCATTTACCAATGCAAATCACACTCACACACACACACACACAGCCACAAACAAAACAAAGGCTACCTTTTCCCTTTGACAACAGCATCAATTTGGGTGTGCTCGTGTATCCATTCTTTGTCATATGATATGTTATTATCTATGCACACAGGAGAGCATAGGACCGAATCAACCCTTTTCCGTATTAAAATCGATGCTCGTGCATCGCACACAAGCACCGAGAATGATAGAGAGCATTTTTGATTCATATCAATTTCTTTAACTGTATCTAATATCCTAATGAAAATGCGGTCGACATCACGGCCAACCACTACCCATTTACACGGTTGACATCGGCATTGTGTGTGTGTGTGTGTGTGTGACTGTGTGGTTGGCAATGCGGTAAGTTTTAATTGAAATGTTGATGATATTTTGGGCTATGTTTTTCATATAACAATTCCCCAAAATTGTGTGGTCGGCAAATGATTCAGCGAGATGGTGCACGGTGTTGTAATTCAACACTGAAAACTTTTTAATCACAAGAATCGCAATGGAAAAATGTGCTGAACAGTAGCTGTGAGCGCAGCGCTCACCCAATCATACACACACACACCAAAAGGTTCGGTGCATGTAATCATATGACAACGAAAAGTTTTTCGGTCGCCCGTGAAGTTCACAGATGCATTTAGAAATATTGTCGTTGTGATTAAGCGACATTTTGTGGTTTGTATGTGTGTGTGTCTGTGTTTATTATTTAAATGATTTTGGGCAGAGCACCAGATGAACCAACTCGATGGATAACGATTACAAAAGGTAATTTAATCTATTTGAAGTTTGATTGTAATATGCACGTTCAGCGTTCACACAAGAGGACGATACGTGCACTGATATTAATCATTTTGTGGACAACATGTAATTGGAATTCATAATTATGGCAAATGATACAAGTATCACAAGACCATGCACTCGGCCCTAGACGCGGCTCAATATTGATTTTAATAATTGAAATTCGCACAAAATATGGATGAAACGCTATGTTGAAATGGTACATATAGGAATGTATAGTTAAATTTAATCTCATCAAAGGGAATAATGTGATTTTTCGCTGCATTTATTCATTTACATCACATTTTCATTGAGTGCTTTGTCATCATTGAAGCGACAGCGCAAGAGTTAACGTATCATTTTTTCAAATCAATTCGGCTACAATAAAACAGATACTATCAAGATTACATGTATGATATTGTTTTATCTTTTTGAAATATCATTTCTACTTGTGAAACTATTATACGAAAATAGTTTAAAATTGCTACCACAAAAACACTCATTCGTTTCAATTTTTTCATGTTTTTTTGTTGTTGTTGTTGTCTGAATATCAACTGAAATTAACGACAATAACTATCTTCATGGCGCACATATTATTATATTGAACATATCAACCCATTATTCAGTCCATATTCATCTGTGATCTGATTTGAACGTGCGTGGCTTTTGCTGCTCGATGTCTCTGTTTATGATTTGGTGCAACCCTTTCGAAACAAAAACAGAAAAAAAAACTCATACACACAAGCCATTCAGTTCAATTTGGAGAACACATTTAGAATGCAAACAATTACAATAAAACGACAATAACGCTTTTTCATGTCTTTCTCTTTCTCTCTCTCTCTACCTCTATTTTCATTAAAAGCTGCTTAGAAAGTAGTGCGGACGACTAATATAGCACGACTTCATGATTGGCGGTAAAGCGGCTGAAAAAACACACATATGGAAAATAATCATATAATAAAAATATGTGCGAGTGACTGCGTGCAACAATCCAAAATGACCGGTAGTGACACCGACGTGACCTTTAAAATGTGCGTTTTTTTTAACTTGTATTCTTTTTTCTCTCTCTCTCTCTGTCTCACCCGTGTGTTTTGCCTTTTCATCAAATGGCGTTACAATCGACTTCATTCTATTTGAAAGCAACTGGCGAAATGGATAACGACCATTGGATCCACCATCGATATAATTGACCATATGAACGTTCAGCCTGTTTTCAGTATGACTGCTTTTAAGCAGCTTTTTATTATATACTTCTTTTTTTTTGCTTTTTGTTTAATGTATACTTTCAACTCCCAAATTTGAATTCGTCTTCGCATTGTCTTTTTTCGAGTTCATACGTTGTTTTATTTATTCCTTTAGAATACATCGACAGTACATTGACCAGTTACGATCGAATGACGCTCTTAAGTTTAAACGGTTTTCAAGCATACAATAAGACATCGAAGCGGGAACTGATTTCCTTTCAAACGAAAAGAAAAAAAAAACACATCGAAGAGTTCGGCCTCTCGCATATATTTTATTTATTTCGTCGCACATTTGGTACATGGTATTGATAATTCCATTAACAACTGGTTTAAAATCCGTTACACTAAAATCACAAAAATCAACTGCCGATTTAGACAAATCTTTGTTCTTGATACACGTAACGTCATAAACTGCTTGAGAATTGTCTTACTGAAGCGCTGAAACGCTAATTGTACATTCAATGTTAACCTATTGAGAGACACCGTATAGAACTATCGTATAAAGGAATCGATACATTGAACTCCTTGTTTCAATATTGAGCAATTCGAATTGCCTGAATGAATTTTATCGTTCATAAAACTGCAATAGCAAATGCATTTGATACTTTTGGAAATCGGTTTCAATTTTTATGTCTTTTTTATTGCCATTTACAGCCCGTAATTAAACCATTCTGTAATAATAAAAAAATTCACATCGTGCATTCGCTTGTGTGGAATGTCACCAGTTAAAATGCTCTGATTTCAAAAAGGTCACATCTTTTTTATGCAACCGAATAAATGTATACGTTTTTTCATTCAATTTGATTGAATTGAACAATGCAATTTGTGGATAAGTTGTTACAATGCTTAATTGAATTGTGTTGCAGTTGAACGCTCTTAGAAGTGTGACGCAGTGAAGATCGATTCACTTCGATATTTTCCACCAAGTTCTAGACTCTATGACGACTATAGCCTTTTTATGCTAGATGATGAATTTGTTATGAAATTAACTACGATTGGTATTGACTGACATTCAATATCTTGTGTACAAGAAGATATTTTTGTGTTGCCCTTTGATCAACAAAAAGAAAACTGCACGAATTTTTTGTTACAAATAAAGTGAAAGTGAAAGTGATATTTTTGATGATCTTCGACTGATTGCCACAATTTTTGTACGATGGCTTTATCATTGAAACGTTCGTTCGAACACGTAAGGTTAGCTATTTGGATGAAGGTTAATAGCAACATTGCTCAAGTTGGTGCGCTCGAAAATCACTGTCAAAAAGGGCGAAAATTGACACTTTCATTTGAAGTGCACAAATTAAGAGACCATCAGAGCGTCTCATCCAGGAGCGACTACTTTGAAGTGGGTTTCCACTTTTTTCTGCTCATTTTAGTGCGTTAAATGCTCGTTTGACTCTATAGAAAAAGAAAGAATATCTAAGGGAAAATATTCGTTTAATAGCAAAATAAAATCTAGTGAAATGAAACCGTCTCTTTCGACGGTTAAAGGATAAATCGTAGTAAACAAAAAAAAATCTTTCCAAAGAGAATCAGTTTCAGTATTTCATAATAAAAATTGCTATTATAAGAAAATCCGATTCATTTGGCTGATAAAATACAAGAGCAAAATCCGTATGCAGAGTGGTACTGCCTGTGCTCTGCATTGTGACTGTATTACTTTTCCGCACACCACGTGATGCGTAAAAGTATTGCGATTGGCCCAAATTTTGGAAACCCCAAAAATGAGTTTTCTATAAGTTTGGAACCCATAGGAATGCAGTGGAACCGTTTTTAGCTCATGTTGATGTGGGGCTGTGGCACGTTGTCCGCCGTCCGCCGTCCGCCGTCCGTTGTCCGGTGTCACGTTTTTTGTTACCACGATAGCTCAAAAACGACTCCACCGATCGACTTCAAATTTTCACCATTGTTTGGAAATTATTAGACTTAGATCCTATCAAATTTTGAGCAATATTGGTATAGCCGTTTCGGCGGGCCATGCTCTCAAGTGAATATACGTTTATTGCCCTAAAAATGCCATTTTTGAGCGAAATTACCACAATTAAGCTTACTGATTGTTTTTCGAGAGCCCATTTCACTTTCCTGGGCCAAACTATATTAGTTCTGAGATTCCTTAATACAATCATTCCATATTTGATGTGAAATTTCTCAAATTTGCAGCCAAAATAGACGAAATTCATAAAATTCGTACACGTACGCCATACGCAAAATTATTAATCAATTTGCGCTCAAATCCAATCTTTGACTCGTGGACCACTATCAAAAATGGTTTGGACTTCATAGCACTAAGATTCCATCCAATTTTGAGCAGTATTGTAGTAGTCGTTGAGGTGCATGACTGACTCAAGCGAATGTGGCTATTTTGCTTGGAAATTCAATTTAATATGGAAAGTACCGCGAATATGAGTACTAAATGTATTCCGCGGGTCCATTTGACTACCCTGGGACAAACTATAATGGTTTTGAGATTTAAAAATTGAATCATTCCATATTTGTGGTCATAAAATAGATTGGATTCAGAAAATAGGTGGAACCACCAATTTTTGACTCACTGCTCCGAACCCATATAAATTGCTTATTTTGTAGAAAAATTGGTCTAAATGAAATTTGAGGTCGATTGGATGACGTTTTCTTGTAATTTCACTATGTTTACTTTCACATTAAAACTAATTTTACAAAATCACTTGATGGTTAAAAGTGCGGAAAAGTAAGCCTTACGCATGTAAGCCCATTTATTGAAAATTGCAATGAATTTGATGCTTCAAAGTGCACATCATCAGCAAACAAAGGTAAAATTATTTCAATACTTAAATATTTGCATTCGACAAACAAACTGTGATGAATGATGCACGTATTCTCGGCATGTGTAGTTGTGTAGTCTGTTGTGTGCACACATCATCGATTATTATTCTTTATCCACTTGGTTCAAAGCCTCTTTGATGGATTATCACTCATTATTGTGATCTTTCAAAGGAAGTACTTACACAGTGTACTGATACTGTGTACTGATCGGATTTGCATTTTATACAACGACAGGATATGCATCCGTTGACTAAAATCAAAACGGAATTGTTTATGGAGAGTATATTCTAGTTCAAATCCATCAAAAATCATTTGAAAAACGATGAATTACAAAGCGTTTCGATGTACAAAAGTTCAATAAAATCATCGGATTTTATAGATAGTTGAATGGAGCATGTGTTATTAGTTAAACCTGCCCTATGAGCACTTTGTTACATTCGAGGGCAAGTTTATCGAAATCACTGTTCCAATTCGATAATAATTTAGTGAATTGTGCATATTGGTTGTGTCGATTGGTCAACAAAAACAATAGATGTTTTGTCGCCGCCTTCGAGTCACATTAATTTAATATCAAATACATTGCCTTGTTTTCCCGTTCATCGCCGCAATATTCAATTAAGTGAAACAAGATCCGATCGGCCTCGAAGCACTGCACAGTGACATTACACTAGCCAATAAATAATGACATTTGAATAAAAGTCCATTATTATCGAACTAACAGAACAATCGCCGCTCAAATCAATTATAAGCCAATTGATAACGATTTATTATTATTGACCAGCGTTTGGTCAGGCGATTTGTTGTTGTGCGCTCGATGTCACTGGTCGGCTGTTGTTTCGTTAGTAGAAGGACATATTCAATGTGTGTTACAACAATTGATTCTTGCCGGTCTGATAAAATTAGATGCGATTTGAATGGTGTAACCGGTCACAATGTACCTAATCACACTAAACAAGGGTGACAACGGCACAACATTATTTATGAAAACGTGTATCCACTTAACAATTACCACAATGAATCGATTTCACGTTGAAAATTTATGCTGCAAGCTACTCCAAAGGCTAATCAGCTACATTTAATCACATGCAACAATTAATGGTAGCTGTGGTTTATGCCCGCGCAAATCACAATATATCGAAATGAATTGGCCCAAATTGAACAAGATGAATTTTTAGGTCGACTAGAATGTAATCGTTAATCCATTACCGATTGGCATTCATTTAGTTCGTCCAAACAAACTATTGCTAGTTTTCATACAAACTCAATTATAAAATCATAGAAATATTGAATGTGTGTCAATGAATTGCCAACAAGTAACGGTATTTCAATATATTTTAATTCGATTTTGGGCCAGTACGTGTTGATTATTTCGGAAATTGCATCAATTGCGGTAATGATAGTTAATTCATTAAATATCATTTCGTCGATTGCTTTGAACGGGCAAATTTTGGATGAGGTAAACAAGCAACGACGAGCGTACGCAATTAAATTCAAATATTGACCTTTTGCTATGTACACACGGAATGGTCGATGGCTAACCAAATTATTACTCTAATCATGATATTATCGCATTAGAAGTCATCGTATGGCATTCGATGCAGTGAACGATGTTTGGCTGAGAGAGCATGAAATTTGCTAGCAACCAATATGTAAGTGTATAAACAGAGAACGATGCATTCGACGAACGATGGAACGGTGTTGCAATGCAATTCCAATTTTGGCTTTATCCAGGCCTGATTTGTTGCATATTGCGGTAACAACAGCAAACGCTGTTTCGCTTCGATGACAATTGATTTTGATTGTTTGAGTGTTGTTTGGGTTTGGGGGAGAAGTATGAAATGCACACCAACCACAAAATACCACATTTTGTAAATGTGCGTGTTGTTGGGATTTGTGGTTTTGCCCGAACAGCCGGGAATGTTCGTTAAATCGAATTAAATGACGTTAACATAGTCTCAGCAAAATGGTAATAATCAGTGAGTGATCAACGATTTATGTACACCGGAATCAATGTGTGCATTTTAACTGTCTTTCTCTCTTACACTCTATCTGCCCACTCGGTCGATGTACGTGAATGTCAACACAATGCGATAATAGTGTGACAGAGCCACCACAAGGCAAACCAAAGGCAAACAGGCAGGGAAAATGTGTGTTCGGCCAGCAATTGTATTGACCGTACTGGGTGAACAATAGCGTTCCGATGCAGAGGGTGGGAAACGGAACCGTCGCTACACTGAAATAAATAAAATTACTAAATGGGTAATAATATGGTTTTTGGTCATTATACATTGTGGTGTAGGACGTTTTGTGTGAGGTGATGGAAATAAATTTTCATGATTGTTTGATTTTCGATGTTTGGTAGCATGAGAACCGAATGGCATCGAGCTATATCGTTCATAGATTGAAATGTATTTGCTTGCATTCATTCACACTTGAATACCAGCCAACGCAATAGCCAATTGTTTGGCTTTTATATGGCACGGGGAAATGTGATTGCCGCCAGTGAGTTTGGAACATTGAATTTTGCGTGTTTTTTGGACAAAGACAAATACAACCGCATGAGATGAGATTATCGAAGTGAACGCGTTCGTGCAAGAGATAATTAAAAAGAGTACCGATGCTGCCGTTGCTATTAAAAGAAGTACGATTGTGACGTTGAAGTGCTTTGTGTGCGGGCAAAAACACAATGGATTTTTCACAAAAGTCACAGTTGTGTGTGTGTGTGTGTGTGTGTGTGAGGGAGAATAGACCGAATTCATTCTCCGCAGACATTTCGGATTAAGAATGAATCTCTTGAAAGACACATGTAATCTAGCCCCTTGTACTCGTTGTTTACATTCTTTTATTCCCTGTCGTTAAACGTTTGGATCATGTCATTTATTGAGCAAAATCAATGGCAAACAATATCCACGGAACGACTAATCAGTAGACTAGATTGATGGAACATACTTACACCACTTACTCTCACCAGACATTTTTCATAATGTGAAAGAGCAACCGTAAAAGTACTTGCAATAAATTCGATTTAAGCTGTGACGAGACCGGGAGGTATCTTTCATTCCTTTATTCTTTGTAGAAGTTGCAATTTTCTTTTTTCTTTTGCAGCGCAAATAAACCCATTTACGAAATAACATTAATATTTACCCTTTTACCTACCGAATTTCATACTTTTTCATTGCTTTACGGTGAAATTGCACCGAATTGCTACCGAAACAAATGTTTTCGATCGCATGCAGGTTCATCGAAACCTCAACCCAACTGTTCTTTATACTCAACGATTAATGTGTAATTCCATCGGTTTTTTGTTTGAGATGCATTCGTTCAGCATTCGCAATAATTTACTTTGTTGAGAGAGAAAATTAAATTGTACTCTGTTATTATCTTTTGCTGCCGATGGTTTTCGTTGATTTTCATTCGGAAATTGCCAACGAAACCAATAAACTTACACGCGTACACACAAAACCGTGATTTATTTGCGAATTTTTGATGGCGCGTGCTGAACGCATTTCAATCCAGAACAATAATCGATTATGCGATCGCTGCTTAGGTGGTCCTCAAACTCATTCTGTTTTGAGGTTTTTTTTTCTGATTACGTCTTGATTTTATAGCATGAAAGGCGACACTGATCATGACCATCAATCCTTTTATAACCATTGAAAAGAGCTTGAATTTTTTGATTTGAAACATTTACCTTGGTCTTAATTGTCTTTTTCCGTTTAATTTGATTATTTGTTTAGCTGCCCGTTGAAATGACCCAGTTTGAGTCTATTCAATCAAAAAAAAAATAGTCTCTTGCAAGCTTGAACAAACAGCAATTGCGCGTGACACCAAAACACCAATCGAAAGATGTTTTAATGTTTGGGTGGAATAAAAATTATGCATAAATAATTGAAAAGGAAGTGAAAAATCAAAATCGACAAATCGTGTCCTGTTACAGAACCGACAGATGTTTCTACGGCACCTCTTGACTATACGATTTAATGGAAAGTCGCCCGTGCACAACACAATATGCACAATATGATTCGATAATTGCGTCTTAATCAATAAAAAAAAACACTCCCCATAAACCACAACGCGTTTTGAAGCGGCTGACAACATCGCATATTTAATTACGTTGTGGTGGCGTTTCCGATCGTAAATGCAGCGCATCCAAGCCTGACGTACTTTTTCATTGTGGTTTTTTCAAGCTGAAAAATCAAAACGGTTACACTTCAGTTGCTCAAGAATCAGGACCTAGTTATAACCGAAACAAAATGTGCGCCTTTAATGTCGTTTTCTGTAACAATAAAATGAGTCATTATAATTTTAGTGTGGCAATGAAAAGACAATTTGAATACTTGTTGAAAAATGAGCATGATGTGAGAAATCAATTTCCATAAAAAATTAAACAATAAAACATTGAACGAAATAAGTTTTTTTCGTCATTTTTTTGGAATGTTGAGAGAATACGAGAACAATCTGGAGTAAAACTATGCATTTTTGTGAGATAAACGTTTGAATTGAAAAAGTTTTCCTCATAAGATCGGTAGAGAGTGTACGTCCGTATGTTTCTCAAGGCTCAGTGTTCAGTTTTTTTTAAAGAAAAAGTTCGTTGGCGACCTCCGACTGCAAATGTGTCATTGTCATAGCAAATCTAATGTGATTACCAAATTTCGAGCTTAGAATTTGCAAAGCGAAAAAATAGAGCATTTTGAACCGTTATCTGTCATCCTGTGGGATTAAAACCATACACAATAGCCACATCGTGTAATGCTAATTTTCGATTTCTTTGGAAGCTTAAAACTCATAAAAGTAAATTTAACACGCAATCTCATAAATCCTATTTTGTGAAATAAAAGGAAAAAAAAAACAACAAATTTCGAATAGTAAAAAATAGTCCAAACAGTTCACCTGAAGGCCAAATAAGTATTGCAAACAGATGTCCGAATTACAGTTGGTCGACATTTTGGCAATCACTTCAAATTCCGGTACACTTTTTATGCCATGCAATGTCACATCGCATTAAGTCCATTTGATGATTGACTGCACTTAAAAGGAAAACTAATTCACTATCAAAATGCAAACGTATTGATGGTCGCCGGAGAAAAAAAAAATATCTAGGAAATTGAATTGAATGTAGCCAATTATCACGCATCATAAATATTTTTGTTGACAAAATCATCGGACAATACGAACAGCATCAACAATGGAACCGAAGCAACAACAACAACCAAAAATCGTATCCTGAAAACAATCAGTTTTGCCTATCGCAAAATATATTCTATAGAGAGACAGACCATAAATAAAATCCAATTATGCAAACTTTTTTTTTCTACTTGTAGGTTCCCATTTTTTTGCTCTCGTTTTACTTAACGGGAAGAAAATCGGAGCGAAAAGCAACAAAAAATGGACGAAAAAATGTGATTTAAATCACTTTCAGTTTTTTTCTTCAGTTTTTATTCTCCCTTCGATTTATTTTTGAGGCGCCTTATTGCGTGCGTGCGTGCGTTTTTTTCGGTTAAAAGGGAAATATGGTTAAATGTCACAATGCAAACTGAAAGATGGACAACTCACAAAGACGATAGAATGTGAGTGAGTACGAATAAAAAAAATTAGGTTTTGCATTAGCACTTGAACATAAGTGATTTTGAGGCGTTTTTCGTGATCTTTTTCTTTATTTAATAAAACCGAAATGTACTCTCGATTCCATTGTCATGTCAAGATGACACTCAACCAAGATGCTAACAAAAAATAAACATCAGAGATTTGCAAACAAATGGCGATTGACAAGGAAAAAAAAAGTTAATTTTGGTTCGTGGATAAAAAAAAGGCAGCCGAAAAAAGTTTGTAAAGCAAACAAAGGAATCCTGGGGAAAAAAGGCGGCGAAATCTTGGTCAAAGCAGAATTTCAATAATTTTCAGCAAATGTCCATCTTTCCGTTCGTCAATTGAAGGGTGGGAAAAGTAATGAATATTTTAGAATATTACGAAAACTGGATGAAAATCAAAGTTAAATCATCTATTTAAGTCTATGAAAGTATATCAACGGTTAGTAACAATGCAAAATAATAAGGTGATCTTTGAATACGTTTGTTCACGCCTGAGTCGTAGCTAATTTTTTGCTTTATTCCTTTTTTTTGAGTTTTTCCATTTTTCTTTCCTTAATTTCCAGATTTCTTTTTTCGTGCAACATTTTTTTTCGAACAACGGTTAAAAAACGGAAGAAATTTCAAGAAAAAAAAACATTAGAATGAACTATATTGTTACTATATTCGAATGCACTTTGACCCGGTTTGTGAAACAAACTCATGATATTATGCATTCCATTAAAGACGATTCCGTTTCGATACATTTTCTCGAAAATGTTATTTATGTCCTGTGCTTATTCACGCATCACTTCATTTTTCGTGTAGATATGTTTTCAAAACAATGGAACTTGAAATGTTTGAAAATGTGTTTACAACAACGGTATACAATTTGAATGTTGCACTGGGAAATCCAAAGAAGCGCAAGAACAAAACATATACATAAAATTGAATATTGAAATTAAGGGCATTTGTTGCGATGAACTAAAAGGAAAACTAGAGCGTTGCCAAACCGTTAGAAGATATATCGAAATCTATCGAACAGTTGAATACTGGACGAAATGTATAACAATGCGCAGCTAATCAGCATAACCGAAACGGATTCCTTGTTGCATCTTTGGCGCGCATACATAAATTTTCACGGCTTTTTTTCCATTTAAATCCTGTCACTTCTTTTCTAGCTCCTTTGTTCATGCAAAAAGAAATAAATGCTCTTTTTTCGCTTCATTTATTTAAATCATCTACATGTATTTTGAATCTTGAAAATATTTCTGCACATTTTTTTTTTAAATCGCAGTCCATGAGAGATAATTGCGTACTTTGAAATGACATTGATATAAAAAGTTAACAACAGAGACCAACAACTCAACAAACCATAGTAACAAACCATAGTAGCATAGTGAAATCCTCGAATAGCACAGTTCGGACTTCTGATTCAGAATCTGAATTTACTCACCTTCCATTTTGAGCTCATTCATCTAATTCATTAGAATCATTAAGATAAAAGGCACCATAGAAACGGATATTGTTTATTCATCTTCAGTCAAGTTCCACTACAGTAAATGCCCAAAGGACCTGAGTTTATGGTCGAAAAGTTCGTAGTCACAAGTAACTTATATATTATTATTTTAGCAAATAATTTTGAGGTGGTGAAATAATATTTTCGCAACAATTTTTTAGATTTAGATAATGGTTACATAAAAAGGTTAAAGTCCAACTATGCATAAGAGAATACTTTTACAGTGTGAAAATGTGGAGCGTAATATGCCGAATGAAAGATTTGGCAGTCAGAGGTTGGAATATTGATTACAAATTTTAAGTTTTCGTTCAAATTATGATCGTTAGTTAGACGCACATAAAAAAGTTTAAGTATCATTTTTCAAAACCAAATGCTAGAGATTCTAAATCTCATGCCAACAATTTCTTAATAAAACCCATGAAATATGAAACGAATGTGTAATTATTTTACGGTAAATTCTTGTGTTTGGCTCATGTGTGATAAAATGGATCATGTGCGATAAGAATGTGCTAAATTGTCGGTTTAGAAAAGTCATCGATAGCCCTCTTAATGCATTCAACTTCAATCGATCGAATTTAATGTCCCTTTTTCCATATCGAATAGGCAAAATATTCAATATCATGGAGTCATGAGACTTAACTCTTGCTTCTCACCTCACATTATCATCCATTCTCTCGGCATAATATCATAAAACACGGGCATTGTTTGCTTGAAACTTGTGAAAATTATTTATGCCCGAGATGGAGATGAAAACAATAGCATTGCATGCAAAGTAATCAGACTGAGCATATCAACCATCTGAGTTTGTTTAAAGCATATTTTACCAAGTTTATACTGAATTGTGAATCTTTCAGGAAAACAAAAACTCTTCAGCTATTTCAATTGTTAAAACCAATATTGAAATTGTGTGCAAAAATGAAGCCCAACCATCAAAACCATAAGAAAACTATTTTCACTATGCCGTACGGCGTACGCGTTCTGTTTAAAGGATAAGCGTGCATTGAAAGATGCTCATATATTTATTAAGGTAAAGGCCATTTGTCTGGCGACCATTACATCGAATGGGGTAGAATAACATCGACCTTTCTGTTTGTGTCACACAGTTTGCAGTTGCGATTAACAAAGAAACCCTTGATAGAGTTCTTGTGTATTGGCATCACCCAGAATTTGTATGTGTGTTTTTGTGTGTGTGTTTGTGTATCTGCGTATGCAATGTGTATCTTCAAGAGATATTTGTGTTTTGTGCAAAACCCAAAGAAATAATAGAATAAGAGTTGTTTCATATCTGTCGCCTGGTCATTTTATCCGAACGAAGGATGCGCCAAAAAGGAACACACAACTATTTTGATTAATGACTTCAATTCGGACGGACGTTGCATTGTTTGCAACGAGGGGTATCCTACTGATGAATAAATGCATAAATAAAATTGATTTTGTCTTTTTACTTTATGCTTTTGTCGGTCACTTATTCCATATGCGATCCGTTCAATATTATCCCTTTTGTTTCACATTTTTTTCAATTCCTTCTGTTGTGCAATTTTATAAATGGCCCAGACTAAAACCCTTGGTGTTTGTCTTTGGAAAACAATTCTTTATGGAAATATGTCAGTGAGAATAGCTCAATCACATCATTCAATGGCTGTTAGCTGAATGGTAAGTTTTCATGGAAATTTAAAGCTGATTATTTTTTAATATGTAAAATTCTATTTTTGTTTTTTCAAAAAAAAACAACACACAACAACACAGCAATCAATGTTGTCTTTTTTATTATGACTTGTTTATACATTCTACTTTTCATCAGATTTTCCAATTTTTCAGCATTTTATGGTTTCAACAATGATTTCGAATGTATATTAGACGTTTTTAAGTGTTATTTTTGTTTTTCGTGCACTTTTCATTGTTTATTGCAAACCACACAAAAAATCACATGCTAATGTTCGCACATTTCCGTGTTTAATTTCAATGGTTCATGCGAAAAAGTATGTTTTTCTTATTAAAACTCAATGTAAAATGTAAATACATCGAAAGACAAATAACAAACCAAAAAAATCGTCGAAAAAAAAAATCAACAGATGGCTTCAATATATCACATGAATGGTAAATATTGTGCATGTTACTCTCGAAAACAGTAGTACATTGGTATTGTTATTCGAATCGTCCGTTTCACATTAGACAGAATCACTAATTGAAATGGGTGTAACACACAGAAAAGTTGTGGTGAGCAACAAAACACACACATAAAAAAAAACTTTTCGGCAAATATAAATATCGTCGAGCACTTGTAATCAAAATGAATGGTATTTGTTTTTCTCATATTTATAAAAGAACCGGCACTCGATGCGCACAAATGTTGGAAGCTAATTGATGTACAGATAAAAGTCATGCCACAAAATAAAAATACCGAAATAATATGCGTCTAAATTTTCCATGCAATCATGATGTTTCATGTTCATAATGAAAATGGCAAAGACTAAAGACATTCGACCGAAAAACAGTCACAGATAGAACAGCTAATCGCCATAAAACGCACTTGTGCTCTTGCCACTCTTGCCTCACTCTAACCACACAGACCATTTTATTTATGAATATTTCGGTTTGATTATTATTTTTTTTTTCTATATTTCTTGTTGCTGGCCATCGATTACACATTCAGACCCATACAATGTCAGTGCATCTGGTAGGTCGGCACTTATCCGTTGCCATTATTATATGGAAGAGTGCGATAGATACCCTGGAGATATGATCCACTCGTTGTGATGACGTATGATTTGATTAAGTTGTAATTCGTCGGCCGGTTTTGGTTTCATACACATCGAGGGTAATCTGTCGACAAGTGACTGTGGTGGCCGCATAATGAAAGTAATCGAAACGACAAGCGACTAGCGAACAGCATAATTTTCATAAATTGCAATAATAATGGGGTGCTGTGAACGGTGCACACGTTATAATTCATACATCACCAGCATCAGCATCAGTCAAATATCGCACACACGCGCACGCACTCCTCACAACCAAATATTATATGCATGTGATGCTAATTATTAAATTATATTGCTGTTGCAGTTGCTCCTGTTTCCGTGTGGCTTTGAAATCATGTCATCACACGAAAAATTATACATATTAATAGTTGGAATGGGCATAAAGAGAATAAATATCGGTTTCTATTGTTACATGGAAACTTAATACTTCATTGATCCTATCGGCGGTTTTTACCATTCAAATGTACTCGATGACATCGTTCAAAGGATTTTCAATGAATAAATTCGAATATTTCAAAGAGACAATGGGACTTGATGATTTTATTTGGACTCTATACAAAGTCCGTAAAAAAAAGTTGAGTCTGTGATTGAAAATATGGAATCGCAGCAGTTTTTCAGCGTTGAAAGTGGGCCCACATTTACAAAAAAAAAATTTAAATCTTATTTCAAGGATCATCAAATTGACTGGAATTTTGGATATTATGTCATTATCAAATAAAAGGGGTGCATTTCAAACAGTTTTAGCATTGATTTTGCAGTGAGCATGACATTTGAAATTATCAGTAATTTGATCAATTATTTGAAACATCAAGCAAATGTTACCATTTTCAATGTCTGAACATGCGATTTTTTCACATCCTTTCAGTATAGTTCACGTGAGATACTTGAAAATTCATCAAAACAACTGTTTCAAACGTGTTAAGATTCAAGTTTTCCGAGATACAGTCTTTCTGACTGCAAAAATTTAAAATTTCTATGAAAATGCAAAAAGAACAAATCGAGCATAGCAAATGAAAAATTATTTCATAAACATTTATCTTGCTTCCGTTACAGTACATTTGATGACATTCCAATGTAAATGTAACAAAAGGCAACATGAGAACCAAATGCAAATGCAAGTAGGTAAATTTTATTGATTTGACCCCGTAGAGTTGTAAAATCAATCGGAAATACAAAATGCAAACAAAAACATTCCCTCCGATACCCAATTAAACCGTAGCCTTACCTAGAAAAATAACCGAAAAAAAATATCATCTACAGTTTGACCGTCAATAATTTACAAGACATTCGTATGAAAAACGAGCGTCTTTCATGGAATGCACAATTCCATGAATATGCGAATGAGCCAGGAAATTGTCACAAGCAATTTTATGCTATTTCTATTTTCTTTGTTCGCTCTTCATTTCCCATGTCACGTTTACATATTGAAATTTACAGTTTACAATGTTTCATTCTTCCGAACCCAAGGCGTCCGTACAATTGCATCGACTCAGTGTGAATGCTATGAGTACGGTTGCGTTACAGTACATTGATTTAAAATGCAAATCTATTTATAATTTTTGAAGCGAAGCTGAACGGTTCCTTGTAGAGTTTTGGTGTTGCCATGCCAAAGTAGCTAAAGTTGATGTGTATGTGACTTTACGTGTTTTTGTGTGTACGTTCACTGAAATCAGAATAACGAAACCAAATCATTATCCCCTTGCAAAGCCAAAACAGGACGAAACTATCAAAAATGGTGAAATTGGAAATACTGTTTAGTGCTGACAGTATTGTGATTTGCTTACTTCAAGAGAATATTTGCGTTATTCATCGCCGCAAGTCTTTCCTTCAATCACATGATCTTGATGATGCGAATTCTTTACTATCAGATTGAATCTACATTCCTTACAGTAAATGAAAATAAAAATAGCCACATTTTTCACGAGCTCAAAGGCTTCGATCAGAACCTGTAAATGCAAATATTCGACATTAAAGGTGACACACACAGATGCCGTTTTTTTTTTTTGCACAATTTAATGCCAACATGCTGAATAAATAGTGCGCAATGACTTTTGATTGAGGTGCCAAATGCGACATATTAATTGACTCATCAGAGCAACTGAACAGACACTTTAGTTGATAAAAGTCATTCGATTTCACACTGGCTTAAAATAAACGAAGAATGTGTCTAGTTATTCGGTTTTCTTTGCAATCAAGCAATGAATGACTACTAGATATACATAGAATCAGCGTTACAATTTTAACATTCATCGAATGTGATCGAAATGTATGTTGAGTTCTCTTGAAGTGAATTTCAGTGGTAAGAAATCTCTTGAAAATTGATAAAAATCGATGACTAAGTGCATTTCGCTTGTAATGCCATTTTCCAATTGCCAATGCAGCGTGGTTTAAAACTAGGCTGAAAACTCAAACCAATCTCTTATCTCGAGTTTTGATGGGTATTGATAAAATACTTGTTCAACGTAAAATGTAAAAAAGGCGAACAAACCTATAGAACGGAAACAACAGACGCATGGTCTGATTCAAAATCAAATTACTGATGGAGTTGTTTCTTTGTTGGCATTATTTTAAAGTGCAACGCGATTATACATTGAATGTGTAAAATGTGTGCAGCCCACTGCAAGAATAGATAATATCTTGAACAGAAAAAAAAATGCAAAGTTCATTATAAAACATGAGCCACGCGATACACCAAAGCGCATCCAATTACGATAAATTATTCGGACTTTATTCATTTGGCTGGGCGGAAGAAGTAAAATCGATGGTGTTGTTGTGTGCGAGCGAAAACGGTAGCTGCGTGTAAATGCAAATCAAGTTCGCACCACCATTCTTCTAATTGGATGTGAACCTGAACCTGTGATGTGTGGTCGCGAGCTTAATTGATTGTGTTAAAATCTTGCATACGGATACAGTATGCATATATACTTATAGATATATTTTTATCTGGCTCTTCCTTATTTTCCGCTGACTTGTTTATTGGCATTGACACCGTTGCACACCACAATATCGTAAGACTTAAAGTTCAATTATGCATTGGATTACAATTCTTTTCTTTTCCTTCGTATAGCATCGTTTGTGGTTGGCTTTACGTTATGTAAATGATATTCACTTCATTTACACCCGTAGGTAAATTGTGATCGAGTGCAGCGCACGTCTGTTCATGGAACATGAAAATTAAATTATCTCGTAAAGTGCGACATGAATCCAAAGTAGCTGCAACAGAATGAGCAGTGGCATCCGGTAAACACGAAGTTGCCTACAAACTCACTCACACACACACACACACACACACACACACACACACACACACACACACAAAACAAACGGCAGAAGGAATTGAATCGTCAATCGAAGCAACGACAATCGAATGATTGGCGCCAATAATAACACATGCACACACCAACGACTTTAGTCGGTGTTCTCCATTCTTTGCCATCATTCGTTATATGAAACTCTCTTTCTCTCTTCGTTTTTTTCTTTATCGGATGCGCGTGTGTGGCTCTGATTTACATTTTACAATCCGACCATTGATATCGAATTCGTGTTGGTTTGCAAACGCATCGATGGAGTTCCCTGCAATTTTAAACCGATTTTGCAAATGCCTCACACAATAAACGCAATTTTGTTGTTGTTGTTGCTTTTATTCTTCAAGCTGCCGCTTGCAAAGCTGAATCAGAGCTGAATTTAAACTGATTTGCTTTATTTATTTGATTTTGTTCGCGCGCTGTACTTTTTTTCCTCGCAATTTGTGCGGTCGAAAGAGGCACATGTTGAACTAACAAACTAAACACTTCGAAATGGCGCCAATCGATGTTCAAATCAAACAACGGTATCGTTTAATACCTACAAACACTCACACACACACAAATGATCCTTTTTGGAACAAATCAAAACTTCAAAATCTCTCGTATTTATTTTAACGATTTAAATGTGCTCGAAGAAGTTTCTGTTGTCAGTGCAAATAAAACAAGGAGAAGGCAGCTTGGTTGACATTCATAGCGAAAAAAAACCCTGAAAAAGGCGCATTGTCTGTTGTCGAAGTGTAGAAAATCAAATTTAAACTACTCCAAACGGATTTCCAAATCGAGAAAATGCGTCAAATGTAGGGCGCAAACGGAGATTTTGAAAATAGCAAAATGTACACACAAAACTGGGGATTACATGGTCGCTCTCTTTTATACGTTATCCTTAAACGAAACTGTCAGTTTTTATTGTGAGCTTGTATTTACATGGGGATTTTGTATTCGTTGCTATCGTGATCATGGTATTGTTTGAACAGATTTTTCAGTTGGCCGAAAATGGCACAATATCACATTTTCGGTATGCCAGGGGGGGGGGGGGGTACCATTGAATGGAAAAAATAAGATGCAAATGTGAACAACGAACTCCAACTGAATGTCTGGATTTATGTGAGCTCTCGACCATGGCTCAAACGACAACGTACATTGATTTCTCCCCACATCTTAGCTCATAAAACACACGAATAAAATGGAACATAAATAGTAACATCTTTTTTTTCGGTATAAAATTCTCTCTATTTTTTGGCTGGCTCTCATCTTCTCCCCTCTTCGAGTATGGCGAAGCGCCTTGACAATATGCGATTATTACAGCCATATGATGACCATCGCATGAATATGAGATGATTTAGCTCAATTTTTATTAGATTAAAATATGAATCCAGTGCCAACGGATGGAAACTCCTTTGGTTTGACGTTGAGCATTCAGTTACGGTTGAACGCCATTTATTTCTATTGTCATTGAACTCGACACGCTCACGCGGTTTTGAGCACATCATTTCACCAACCCAACACAGCCAAAGGATGGATTCAGTTAAATCAAGACAAGGTAGTTTCATATTCCATTAACCAAAAGTAAATCCATTTTATTTTCAGCTTATGTTTGCATGCGCGATGGTTGGTGATTCAATTTTATGGAATTTATCACAATCGCCACAAGCAGCACATTTTTATGAATTTTATTTCTATTCAAAAATGACAGTAAAAATGACACAGTCACAGTGAGAAAAACCCTGCAAAATGCTCTAAACATCCCCTACTGCTTATGCTAAACACTACGATTTGAATATATAAACGCGTGTTGACAGTGTTATAAATCGATGCATCGCGATGTACAATTGTATATGCAACAAAATCCCAGTTGCCAGTCAATCTCTAAGGCCACGGTGGTTTATCCAGTGGCAAAGTTGTCCTGTGGTGATTTTTCCAGAACATTTCCATTTACTTTGCATAGGTATTGGTATCAAGAGCATGCTTCAAGAAGGCAGCTGTCATCTGGTTCATGGATGTTTGAAACTATTCGGTTAAAAGTGAAGAAACAAAAAAATTGTGACAAGCAAATGAAAAACTGAATGTGAAAAACGAAGCTATAAAATGAACGAAAAATCGATAAAATTGTATTCCGTTACCGCTTATAATTTATGAACATTTGTTATTTTCATCGGGTTTTGTGGTTTTAAGCAGTCTGTATGTTTAAAAGCGGCAAAAATACACAACTTTGCATTGCGTCCATTTTTTTCTGACGTCAAACCAAGCAAACAATGGACACAATTATTGTTGTGTAGACAAAACTTATTTGCGTATTATTTGTTTTTTGAATTCTTCACACAAAAGACATTTGAACACCACGTGCGCAGTAACCGAATAATTTTCGAGGTCCATTGTTGGTTGTGATTCGTATAACACCTCAGATGTTGTTAAAAGTTTGGCGGTGGTGAGATAACATTCAATTCAATACGATGCGCAAATTGCAGGGGAGAAAATGCGCTAAAAAACAATGGTGTTTCTTATCATTCGAAGTTTTGTTGTTTCAGCAATACTCAAAAGATTTATCAGCTTTCTTTTTCCTCGCCCGTTGTGTAAAAATCGCGCTTATCCGCGAGTGCGGTTTCACGGGTTTTTTTGTGTGTGTGTTGTTGTTGATGCTCTTCTTCGGTGAAATGAAGTTGACTGTTGACAATGCGAGCTGTTTCAAATTTTCTGGTCCAAGATATTCTCAAGTTTCTTTTGGCATTGTGGTATCGTTGGTATCGTATTAACGCCAGATTTCTATCAAAGTTCGTGCTTTGAGTAAAACTCTGTCTTGCTTATGCAGTAAATTATGTACTGAGAGTTTTGACTTTTGTTTGCCGCCACATTTCTCAACACTCTATAAGCAACTGCCATTGTCATCAGAGCCGACATCATCTTGATATGGAGTGAGTTATTCTATCTTCGTGTAATTTTTTGTTACCCGATTATCGTGAGTTTCATTTCAAAAAAAAAAAAAAATATATATATATATTCAGGCTACTTCATCTTTAGACTTTTCTCCTTCATAATTATTTCGAAGTGGATGAAAAAAAAGAACAATTTAATTCGAAAGTGAAACACATCTTCATCATTTGCGTAAATGTTTGGTCTGGTATCCTTGTGCCACAGTGTAACCGATGATCTTAATTTTTTTTTTATCATTTTTTTCATTTTACTCTCTTAATTTGGTAATAACGATGGAGTGAGGCGCAGTGCTAGTACTGGCTTTGAGGCGGTCCGAATAAAAAAATGCTAATAAATTTATTGTTTGTTCACGTTCATAATTATCAACCGGAGAAGCCGTCGAGTAAATATAAACACGCAAATATCCATTTTGGCAGCATTTTAATTGCTTTTTTACAGCGCAACAACGTATTTTTATTCACAGTGTTGTCCCCGTTGGTTTTCTGCTTTATTGTTTATTTATGGGCTAGATTGCATTCAGCTAATGAACTCTTCACGTCGCTACTGACAATCTCACCAACGATAACAATTTCCATTTAAAATGAAATGCACTGAATTTTTCGGCACAATCTGCTCTCTACGCATTCGAATATCATGTGGTATAATACTTTTTAATTTTCATTAACTTTTTCTACGTTGACTGAATATTTTGTTGTGGCATTTTTTGTTTTTCATGGGAATTGAAATAAGAAAGTTTCCATTTCGAATGTTCTGAAAACTCCCTTGATCTTGGTGCACACTGACTCAGGCTCACTCCAAAATAGTTCATGATTAATGAACTTTCCCTAATCTTATGTCCCACAAACGTGACATTTACAAATACAAGACGTTTCATAGAGGCCATGATTCATGGCATTAAAGTGACAACGACCATTTAATGATTTCTAACGATCAAATTATTTTTGGTAGAAATGGAAAAAAATTTACATGACAAATGAAAAATACGTAAAAATATGAAAATCTTGCGAAAATATAATCTCTATCGTGACAATAATAAGACAAATGAAAACAAACCGATAAAATATAGGTAAAAAATGTTTAGTGACAACAGCAGATGGTGTTCTCAGACGGTCACTATTCAAGTAGCAACTTTGATGCAGCCTAAGTTCAGTTATTGGACGAGACTGGTCGAGGCTGTTGCTTTTTACATGATATGGTCATTTACGAAGGTGGCTTTTTGCAAATGCATTACTCTAATCATTCCAACTCTATACCAGTCGATAAACTTCATACTAAGTGGAGCCTTTATATTTTTCAATAGCAATTCAGAAATCAAAACTGAAACCATTATATCTGCGCAATTATTTCATTTTTTTTTAGATCTCTCAGAACCGTAACGCATATTTGTCTTTTTTACGATGTGAAAGAGCACCCTTTGTCTTAGTTCCAAATAGGTTTTTAATTTGTTTGCCGTTCAGAACAGTTTCTTTTCACAGTCGCATTTGCTCCGAAAAAAATGTCACCCTTGATTCATAGACCCAGTTCAAAGCTGTGGATATGACAGTACACTTGAATCTCCATCCCTTTTTGTCAGTTATCGCCAAGTTGTACTTTTCTGCGCAAAGTGTAGGGAAAGTATTGGAATCGATCCAAAAAATGAAAAAGATTTATTTAAATGATATTTATCGTTCGAATGCCAAATATAGATTTCCTTTTTCGTATTGAGGCTCAACAATTTCAATATTCAAGTCAATTTTTTTTTTAAGTATCAAATTGGCGGTAGCTTCTGTTTGATGTCACGAAAAACAGTAGCACTTGTTTGAAATATGCTTTACAAAATTGGTATTAGACATTTGCGATATTTAAGTTGGCTCACGCTCCGAGAATATTACAGAACCATACTTCAAATGCTTATGAAAATTAGTAAACAAATTATAAATTATGACCAAGTGGCACACATACTATAGGAGAAGTATTTGAATCCATGCTTGTGTTCTACCCATTTTGAGACCATACGAATGAAAAAAACTAAATTGCGGCACTCTTTTGAATGTTTCAATATTATCGTTCAGAAGTTCATTTATTTCATATTGGAATTCCTTAGTTTTTCCTTGCTAAGGTAGCAAACGACAAGGCTGACTAAATATTTATTGAGAACGAATCCGAGAACTCCATTCACTCATAACTGTGCATTCGTCATTACGTATGCGTATGCTTTCACTAGCTATTCGTTGTCAATGAATAATAATAAGTCAGTCTGGAAAAAAGTAATAATCTATCGCTCCGGGGAATGTTTGTGACCGAATATATGCCGAATTTCTTGCTATAAAAGTACAAGTAAAAGTAAAAAGAGAAGATCAGTTGAGAATCTCAATTTCAACTAAACGACCAACAATTTAAAAGAACTTAAAATGAATTTCAAACTTTTATTCGCTTTTGTTGCTGTACTATTTGTGGCCGCTGACACTGCCACTTTGAGTAAGTTGGTCATTTTTATAGAATTCGAATTATTATTTATACGAAGAAATTACACATTTCTATTTTATTTTGTACTCCCAATTAAGCCCCGAGTTACAAGACGGTTTGTCGAGGTGATTATCCGATATCAGCGTGTATCAATTGGTGTATAACCAAAGATAGTAAAAACATTGGTGGAACATGTAACCCAAATAATTTATTCTGCGAGTGCTTTAAATAGTGGAGTTGGAATTTGTCGATCAATAAACACCCAGACTAATGATTAAAATTAAATCGATTTTTCTGTAACTTACAAAATGTTTTTTTTTTGCCTCCATATTTAAAAAGGCAAAATTTGGTCATGGGTCGTTCATATTTTTCTTATGATGACTCATGCAAAAAAAGTTATTTGTACGCATGCAACACGATTTGTTTCAATTCGGAATGAGTAACATTTTGCTTTCATTGGCGATAAGAAGTCTCTGTGTCTTTTTTTCAAATACATTTGTGCTGGATTTCGGTTTTGGATCGTTGAATTTCAGTGCTCGAACATTGCATGAAGTGATATTGTAGCTTGATTTCGGGATTGGAAACAGTTTTTTTTATGGCTTGATATGTTTGCAGTGGAAGAAGTGAACAAAAAATGACGTTAGAAAAACCAACGCGGTGTTGAATGCATCGGAAACCACAACATCACCATCCCGTTATTTGGATGTATGAGATAACAGTTGAGAATATATCAGTCGAGAGTTTCCTCCTGCTTCTACTGTTTTTTTCTCCTTCCATATTCAGTATTCGTAGGTGTATTGTCACGACAGCAACTCTGAATTGATTCCACTCCTTGTGAATCGCATAATAATGATTTTGCCGTCGCTAGAATGATTTGTGCCGTTTTTTTTAACGCTTCATGCAAGGAGACATGCCGACGGTATGAAACGTATTAATCTGACTGCAGTTCAACAAGGAACTTTCATTCACGCTACTAAATTATTGAATGAGTAGTTAGTGATTAGTTTGACAAATGGCTGGAATGACCAAATGTTTCATTCGAAATCAATACAAGTAGAACTCGATGATATTTTGGCACTGAAATTGAATGCAATTTTTGTTCTTTTTGAAAATCATTTGCTTGATTTGAACCGTAAGTAAAGGGTAACAATTGAAGTTTGATTGACACAAAATCACACAATCCAGGAAATTAACAAAATGTTGATGTGCATCAACAATTGACAATCATATCACTTCAACGTTTTCAATCGAAATTTGATATTTTGAAATATTTTTGTTGAATTTCTGTTCTTTTTTTTGCATTGAAATTTAAAATTGGGGCGTATTTATAAAAGCATACAAAGGGCAATTTCCTAGAATAAAGAAATAAGCTGACAGAAAAAAATGCCGTTCCATTTAAAAAATATCTTCGACAAAATAAAACATTTGTGTATGTGTGTGTGTGTGTGGCATAGAAAAAAAATGGATGTACAAAATGTGTTTGAGCACATGCCGAGTGTCAGATGTATCAAATGCATGTTGAAACTTTGGAAAGGCTGCACCAAGTGCCACAAACATTAATTTCCTGAACTTTTGTTCAAACTGTCACAGTGGTAACAAAAAAAAAGTCGGTCTTGAAAAAAAAAACACGTCGCGATTTCGTTTGTAGCATTTTTCAATGGCTGTTGTTGCCGTTCGCATATCGGAATCAGGAAATCAAATAAATACAAAAATTGACATACGAAACAGTGTTCGTTTGAAAGTTAAAAAAAAAACACACACACACACATTTCCGCATCAAAAACATTTTCAATTGTATTTGAGTGTAAAAAATTTCAATTTTTTGCGATTGTTTGAACAATAGTCGCACGAGCTGATTCATCAAAACGCGATAGATGTGTGTAATGAGATGATTTGAAAATAAATTAAAAATAGAGCACCCACGTGTTCTACAAGTAAAATAAATTTTATCAAACGAAACATCGTTCAAGGTGATTGAGCCGAGGGGAAAAAAAAGTGACAACAAAACAACGCATAGAGAAAAAAAGAATCCAATGAACCGAAAATGAGATTGCGCGGAAATCTCCTTCCCGACGGCATGGACACGTAATTATCACTACCAAAAACGAACGTTCCAACGATGCTTTCGATATTTATAAAGTTGAATATATAAATCTATCGAAACAGAATGCAAAGAACGCCACGTTTGGGCTCATTTAAATGTAACATAAAATTATCATCGCTCCAAAAGCATGAACGAGTGGCATTTTTATGCGCACAGTTTCGATATATTTAAACAATGCAGTAATGAATTGCCACTACCAATGGGTGGTCTAATTATCGTCAAATTAAAACATCGTTAAGCAACGACTAAATCTTATAACAACAAACATCGGTGATGTTCATTGCCTTATAAAAAAAAGAAAAACAAAGCAATCCTCGTGCTTTGATTCGACTTTGTCTCAGTAATTACGTTCGATAAATGTGCTCAAATGCACGATGCAAACGACCATTTTAATCGGATTATGAGGACTTGGTTGAAGTAATTACAGCATCGACCGTTGTGAGAGGCGAACCATTGTGTCAAAGTGCAACATATATGTTTTTATAAGTAGTTGCAATTCGCAATAAAGTAATAGCCATGCTATTATCACATTCGCTTACGCAATATAAAATATTAAGGACGTTAATGTGCTATGGGATCACGGAAGATAAAAAGGTCCTCATCACATCGGTTCAAACTCATTCAATATATCAGAATATGCACATTTTTTTTTCTTTGTTTTACTCACGCGTAATGAGAGCTCGTTTTAACCAGGCAATGATTTAAGCACTGTTCGGACTGACTCTATGAATTAAACAAAACAACAAAAAAAACATCAATTTACAAAGTAAACCCTTTTAAAAAGTAAAGTGGAAAGAAACGTTGGAGATTCCAACTTGGAGTCTAATTTAAATTTAAATCCACTCTTTTCTTTTTGACTTGGATAATTATATTTCATCAAGTAAAATGGAGTTTACAAAGTGGTTTTCAAACTTTGAAATTAAAAGTATAAAATACATGAATGGAAGAGTTGAACTCAACACATAATCTTATTATTAGAAAAGTTTTTTATTTATTCATTCAAATGGATTTCAATTATATTGGCATGATGCACCAAAAAGATTTGATAATTTTTTTTTTTAATTTAATTTTGAAAAACCGTAAAAATTCATTTTAACAACGATTTATTTATTTTTAACAACAAATTCGGAGGCAAAAAAAACAGAACCATTTTTTTAATTTCCTTTTTTTTAGAAATGATCAAGAAAATGATTTGAAAATGTATGAAATAAATTGAATTCATATATTAATGGGGCTTAAATTCCAGCACAAATGTTGTTTAACTTCACCAGTCACGTTTTTCGATTCCAACCATGTGTTTATTTTCTAATCTTAGCGTCATTTTATATTCGATTTTAAGATCAGCCATGACCAAATTTGTTGTGAATTTATACTGACGAAGAATGGCTGATAGCATCACTTTTAATGTGAACATTGCGGATTGGTAACCTAAAAATAAATACAAATTATTGAATTAATCCTTAGTCACTACTAATAAACATAGAGCATATTATATTTGAAAATATTCGGCTACCGATGCAGTTGCGTGGACCACCAGAAAACGGTAAATATGCGAATGGATGGCGTTTTTTCACATTTTCCGGCAAAAAGTGGTCTGGATTAAATTGATCTGGATCATCACCCCAAATATCTCGTCTCTATTGACAGCAATCGTAAATGATTCGTTAAAATTGAAATTATAAACATTAAAAATGTGAACTCTGTTATTTGTGTCTTACCCGATGCGCTGTATTGATTGGAATTAAAATAGTAGCACCCTTGGGTGCAACACACTCGGACAATGGAATATTTTTGGTTGGAGAGCGTCCCATGACATACGGTATTGGATACAGACGCAATGTCTCCTTAATTACACGTTCTAAGAGATTCATCTTTTGCATGTGTTCAGTGGTTGTTTCTTCGTCTTGCGTATCATAAATAGAACGTAATTCGGTGTACACTTGCTCTTGAATGTTCGGATGAATAGACAACATTAAAACGGCAAATGCAATTGTTGAACCAGACGTTTCATGTCCAGCAACTAATAAAATTTTAACTTGTTCTCTTGCCACTTCTTCATTGTATTTATCAATTATCATTGAAATTGGTGGAAGTTCCGATTTATCCACTGAATTATTGTTATTTGCGAGATTTTTCTTGTTTTGCTCCACAACCTGATTCGATTTTAAGACATTTTTTTAAAAAATTGGTTTGATGTTTGATAAATGGTTAATGCAAATGACTTACAAGATTCGCAAAATATTGCATATTGGCCGAATGATATTTGTGCTCTTTATACATGTTTGTCCACTTGTAAATGAAATCCAAATGTGCATACGGCCTCTCAACACGCTTAACCAAGCCATCAGTCATACTTGAAATACAAATAGATTCCATTTAATTACCAGAAAAAAATGCAAAATTTGTACAAATTAAATAAGTTACCAGTCCAGGCTTTTCATGAAGTCAATACCCTTTGTTGATTTCGAATCTAATTCGATTCCCAATACAGTACCTAATCATGAAAATCATTGATTAATCATTGTTGAATGCAAGACAACAGATAATTAGTTACCGCAAAGAGCATCCAAACTGCTCAAATTGGCTGGTTCTAATAAATCAAAATGTGGCTTTCCAATATGCGTGCTCAAATTATCAACAAAAACCAATGCTTTCTTATGTAAAGTTGGTAAAAATGAACGCAACACTTGTAGGTTAAACATTGGATTCATATGTTTCCGAAGTGGTTTCCAATCATTAGTCGCTTTAAAGGAAAAATGAATTTTTAATTAGAAAATTTGATTCTTTTTTTAGATTTTAAACAAAATTGTTACTTCTCAAATTCAGAATTCCAGATTGGCTTGGGAAAAAATCGTAAAGATATGGTTTATCTAAGCAATGAGGTGACGTAAGTATTGTTTTCATATCCTCTGGTTTATCCAAAACGATAAAGAGCTCTGGTCCAACTTGCATCTTCAATGGGGTCCCATTTTTCGAAATAAACTCAATCAATATTTCAAAAAACTCTTGCAATGACTTTCCCATGAAGCAAATCTTATTTCCAATTAGCGGCAGCATCGGTGGTATGGTTTTCACATTTTTTACGTAACTGTTCAAGCGTCGCATGTATAAAATGTATTTCGTAATCATGCACACAACGGCGAATACAATAATATTTAATACAATCATTTTTCAATAATTTTCGATCGACCAATTAAAACACTAATATTCCAACAATGTTTGCACTTTGGATTAAATGTTGCCAAATAATAACCGATACAATTGTTTCGCACTGACTAATATATTTATTGACACACACTTGACTAATATATTGACTCTCCAATTGCCAAAAATCAACTGCAAAATTGTTCATCTCAACACAACGATTTATATCCTTTTGAACACAAGAAATGAATATGCGAAAAAGCGCGTGCATTCAAAAAGAGGCTGTATGTTACAAGTCAAAAAAATTAATGATTTGCATTTATTTTGTTCGATACGTTAAATTTGTTTACAACTCAAACACTACAGAATTATAGAACAAGTTTCGAACTAATGTTAATAAACCCAAGTACCTGAATGATTTTTTTTGTTGTCTTTTTGGAGGCTCACCAATTATTATCAAGCAAACTCGGTGACTTATTCAATGATTCTTAAGGCGAGTTCGATTTTTTGTCAGTAGGGTCAGTAACTTTTCGATGTAGATGATCTTTTTTAAATGAAGAGCCGTATAATCTCCTCTATGATAATCTTATCTCTGATGTGTAGATAGTTTTCTAACAAAAATCTTATTTTTTTTATTGCAATCTGAATTTAACTGATTGATTTTAAGATAAAATTGGTTAATTCAAAAACAAAATTATATCAAAATTTATAATCTAAGTGATATATTCACAAGTGATTCGTCAACAAACAATTCGCCAAACAACTTCCTGGCTGAGTTAAAATATTGTCTGATTCTTTTCAACCGAAATGCCAAGGTTATTGATGATTAATGATTTTTCAAATGGAATTCCCATACTTTCTTCATATTCTTGTCAATGCAAGAGTTTCTTCTCAAAGTTTTTCACGGCATGTAAGAGCAATTCAAACTAAAATTGAATCGCAATTACTGAAATGCATGCACTCATCAAACAAAACAATATCATCTAAAATTAATCCGAAGAATTTCAGAATCTATAGAAAAGAGTGAAACGGATGAAATCCATTCGCTATGGAGCAAACGACGTCATTTCACTAAAAAAGAATTGTTCTCAATCAGATACGTATTACCTGCATTTTGTACAGTGGAAAACCGGGGTCAGTCATGTATGTACAGGTCATGTGTCGATGTTCTGTTCAAAGCCTTTCGAATACTTTAAAAGACGTGTTATTCACACAATTGGTATAAATGACACAAACAAACACTTGATAATTGCTGCCAATCCGTCATCCAACATTTAAATTGTCATTGGTCCGAGAGAATGATGTTCATTGACATAATGCTCAAGCTGACAATACTTCTGAAAATTAATTGATTAAGTTGATAGTGATTGAAAAAATTAAATATTCTCTTTCCAGTTCTAGAAAACACGAACGTAGGTGATGAATTTATTTTTTAAATAATTGCACAACATTGACGCCATCGGCACTCGCTGATGGATATTTAGTAAAGATTCGGTTATTTTTTGGAGAAGATATTTATAAAATATAGTTATTGACAACCGTTTCTTCAAAATTCAACATAAAACGAATTCAGAATGGCAGTTTTGCTTTTAACAAATAGTGATAATAGTCATTTTTCTTGATTCAAGTTTATGTTTAATACATTATAATACATTTTACTGATAAGTTTTCTCGTAATTTATTTAAAAAAAAATCATTTCTCTTACATCCATTTTTGGCCAAACACATTACATTTGGAAAAAGCTTGGAACCAGTGTCAACAAACTAAAGCACCTTCATGTAGGTGTAATATTGTTCTGAGACATTTGTCCGATTTACAGCTTATTGATATAAGGAACAATTAGTTCAGTTTAGCAAACATGGCATAAAAAAAAACTATTGCCAAACATAGCTGATCAGCGGTTTTTGGTTTCAAAAAAGAGCCCAGAAGATATCTTGTTTCTTGAAATTGAATTTATTCTAAATGGATCATAAGATTTTTATAAGTACTTCTATCGCCTCAAAACCCAAACTTCAAAACAAATTTGGAATTTTAGATTGCCAAAAAAACGCAAAGATTATTGATATATAGTTGAAGGATGAATTAATTCATGAGTGATGAAGATCTTCTATTGTTCAAAAAATATGAAAAATTACGTGTGCGAATTTATTTGTGAGAAGCTTGGTGGATTTTTTTTGCTGTGTCAAGATATTTTGTATTTTATTTTCTTTTACAAGAAATTATTCGAAAATGTCAAACATAAAGCGTCAGTAAACTTTCCAAATCAATAATTTCGTTAAAATTCACCAGTCACGTCGTTCTAATCCAACCATGTGTTTATTTGCTAATTTCAAACTCATTTTATATTGAGTTTTCAGATCGGACATTACTAAATTCGTCGTAAATTTGTAGTGGCGTAGAATAGCTGATAGCATCACTTTTAGTGAGAACATTGCATATTGGTGACCTGGGTAGAAAATTTATACAATAAATTCACAATCATCATTTTATATTGAATCAACTGAATATTGAGCCATATTTGCTTACCGATACAGTTGCGTGCGCCTCTTGAAAAAGGTAAAAATGCAAATAAATGGCGCTTTTGTACATTTTCCGGTAAAAAGTGATCCGGATTAAAGTGATCAGCATCATCGCCCCAAATATCTCGTCTCTATTGACAGAATCCGCAAATGAAGCGATAAAATTGAAATTTTAAATATTAAACATGTGAACTCTGTTATTTGTGTCTTACCCGGTGCGCAGTGTTGATTGGTATCAAAATAGTAGCACCATTGGGTGCAACACATTCAGACAATGGAATATCAGCAGTTGCATAGCGTCCAATGAGATACGCTATTGGATACAGACGCATAGTCTCCTTAATTACACGGTCCAAAAGATTCAATTGTCGAATATGTTCAGTGGTTGTTCCTTCATGTTGCGTATCATAAGTAGAACGTAATTCATTGAACAATTGCTCTTGGATGTTCGAGTGGATGGCAAGCATTAAAACGACGAATGCAATTGTCGCTCCTGTAGTTTCATGTCCAGCTACTAACAAAATTTCGATTTGCTCTTTCACCATTTCTTCATTGTATTTTCCATCAAATAATATTGATATTGGTGGGAGCTCTGCTTTATTCCGTACATTTTTGTTATTTTTGATATGTTTTTTATTTTCGTCCATTACCTGAGATGGTTTAAAGTGTTTTTTTTTTATTAGTGTCGTATCTATTTGATTAAATATTTGTAAATGACTCACAAAGTTTGTTAAATGTTGCATATTTTTTGAATGATTTTGTTGTTCTTCATATATATTTGTCCATTTGTAAATAAAATCCAAATGGGTAAGTGGTTTCTCAACGCGCTTTATCAAGCTGGCAAGCATTCTTGTGAAATTAAAAAGAAATTCATCTGGTCATTTCATTAATGTAAGAGAACAATTAAAAGATCAATTACCCTGCCATGCTGTTAATGAAATCGACGCCTCTGCTGGTTGTCAGATCTAAGTCAATACCCATTATGGTACCTAATAATGATAACCTTAAGTTAAACATGTTTTCATGTGTACCGAAGGATAAGTTTACCGCAAATTCCATCTAAACTGCACAAATTTGCATATTCCAACAAATCAAAATGTGACTTTCCAACTTGCACATCTAAACTTTCAACAAAACCTAAAGCCTTCGTATTTAGTATTGGTAAAAATGAACGTAACAGTTGTTGGTTAAACATTGGATTCATATGTTTTCGAAGAGGCTTCCAATCCTTGCTCGCTTCAAATGAAAAAAAAAATAAACATACGAATTTCCCTGGTGAGAATTGTCAACATTTTCCCAGTGTTAGCCATATTATATTCTAAACTCAATTCAAGTGAATTATTTAGCGGAATCTGGTTAATAGATTCTACAGAAATAATAGGCCGTATTCAATTTACACATTTGAATTAGTTTCTCTATTGAAAAATGAATTTAAATTACATAACAGATTTAGAATTCCAGATCTGCCGGGATAAAATTTGTGAAAATATGGTTTATCTAAGCAATGTGGTGACGTAAGCACTATTTTCATATCCTCTGGTTTATCCAAAATGATAAAAAGCTCTGGCCCAACTCGCATTTTTAATGGCGTCCCATATTTAGAAACAAACTCCATAAATATTTCGAAAAACTCGTGCAATGACTTTCTCATGAAACAAATCTTATTTCCAATTAGTGGCAGCATTGGTGGTATGGTTTTTACATTTTTTACGTAACTATCCATTCGATGCACATTCAAAATATATTTAAAACAAATGCACACAACTGAAACTACAATTAAAGTAAGGACAATCATTTTTTTCTATTCGAAAAGAACACTTTTTATACTAAGATGTTAGAAAAAATCAATGCTCACTCTCGAAACATCAGAATTCATATGCTAGAATTAAGTTAACGTACCAATTTATATCCCTCCGGAGACATGGCACGAATTTATACGAATTCGCGAGAAAGAAGCACGTGCATTCAGATTTCGTGGTAAATAAACCTATTTTAGAAATATTACACATTCATTGCAATGATTTGCATTTATTTTTGTTCGAGTCATATTGAAATATGTTCATGGGAGAAATACTACACAAATTTGGAACAAGTTTCGAATTAATGTTAATACAAAGTACCCTAGTGAAAAAAAGGCGATTGTTAGACGACTATATATAGTCTATAGACTATAGTCGTTTGATATGGGAGAAAAGACATATGAAATCGATTTCAATCGAATGCCAGTCAGCTAGCAGCCGACTTTCAAACAGTTTTTAGTCACTTTTACCTGTTTTTTGTCCCAATCTAGCCGTTAAGCAGTCGTTTAGCAGTCGTACAACTGGCTACTCAACCATTTCATTTCCACAAGGGTAAACACAAATACGCGAATGGTTTTTCTTGTCGTTTTGGTGTTCAACAGTCACTCTGTTCTACATTTAGCATTGCGAAATGTGGTCTAAGGTTAGACATAGTTATTTCTGTCGTGATCTTATACTGTTGTAGAATACTTGCTAACATCACCTTCAGACGGCGTATTGGTCATCTGAAATCATATCGTTAACATTCATTTTACATGACTTTGTGAGTACCATCAAGTGAATATTTCAAAACTATTGCCGATACAATTCATATAATCTTCTGAGAATGGTGGAAAAGTTTTCATTTTTTATTTCTAATTTACGATATTTTGCTTACACATTTTCTTTTCCTTTAAAATGATTTGGAGTCCACATTGTGGATTGAATTGTTCAGCATCTTCACCCCAAATATCTTCTCGCTTCATTCCGGTGCGGATGTATTTTGACAATGACAATCTGGCTCCAGAATCCTAGACCCAATGTGAAAAACAATACGAAACCCTGTTCTAGAACTCGAAGAAAAAACTCCTTAACTTATGCAATTTGCGATATGGAATTTGCATAGTTGAAAGGAATCAGACACGTCTTTAGCACTGACTTTCCCCTTGAATTTCCCTACAATTCATAATCAAATAATTTATATGCATTTTTTAAATTTTCTGCCCGAATTCATTCATTTTTTTAAAAAAATAATGAAATTATCATTTCTAGCATTAATCCATATCGAACATCGCAAATGTTCCATATGATTTTGTTTTAATCAGTCATTACATTCAGATGTAATGATAACAGTCATTTCGAAAAGAAATGCGTTAACGACAACTGAAGATTGGATGTCGCACTTATACAGGCGCACACACAGTGTCGTGTAAACCGATGATGTGAAAATAAGAATCCCTCTATCGCGCACAATCTTAAGGATTTCCCATTAGGATTATCTAAATGAATTGACGACGCATAAACTCTCACATTGTGTTAAAAGTGGCACATTTGTGTGTCAAAAGTGGTACAAAATCAGCAGTTGTCAGCTGAAACTACGACACCACGATCGGTGTTGCCGGTCATATTCAGCCTTTGAATTAATGGCGTTTATCACAATTGGTATTTAACCACCAGTTATTGGCATATGACAAGAGATATATATTTTACTGAAATTGCTCAAAATACATATTTCGACTTAAAAATGATGAGAAGGAGATCAGGGTGATGAAATGAATCAGAAGGTAGATATTTATCTAGCAAAATTTTTATTAACACAATTATAATAAATTCTTTTTTGTTCTTAAGGTTATTTCTCTTCATTATTTTTCATAGTTCACCAACTGCGTCGTTCTACACCGACCATGTGTTTATTGGTTAGCCTAAGAGAAATTTCGAATTCCGGTTTAATATCTGACATGATTAGGTCTGTGCTGAATTTGTATTGTCGTAGAATAGCTGATAGCATCAATTTCAGTGTGAATGTTGCATATTTGGATCCTAAAAATAATTTGATTATTCCATAATTGCACTCTGTGTCAACAAAAAAGTTATTCAACAACATTCGTTTACCAATGCAGTTCCTTACACCACCAGAAAATGGTAAATATGCGAATGGATGGCGTTTTAATACATTTTCCGGTAAAAAGTGATCCGGATTGAATTGTTCAGCATCATCACCCCAGATATCTCGTCTCTGCATTCCATTATGTAAATCAATATATAAATAAATCGATAGAAATCAATTTGATATGAAGAACACTTCAAATCATCTTACCCGATGCAGTGTATAGTTTGGCAGACCAATTGTGACCCCTTTCGGTATGACACAATTTTTCAGCTGAATATCAGCCGTTGGAGTGCGTAAAAAAGCAAAAATGGCTGGAAACAGGCGCATAGTCTCCTTGATTACGCGATCTAAAAGGTGTAACTGTTGCATGTGTTCAATGTTTGTCTCTTCGCATTGTAAATCATAAACTAAATGCAATTCGTTAAAGACTTGCTCTTGAATATGCGAATGTATAGCAAGCATCAACACTGCGAATGCAATTGTCGAAGCTGTTGTTTCATATCCACCGACCATCAGTATATCGATTTGTTGTTTCAACATTTCTGCACTGAGTTTGCCATCAAGGTATAACGAAATGAGCGGAACATCGACTTGATTGGGTTGATCCTCGAAATTCTTCTCAGATGTATTATTGTTAGTCGTAACCATATTGGCATTTGTCTTGTTGTCAATTATCTGTTGTCAAATATTTGTATTATTTTTGATTTAATTTGGATATAAATATAAAAGAACTTACGCAGTTCGTGAGACGCCGTAAATTAGCATGGTGTTTTTTTTCTTCTACGTATAAATTTGTCCATCGATAAATAAATTCGAAATGAAGCCAAGGACGTGCAAATCGTTTTGATATGGCATCAAATATACTTGATATTTAAAAAAAAGTAATTTTGAATGTTAAATAGAGTTAAACAAAAAATGAAAACTGTATATTGAAGAATTACACTTCCAAGCTGTAAACGATGTCTTCGACTTTATTCAGGTGTTCATCAAAATCAATACCCATTATAGTACCTAGTCATTGAGGGTTTAATTATAACTTTGTTAGAGTTGTTGTTATGAAGGGAACAACTTCCTACTTACTGCAAACTGAACTCAAGGTACATCTGCCTGAATAATGCATTAAATCAAAATGAGGCTTATTTACTTCTTTAGATAAGTCATTCACAAAAAATGCCGCTTGCTTATTCAAAATCGGTAAGAATGAATGCACCGTTTTCATATTGAACATTGGATTCAAAAGCTTTCGAATTGGTTTCCAAGCACTGCCCGCTGAATTGAAAGCAATAAATGAAATTAAAGATATTTCCACCAATAACTGAATATTGATTATCGTCCATTACATCTCTGGCCTAAAATACTCAATGGGCTGTGAAAAAAATCATATATGTACGGTCTGTCAAGGCAATCTCTTGACATGAGTATCGTCTTCATATCCTCTGGTTCATCCACAACAATAAAATATGCGGGTCCAATTTGCGCCTTTAACGGGGTGCCATTACGCAAAATAATTTGAACAAGCTCCTCGTACAGATCTTGTAATGATTTTCCCATAAAGAATGTGACATTTCCGATAAATGGTATTCTTGGCTGCAAGGTCGTCAGATCTTTTATCGATCTATCAATATTTTGCACATATAAAACATATTTTATGAGACTAAACACCACCAAAATGGAGCACAAAACCACTATAATCATTTTCCAAAATTTATAGGATTTTCACTTGGTTTAAATTTCAACTATTCAAGCGTTAGAAATCAACTGCAAGAATTCGTCTTTACACAACCATTTATATTCTTCACCATCTTTCTCGGTGTAGGAAATTTAAACAGCTGATGATTCGCTGAAACGTAGAATCACCGATGCAACAGCAAATTTCAATATCAGGTTTATGTAAAGAGATTCATTTAAGTTAGTGATTTGCATTTAACATTTTATTAAAATGTTTAAACCGACATATACACAGTACCAAATGAGTGGAAGAATACACAAGTTTTTTGGAAAACGTCCAGAATTCATGCGGCTGTATTATCAGAGCATGATTATTATTATATTTCAGCAAGCTTGGTACAATATCAAAACAATGTTCAAAAATCAAGTTAAACTGGTTCGAGCTTATGTTTATTTTTCCCAAGGCAATCTCATATGGATAAACTGACTGAACATTTCCTATCACCGACAAGAAGCTTCATAAAATGTTGCTTAGTTTGATATTTCTATTTCATGTGTGCATTACACATTGTACACCAAATCCAAGCTCTCGATCTACCTCTTTGCCGAAAGTCTAAGATATTGATTTCTGTCAAAATGTACACTGTACTCCAGTAATATTGCAGATTATTATGAAGTAGTGAAGAATGAAACTGATATTTTCTTTGTTTTTTATTTATGCAGTGAACAATTATAATTGTAGTTATAATTATTGTTAGGGATTGAATTTTCATCGCTTCAGATTATTTTCAAGTTTTTTGAATAATAATTTACCATCTACGTCGCTCTACTCTAACCATGTGTTTATTAATTAATTTAAAAATCAGTTCATATTTGAATTTAAGATCTGCCATGGATAATTCTGTTGTGAACTTGTAGTGACGTAAAACAGCTGATAGCATCACTTTCATCGTGAACATTGCATACTGGTAGCCTGCAAAAGTATTATCATTCGATTCAAATGTCATTCTTATAGCATTTTAATCAAGCAATTATTATAATTATAATACAACAATACCAATGCAGTTCCTTGGACCTCCCGAAAATGGTAAATATGCAAATGAATGACGTTTTTGCACATTTTCTGGTGAAAAGTGATCTGGATTGAATTTTTCCGCATCCTCACCCCAAATGTCTTTTCTCTTTTGATTATCACAATACAACATTGAATCAAATTTTATATGTACAGTTCACATAGTACAATCAATTTGTAATCATTTACCCGATGCATAGTGTAGACTGGAATTGCAATGATGGCACCTTTTGGAATAAAACAGTTGGATACAGAAAAGTCAACAGAGATAGTACGTCCCAAAATAGCAACTGGCGGAAACAGACGCATTGTTTCCTTGATAACACGATCCAAGAGGTGTAAATTGAGCATGTTTTCATGGGTTGTCTCTGCATCTTGTTTATCATAATTCGAATGAAGTTCGTCATAGAGCTCCTCTTGAATGTTCGGATGCATGGCGAGCATTAAGATCGCAAAGGAGATTGTTGTGGCTGTTGTCTCATAGCCTCCGACTGCGAAAGTTTCAATTTGTTGTTTAACCATATCAACACTTAGTGTCCCATCAAAGTATAGCGAAATGAGTGGACAATTTTCAATTTTATTGCTCGTGGACAAATGAACTCTTGTCTTATCATCGAAAATCTGATAAATATGTGTGTGTGAAAATAATTAATAAATAATACATTTTAAAAACTGAAATAAAAACTCACTCGATTCGTAAAATATCGAAGGTTGGCCCAATGCTTTTGTTCTTCTTTGTACATGTTTGTCCATCGATATATGAATCCCAAATGTGCCCATGGTTTAGTCAGTCTCATTGCGATGCAGTCAAATATCCTTAGTGTGAATGAAAAGAGAAAAAATCTGACTGCTTCGACCAATAGTTCACTGGTAAACATGTTGAATACCTCCAAATTGGAGGCTCCAATTCATATTTGGAGAATCTTTTGGACTATTTACCCAGTCATGCTATCAATGAAGTTTCGACCTTTTTCAGACTGTGGATCCAAATCAAATCCCATTATTGTGCCTACAGACGAAAATATTTAATGCATTTTTTTCATTCATTTTCTATGCAAACGCGAGTTTTAGTTCACTTACTACAAACCGAGCTCAAAGTGCATATATTCGAGTATTGCATAACGTCAAAGAGGGGTTTGTTGACCTCTTTCTCTATGTTTTCCACGAAATTTGATGCTTTTTCATTGAAAATTGGTAGAAATGATTGCAATATCTTCAAGTTGAACATTGGATTTAAAATCTTTCGTGTTGGTTTCCAAGCTCTGCCCGCTATGAAAGAATAGACTTCAATATATTTTGTTTCAATTAAATTGATGCAAATTTTATTTCGTTACATCTTTGTGTTAAAAGTCCTTGAGGACTGTTTAAAAATCCATACACATAAGGTTTGTCAAGGCAATCCGATGACGTAAGAATATTTTTCACATCTTCTGGATTATCCAAAAGTATGAAAATGGCCGGTCCCAGTTGCGCTTTCAATGGAGTTCCTTTTTCAAAAACAATTTTCATAAACTCTTGAAGTACATCGTCCAATGATTTTCCCATGAAAAAACTCGCATTTCCGATGAATGGCAACCACGGTTTTAAAGTGGTTATATTTTTCACTGAATTTTCCATCTGACGTATGTGAAATATGTATTTTACAAGACTACACACAATCAATAACAAAAACAAAGTCAACACTAACATTTTAATTCGTTTTTATTTAACAGAAGCAAGTCATTCAACCAAGTAGCTTGTTGATATTATTTATTACTGGATATTCGTTTGCTGTGTTCGAATGATGAAAAGTCTCAAGATCAAGGTGCGACGAGCTCTTAGCATTTAATTACGCTATGACACATGATTTCATGGAAAATAACAATCTGTTTGAATACGTTTTAACGCGACAAGTAAGAATACACCAAATTTTTACACAGAAATTTACCTTAAACAAACGTTTTAAATGAAAATTGTTGGTTTCAAATCGTACACAATTCGCTAAAAAGTGAAAAACTCATTAGATATGAAACTTCAAACAATACGACAATCTAATGTTCCAATCCACAATGTGCGCCTGAGTTTGGTGTATCGCCACTTTAATTTTACCTTTTCTGGCACATAGACAAACGACTGTGAAACGAAATATATATGGTTTCCTGTCCGGTCAAATAGAATTCATAACCGAAATGGATGTCAACGGAACAAATTCAATTAGTTGGATATGCTACAAATAGTGTTGTATGGCAAATAGAGAATACCCATGGATTTTAGTTTCTTCTATTTTTTCTAGTTGTTTAAGATTTCAAATTAAATTCCATCATGAAATGTATTTAAAACAATAACACCATGAAAATGAGAGTATGTTAAGATTGATCACAGAGCCTCTGGGCCAGAGGGCGCTGAATGTCATCTGACTGAAAATAATAACGTGGGTACTGACTTTGAAAATGTATCGATTTTCGATTCTGGGTCGTTTTTATCCGCGCCAATTTACACTCGGAAGTTGGCGCAAACGATACAATCATACAAACGTCAAGAGAACACCTATACCAGCAAAAAGTCAAACAAAACTTGATATCAATAGATTTTCTTTATTATTTCATATGCATACAACGAAAAAAAAATTAAATATTTTTCCCATTCCTCTTTTTTTCACAATTCACCAGCTACGACATTCAACTCCGACCATGTGCTTATTTACTAATTTTAAAATTATTTCGTATTTAAATTTAAGATCTGCCATGGATAGATCTGTTGTGAACTTGTATTGACGTAAAATAGCTGATAGCATCACTTTCATCGTGAACATTGCATACTGGTAGCCTGCAAAAGTATTATCATTCGATATTAGAACGTGCAAACATAAATTTCATTCTTATAGCATTTTAATCAAGCAATTATTATAATTATAATACAACAATACCAATGCAGTTCCTTGGACCTCCCGAAAATGGTAAATATTCAAATGAATGACGTTTTTGCACATTTTCTGGTAAAAAGTGATCTGGATTAAATTTGTCGGCATCTTCACCCCAAATGTCTTTTCTCTATTAAATATTACCACACATTATTGAATTGAAAACAAATTGATTTAGTTTTAAATACATCAAATGGAATCAATTTGCAATAATTTACCCGATGCATTGTGAACACGGACAGTACAATAATAGCACCTTGAGGAATAACACAGTTTGATAGTGAAAAGTCAATCGAGGAGGTACGTCCTAACATAGCGGCAGGTGGAAACAGGCGCAATGTTTCCTTGATTACGCGATCCAAGAGGTGTAAATTAAGCATGTTTTCATGGGTTGTCTCTGCATCTTGTTTATCATAATTCGAATAAAGTTCGTTATAGAGCTCTTCTTGAATGTTCGGATGCATAGCGAGCATTAAGATCGCAAAGGAAATGGTTGTGGCTGTTGTCTCATAGCCTCCGACTGCGAAAGTTTCAATCTGTTGTTTTACCATTTCTTCACTGACTACTCCATCAAAGTATAGCGTTATAAGTGGACAATGTTCTTTTTTGTTGCTTGTATTCAAATAAGCATTTGTCTTATCATCGAAAACCTATTAAATGTATTTTGTGAAATTAATCAATGAATTATACATTTTAAAAATTGTAATAAAAACTCACTTGATTCGTAAAATACCGAAGGTTGGCCCAATGCTTTTGCTCTTCTTTGTACAAGTTTGTCCATCGATAAATAAAATCCAAATGTGCCCATGGTCTAGTCAATCTCATTGCAATGCAGTCAAATATTCTTATTAAGAAAAAGAATAGATTGGATGAAAAAGGATGGTCCTTAGTTAAAGTCCACTATTAGAACGTGTAACCAAGTCATTACATAAATTCTAACAAGGGGTCTAACCACCTCGTTGAGAAAGCTGATTAACTGATAACTTTTAGGAGCTATACAAGATATTCAAGTACATATCTCAAAAAAGGTGTTGAATTTTGAAATTGGAGTAGCTATCGAACAATCAATGATAATAACAGCGAGGATTGCTCTCCAGCAAACTTGAACGCAAAAATAAAAAACCTGATCAAATATTCGACTAAAATATGAACAATGAACATGGTCTCAATTGAAACCTTGGTATTTGGGGCTATGATCGATTTTGATTAGAACAATTACCCTGTCATACTGTCAATGAAATTCCGGCCATTCTTTGATTGCAGGTCCAAATCGAAGCCCATTATTGTGCCTATATGCGAAAAAAATTGATACTCTTTTCAGAAGTTCTGTTAAAAAAAAAAAAAAAAAAAAAAAAAAACAAAACAAATTGAACTTACTACAAACCGAGCTCAGGATGCATATATTCGTGTATTGCATGACATCAAAATGGGGTTTATTGACCTCTTTCTCTAGGTTGTCCACAAAAACGGATGCTTTTTGATTGAAAATTGGTAAAAATGACTGCAATATCTTCAAGTTAAACATTGGATTTAGAAGCTTCCGCGCTGGTTTCCAATCTTTTCCCGCTTCAAAATAATAAATTCCATTACAATATTTTGTTATAAAAAAAAAATTAATGCCAATTTGTAATTATTACATCGTTGTGTCAAAAGCCCAAGAGGACTCTTTAAGAATCCATACACGTAAGGTTTGTCGAGGCAATCTGAAGACATAAGAACGTTTTTCACGTCTTCTGGTTTATCCAGAAGAACAAAAATGGCTGGTCCAATTTGCGCTTTCAATGGAGTTCCTTTCTCAAAAACAATTTTCTTAAACTCCTCGAGAATATCGTCTAATGATTTTCCCATAAAAAAACTCGCATTTCCGATGAATGGCAACCACGGTTTTAAAGTGCTTATATTTTTCACTGAATTTTCCATTTGGTGTATGTGCAATATATATTTGACTAGGCTGTACACCACCAACAATAAAAACAAAGTCAACACCAACATTTTTGAAATGTTCTTTTTCAACCAACAGAAAACACGTAAAAAAAAAGTGTAGCACACTGAATTTAGATTTTGTCTTGTTGAATGCTAAAACACAATTGCAGACTGAGTTTCTTGCAGCACCAGCTCACAGTCCCGCATTGCGATCTGAATTTACGAAAAGGATAAATTCTACAAACAACGCATTAAATGTTCGTAACATTAATGAATTCATATTGATATTCCGACACGAATGAATTTTCGTTGGTGCTAATCATAAACCAGAATAACACCGCAGATTCTTAAACATTAACACAACTATTTACACATATAATTGATTTACTAATTTTTGTACCGGTTTTAAAGCACACTTGTGATAGCAAGTCATTCAATCAAGTGGTTTGCTGAAATTTTGCTCGAGACTGGATTTTTTTGTTTTGGCTGTGATATAATGAACAGAGTCAAGATCAAGGTCAACAATTTGTTTGCACTTAATAGAAATGAACAAAACGAATCTAAAAGAGTTATAAGCCAAAAACGGTCATGTAAATATCAAGGTGCAGCGTATACGTTTGGTTACTGTTTTTGTTTTGCTTAGTCTAGACGTTAATCAAGAAATATATTCATTTATATGTTGAACGATAAACAAATTACTAGCCATGTCCAGTTGTCCAGCGATATGGTGTCAAACTGAGTATTTAATGAAATCTGTTTTAGTCTTCAGATTTGAAGCGGATGAGTCACAAATGTTTTCATTGAAGTTCTTATCATGTATTGTGAGTATTAAATTATCGTGGTGTAATTAAGTGGTTTAAGTGGTTTAAAATACAACGAGTTATATAACAAAATACATTATATAGCGAATAAGTACCAAAAATACATCATAAAAAATGTTACCAGAAACTGTAAGAATACGAAAGAACAGATTTTGGGTTGTGAAAAATTGACAAGTATTATATTAAAAATCTTCAAAAGTAAATCAACCCATGAGATTTCGAATTCGCTTAGCTCTTTCGGGTATTCCTGTGAAGTTATTTCTCTTGAGATCGTTCAACTGCTTTCAATATATCCTGTTCAACGGGAATAACGCGACAAAAACAAACTTTTTCAGTGAACAAAAAAAAAAACAAATGGTTTCTGGCGCTAAAAGTTCCATGCAGACTTAACACTGTTCAGTGTAGAGTATCATATACATAGGATATGTATGCTTGTTGTAGCAATTAGAAAGGAAAGAGCGATTGGTTGACGCTTCATGCTCAATATCAAGATGAAATGGTCCTCGGAGACTGTTGCATTCCCACTCCGCAATTTTTGTGTGTAGCGCTCGATTCAACTGCAGTGGGTGTGATGGATCAAGACAATTGCCATGATGAATGATATGATTGAAAGACGGAATGAAAAACAACACCAATCACTTTATTTTCTCTTCGACAATTTTTTTTCCCTCCGCATCTTCGTGGTGAACGTTACAATTTTACACAATTTCTGCTTGGCGCTGTCAAAGTTGTGACAACTAATAATTGTGTAGGCTGTTTTTTTTTTGCGCTGTGGCTCAATTTTTGCGATTCCAAATGAGCTCATAGTCATTGCTCACGCTGACAGTTGATTATCGATTTTGTTGGCATTATGTTATACTTGTAGTTATGTTTATCATGCACGACACCAAAAATATCAGCTAATCATCTTGATGCCTCGGATCCAATGTTAAATCGAGTGAATGAACTTTGATTGATTGTGACATTTTTTTCATAAATATTGTAATATTCGCGCGCATCCGTCACATGAATTTTATTGCTTTTTGTGGTGTTTGTTGATTGAGATGGCCCGTCGATATCTGCGGGCATGATTATTATCGATTTGTTTCGTTGATAGCGCACTAGGGTTAGTCAATAGGGTAATAATCCTATTCGCACATGCAATACATGTTGTTGTTTTTTTCACACCAACTAAAAATAGGTTTAGATTGAACTGGATTCATCATGTCAATGTGATTTTGATTGAATGCTAAAAATATCCGCCGATTATTCCGTTGAAACGGACACAAGTCGAACAAGGCCAATAACGTTGCACTTTGATAGCCATAAAAAAAATCTATGATTGTGCAATTTCATTTTCAATTAAGTTTCCTCACTGTGAAAAGAAAACCCCCAAATGGATTTCAGCGTATTTTCAACTCAGTGGGTTCAAGCCGTTCAATTATTAATGACAACGACCAAATAAGTCGAACAATTGTTGAAAACAAATCCAGACAGAATGCTCATTAAACATCAGTCACGCACATCGATTTGACCACTTTTCATCGGAAGCAATTTTCCGATTCGATGTGATAATAAACTGTTAATGTCACCACTCAAGTGATTGGCTGATGTGTAAAAGTCATGTTGGGTGTCAGCGCACATGAAACGAAAACATCACGCATACGCTACAAACATCGATGTTTGGTTTAAATGACATCAACAAGCAAAGGAGAGGTTACATTTGACCATAAAAGCATGGATTGTTTTGTGATTTACACACATGAATCAAAGTTGTTGTGTGGTTAGGGCCTTCAACCTTAAAACATGCCATTTGTTGAACTTCGATATTTGAATAAATCAATTCAAATATGATTAATATATTCATACCGGGGCGGTCATTATTCGGATTGGATTTTGATTAGAGCAAATAGCGAGGCAAGTAGTAGTTAATTGTTATATCTTTTATCATAAATTCTCGATTCAATGCCATTCAATGGAATTTCAGAGGGAATCGAGAAATCAGTGAATTGAATACGTATTCAATTTAATGAAATTTTGTTAAATTGTTTTCATTTACTATCTATGCAATTTGAATGGAAAATCTAATAATTAATAAATTCAAATGCGTTAAATTCTCGAAATCCCTTTCACATTCATTTATCAATTCAATAAATCGACGAGCCTGATAATCAGTTTCATTGCTTAATTAATCGTTTTAAAGATGTTAATGTCTAAATGGTTGTTGTCTGCTTAAAATGACATAAATCGTTTCAATGAATGCACAAATTTGCAGCATATTCTAGCGCATACAGCAAACAGTCTTTTAATGAATTATGTCTGTTGACGCACAAATGGAGAAAAACTCATTATAGCAATTAAGGACTCTGTTACTGCATCTCTATGGCATGGCAATAGACACAAGCAGCGGCATATGTTGACAATATATAGTGTATTTCATCTAAGAAACATCTTAATTCCATTTTGTGTTAATGTGAGAACATCATTGCATTCGGAAACGGCAATCAGAAAAGCATTTAGTAAAAAATGAAACGCACAAACAAAAAGTGCGCTCAAATGTTTTGCATTCAATTGGATTGCATTAAAATTCTTGATGATTTACTATTAAAATTGCACGTTTCAAATATCTACCGTTTGTTCATCTAAACCCGCTAACTAATTATATCTTCATCATAATTTCGTTCATATAATTCATCATTATACACAACAAATGCAGCCGGGTACATTGCTTGATTTATCGAATGGGAAACACTTGGTTTGGAGCTGATAGATTGGGTTTGAGCTAAATAGTCAATTCAATGTTTACATTTCAAAATGAAACATGAGAATGAAACATTCGAAATGAAAAAGTGCCTCAAACACAGAGAATGGAGAAGAAAATGAAAGAAAAAAAACAACAACCAACCGCGTCACATTCATAATTGCTATATTAATAAATGAATGAGTCGCTCACACGAATTAGCTGCTTGAAATACAAACACAGAATTTAAAGAGAAAAAAAACCGCATGAATCTATCACAAATTTACCAATTAGAAAATGTGCTATACGAGATAATTACTCCTTTCAAAATGCGCGATAGATTGAGATGAACATGATGATGACAAACATAAATAACGCATGAAAACGGAACACCGTGTTCCGTCTTTAGTAAATGTGTGTGTGTGTGTGTGTGTTCTGAAATCATCCATAGAAATGTATAGTCATTAAGAGACTGCGAAGCGCAAACAACCAAGTGAGTAAATTAAAACTTAAAATGCGCTGCGCCCGCAAAACATCAGTTACAACCGATTAAACGAACGACGAGTCAATTTTCTCGCGTGAAATGCAAAACTTCCTTGTGCCCGAGCGCTGAAAAGCATTTTCGGTAAATTGAGAAACGAAAGAAATAAGTTGTTTAGATTTACGATGTACATTTATTATTTAATATTTTCACATTTATATTTTGTTGTGTGTTTCGGCCCCACTTTTTTTCTCTCCCCGATGCGTTCGACTGAAAATAGAGCACGAACACACTGCTCAATAAAAAAAAAAATAGAAGAAGTATGAAAGAACGTGGAAATGATGTGAAAATTGAGAAACAAACACACGTCACTTTCTGTTGTTGCGATGCATCGTCACTTGATACTTGCACGTACAAATTCAATAACTCATTCGTTTGTCGGGTGGAATAAAGCGGGGAATACTTGAACATTTTTTTTTTCAAATGCGCTTCTTTTAGTCATTTCACTTCACATCATGTTCTGCATACGTTTCGGTGCTGTCATCAATTGAAACGACTTCGTCAAAAATATAGGTTCATAAAAAACACTGAAATATAGACAATACTCGAACATCATTCTAAATGAAATGCACACGGCGTAGATGCTTGGCATGTGGAATCGACAAATTGCTGAATGTGTAACTCAATATTCGGTTCGTGAATCCTTTTTGATGACAGTGTTGTCATTTCATCGTTGCATGTAATTGAGCAACGTCTCTCGTTTCCACTTCAATCGCAATACTATTTTCATCAGTTGGTGTTTTCATTAACATTTCAAAATATTTGGCTTGTTTTTGGTGTGAAAAGGTGTGAACGGGAATTGTTTACAGAAATTTGTAAAATCAACAATTTTCGTAGAAATTCAATATTTTTTTTTCATGGTTTTTACGATATTTCTGGAAAAAACGATAGAACAAGTGAAAAATCGATTTCTAAAAGGGTGAAGTTTGATTTATATTCAGTCAAAAGGAACAATACCAATGAACTAAAAGATGCTTTTAAGTAACAACAGAAAAATCATAAAATTTCCCCTATAATTCAAAAAAATAGCTCTCTAGCATCTCATGTATGACCGATATTTTCGAATCCTTTGGTCACAAGATTCACAGCAGCACCCCTTTATTCGCTTCTTTGCGCTACTGTGTGTTACAGGTCGAAGATTATAAGACACTGACATGCATCATTGACACTCAGAATCATTTCACTTTTTTCATCTTGGTGGAAAAAATGATGAACAAATTCTTGTTCAACTTTCAACCCGGTGAGGCATTTTTCAACGATGCCATTGACTTAGATTTTGGCAGCCTCACCTCATTTTCTAAAAAAAACGAGATGTAAAACTAACAAAAAAAATTACATGCCCTACAAATGCGTAAACAAGAGAATTGGTAGTGATTTTGGTTACCCCTTCAATTGATGCTGTTGCACCACATTCTGCTGCTGTGAATGAGAGCAGAGTTCATGAAAGGAGTTTTACTCCTTTTAGCCGAAAAATAATGTAACGATTAAAAAAAAAACGAGTGTAAACTTTGACTTTAAGATGCCAAAGGATGAAAAGATTTTGATCTGGCACAGATTAAATGTGAACTCGCAGCGTACACTGAAACAGCATCTTGTGCCATTCAATCAACACAAAACAAGATAAATTCCAGAATTGTTTCTGGTTCAATTGAAACATACGTACACACACAATTAAGGGGTTACTAATTGTTTGTAGTTTTTCTTTGTGTAGCGAATTGTTACGCATGAAATGATAAGCAGCAGTCCATGTCTTCTTTTTTCCTTGCTTATTTTTCTCACCTGCATCACGGAAGATGTTAGATGATTCTTTTTGTTTGTTGTCTTAATACAGTTAGGTCAAAAATGAAGATAGTTGCTGACATTTGTAACGAAATGAATTTGGCGCGAGATCAAAGGCACGCGCCACATTTTCGAGGTTTTCATGAATCAATAGAATTCCATATATGTTCAATGTAAATAGCAAATAATCGATGTACAATTGCAGTGCGGAATCAATCAACACCATACAAGACAAATTTGGTGGCATTGTCTCTTTGTTGTCATTGTTCTGGTTTTCTTTTGAATTGTTTTTTCCATGCGTTATTTATTGGTCCATTCATTTTATGTGGGTGCCTAATCATGAATCATTGGCCGGTTTCATTCATTCATTCAGTAATCGAGTTTCAATTTATTGCTCATTTCCGTTACAACAACACAACGTTTTAGAATTACCTGCTACTTTGAGCGAAGAACTTTTTCAGCTAGTTGTATTTTTGGCATTTTTGTGTCCATTCATTTGATACTCCATCTCCTTTAAACACACTTTTCTATTCAAATATGTTAGCAATTAAACTTAACAAAGACTCAGTCACATTTGATAGAAACCCAATAAAATTACATCACATTGGATAGTTGAATAGAAATCGTTTAGATAAAACCAACTTTTTCATTTAGTTTGACCATTCTAAATGACCATTAATTGTGTTTAAATGCACTCTTTTGGCACAAAACACCGACACCTTTTGTTCTTTTCCGTTTCGATTGTGTCGTCTGTTAGCCTCTTAACTGTGAAACTTTACATGGCTCTGGACCTTGTATAGAATGGAATATTGCATGCGCACCAAAAATTCTGTCAAAAGCAAACAACGAAATAATAGAGATGTAACACCTACCCAACTTTTTGTGTGTGTGTGTGTGTTAAATTTTCAATGCCAAATGCTTTAAATTTAATGCTCGGAAGAAGATGTGGAACAACGAGAAAAAAGAATACGGAACATAAAAGTCAAAAAGCAATATGTGGCTTTATTATCTGCACGAGACAAACGACTGATTTGTGGGTGTGGGTGTGTGTGTGTAAGGACCTAATTGCATCATTCGCAGTCGTATGCTCATTATACGGTTGATTTAAAGTTATGTTTGGTTTTTTCAGTTGAATAAAGTGATTGTGATGAGATTTTTTTTTTTGGCAGTAGCATTTGGCGCGTTTTAATGCTCAAATGTCTGAATGCTTTGATTCTGGTCATCTTGGTGTAGATCTTCGATGAAAAATAAAACCAGCCGAAACTGTTTTTTCATCCGTCTTTTGATCATAAAAAAAAAATGTGAAAGAATGCTCAAACTTAAAGTCAACCCAATTCGGAACGAGGTCCCGATAAACGTCAAATCTGTCAATCAGATTCAAAGTTTTGGAATTCAATCACGGTGCATCGAACAAATCAAGTCAAAATATTGAATGATTCGAAATTAGTTTGTGTAATGCGATTAACAAAAGCCAAAGACAATGCATTTTTTTCTACGGTTGAATTTCTTTGCGCATGAAAAAAAAATGTAGCTACCTACGTCGGCGCCGTTGAAAACAAACACATCGGATGTGAAATAGAATAATCTTAAAAAAATATCAAATAATCAGAATGTATAGCACTTTGGGTGTTTTTTTTCTGTCCTGGTAGATATCCTGTGCCTGAGTATCAGGCGATTTGTTATTGTTATTGTGTTGCTTTTTTATCAAAACATGTCGATGAAATGCATCCCCTTCACTTCAATCACACACAGCGATCTATATCGTTTACCGTCTATTCCATTCGGATTTAGCTCTTGCTTTGTTTTTTTTTTCCGCTCATTTCTTCCTCTCAAAGCCAATCATTTCAGTTTTTTTTCTGTTGTCTACTCTCACCCTGATTGTAAAAACACAAACACAAAATTAAATCGTAATAAAATTAATAGTAAACGCTATAATTATACATTTTTCCGTAGAACAAGGGAACACCGAACTGGAATTTCAAAAAAACATAATTTCAAGTCCTTTGAAAGGCGCAATGAACGAACACGAATGGGAATGAAAGAGAAAGTCAACGTTTAGATTTGTTGCGTGTCTTTTGGTTTCTTTTCAGTTTTTATTTTCTCTATCTATTGATCCATGTTCGTCAATGCAATTCAACGTTCGGCATGCACACTGGACGGGAGCTATGACGTTGCATTGCCGGGCTCATGTAATTTAAAACCGGAACTACATAAATTGAAACATGTTTTTGTTGTTGTACATTTGCGATTGCCTTTAAAAATGTGTGTATGTGTAGTACGTTTGATGTTGCTTGTGTAGTTTGATTTTTAGTTCACACGCTGCCACAAATGCGCACATCAGCACATAGACAGTTGCTTCGACGTTCTTTTTTTTTCCACAGATTTTTTGTTTCTCGATATAACAAAATAAAAGGAATATACATGAAAAATGAAACCCACAAAAATGTGTTTATTGAACGACACATTGAAAATCTTTATACAAAAAGGGGCAGTTGCAATAAAAATGCCAACGGAGTGTTTGTATTAGGCTCATTTGCTACTGTACGGTCACCGGGTTTTTCGTCCCAATGAAAATATGTATTCGATCTAAACTAGATCAATTCAAGTCTATTCCACATTTTGGTATTTATAAATAACAAATAAAAACTGGATTCAAAGCTAATTTTGACTTTGATTCGGCTATGATTGAAAATCATCAACGAAGAAACCGAAAGAACATAGAAACTGTGAAAAATGGAAGGAATAAACGCAGAACACGAAAAATATACTAATTGAAAAAGTTGAAGACTGAAAAGAGAACTCTACTCCCTTGGACAAGAGCCTGCTTTGGTAGCGACGCTAATATATTTCAAATATTTTTATTTTCTCAACTGGATTTTCTAGTTTGACTTGATTTTGACTGGACAAGAGAGCACAAGCATATGCAGACCAAATTTAACGAAAATATATCGTTATTTTTGACTAAAATCACGTTGTTTTCTTGCATAAATATACATCAAAATAGAATTGAAATTGAATTGCTTTTGGAAAACACCGAAAATTTCTAGAAGTTCGAAATAAACAATTACAAATTATATGTTGCAATCTCACAAAGAAAAATGAAATGGTTTGTATGAAATGGTAATATTGTCGCCAATCCATCGATTGTATTTAATTTAAAATCCATGGATACTTCAAAAAAGACCGTATCAAAAAGAATTAATAATATTATTATTAATATTAAAAAAGGGAAATGAGCCAACAAAATGATTCACTTCATGCAAATATTGTATGTGAATTTTAATCCGTCGCAAGTATAACCATATATGTATAACCATATATGTATTAAATACAATGAATTCATTCATTTTGTTCATGTATTGGCAATCTCACAATGCATATTAAAGGTGCCACATGTTAAAAATCAGCCAATTGTGTGAAACCATATCGCGTTCATTTACCTCAACCAATAAAAATGTTAATCAATTTTTTGGTGTTTTGCTGCTTTGGTCGATTTTGTGGTGTGCCATCATACATGATGTGCACGTGTTGACAGGTGTTTTGGATTTGTGGCTTTTGTTTAGTGTCAGCCAAAAATGTTGAATGCGCAAAGTAACGAGAAGAATGTCGGTTTAAAAATATGGAAAATTTATATTAATATCAAGATATTAATATGCGACAGCAGTTCAACGGCATCCCAGTTTCATGGCAATGAATAGGCTTTGAACATATCCGCTTAAAAATCCTTTTTTGTCATGTGTGTTTCCTTGTTCAATTCATCGCTTGTAATTAATTCCGTTGAAATGAGAGAGACAGAGAGAGGGAGAGAGAGAGGGAGAGAAAAGAAAAACAAACGGTATTCACATATTGACTAACTCCTGTTAAACTTGTGTGAGTCTGAAAAAAATCATATCAAAAATGATGGCAGAGACCTTATAACGTCAGTTGACGTTCTGAACGGGTTAATCGCTAAATGTCATACCTTGAAATTGCACCCAGCACAAACAACGAATTGTTGTTACTCAATCTGGATCTTTACATATTGCTGAAAATAAACGCCATTAAAAAGACCAATATAAAAGAGGCAAAAATAAAAAAAAAAAAATAAAAATCGCATGAGATTTCCTTTTCTTTTCGAATAAATTAAAAGACAATAATCGCGCACGATTCATTTTTCCGTTTTGTGTGTGCGTGTGTGAAGCAATTTCCGAACAGTGTGAAACATTGGCACAAAATTTGCTCCTGATATGTGTTTTGATTCAGCAAGTACTGGTTCCTCTTCGGTATCAATGACGCCATGTGAATCGTTCACTTCTTTTTCTCCTTCTTTTTCAAACACCTCCTTCGCCTGCAATGCAATGCGATACGATTAATTTCACACAGTTACTGCCGTATAATAGCAAAAACGAGTAAATTTTTCGTGTAACCGACACTTTGAATTGATATCATTTCCGCAGCCGATGGAATAAGTTAATCGCTTAATAGCTGGTTGTGTGATTTCAAAATCCATCTAAAGTGAGGATGCAATGACGTCGATATATCATGCAAAATATACGATACCATGGAGACTTAATATCAACGTCAAGCTGAGAAAAAAGAAATGCTTAACTTCACTTGGGGGTAAGAAACGATGATGACAGTGGTGGTGTTGCTTTATTGTTGGCATATGTAATCCAATATGTTGTGAATGTCAACAATTCTCACGAACAAAAAGAAAATCGTCTAAAAAGAGGTTTTATATGGATTGGAAACGATAAAATTCCGAAAAATATGCTCGAATACATATGAATCCATTCGATCATATATTGTGATAGGAGATTAAAAGGAGAAACATTGCAATCGCATTGACGTATTGAACGTTTCGGGTAGAAATACAAAGAGTATGTTGTATGGAGGTTGATTCAAATGAAATTCAATCAAACGTCGTTGCTAAATAAACAAATGTTTTCTTCGAATTTAAAACATGAAACAAACTCCACTTGAACTGACAACTCAACGCTATAAATATTTGCACGTATAATTAACTTTTTGCAAGAAAGTCTTCGCTAAACATTGTTAAATGCAAGTTGGTTAAATGTTTTGCATTTAATTCTATCAATGGCAAAAATCATTAAATTGTTATTTATTTGATGAACATTTGAAAAGTCTAAATGTTTTTGCAACATTATTTATCGTTTGGCATTGTGATTGCATTCACGTAACAATTCGTAAAATTTGACAAAAGACGACTTTTAAAATTGATTCAAATGTAAACAATGTGTTGAACATGAAAACGGTAAATTCTTAAGTGTAGATTTCGAAAATTCTTCGAGAGAATACTTCTCAATATTTCATTCGATACAAACGAAAAAGTTTCCTTGAGCATCTCATACGCTTGAGCGACGTCACTCTCTTGTAAATATTGTCATTGAATTTAAATTCGTCTTCCTGGATGTGTATATAAAGAGATGTTCGTGTGCATTTACGCCTTTTTCCATTGATGGCACACGATAGTGACGATGATTTAATGGTAACATGATGTGAATATAAAAGTGATGCCGCATGTGGGGCTTGTGTAATCGACAACATATTCTGTATTACATATTAATATGCGGTGTTATAGTAAACACGGAGCAAACCATACACATTAGCGAGCGTCGTATTTATGGTTTGTGTTTTGTATGCGCCGTTTGCAGAAACTTCTAATCAAAATTGTGTATCGGTTCATGTCTTCATTAGACTCGGCCTCGCCTCCTCCACCCCCAAAAAACTGAGTGCAGACTATCAAGTGGATGTGATGTAACAAATGTAACGACATGTGTAAGTGTTTGTCATTATCTCCAGTCTAGGTTCTAGGTTCCTCATCGTCAACTCTCGAGCACATTAAACAAATATATGCCATTAAGATGGGCAAAATGTTTCAACGAATGGGTTGAGCCGGCTGCTTTCTGTGATGCACGCACAACATGTTAAACAATTATTATTATTTATTGTTACAGCGAAACAACAGCCAAGAGAGAAACAACCAAAAAAAAGCGAACAGCAACCCAAATAGAGAGAACGAAAATGGGGTGCAGTCGACGGTTTTTCTAAGTGGATTCATAACGCTTTCAATAAAAAAGGCAACAACATAAAATGCATTTAACCCACTTTTCTACAGTGAAAAGAGATTAAAAACCGCAAATCGACCTCGAAAAGAAAAGTGATGCGCTCAAAAAATGAATTCCATTTCAAATGTTAATTCAACGAACGTATTAGTGACAAAATGAAAATCAAACAACACAATTGCTATAAAAAAAAACGTCGTTCTCACTCGAACAAAACAGAGTAAAAAGAATTTGAAGTAAAATCCATTGAATATAGTACAGGCTGTGCTATATAACTTGATGTATCAAGTGTATGCTTGCATGAGTTTCAAGTACTATCTACTCGTGTTGATACGATAAGATTTAAATTGAAAAACCGCACACACATGTGGATTGTGGAAGCTGTTTCCTGCACACAAAAAAAGTGACGATTTAGATTGCATCGGTATTGTTGTTAAAAGCCTATTGTCATCTCAGCGAGCTAATAGCATATAGCAGAGTTAATGCGCTCTTATGTGGGATTGCATTAAGAATTGTATATATAGCTTCCGAAATATCCTTCCACTTCAGAGCTCTGACTGTGGCTAATGAAACTGTATCGGTTCCATCGAATGTTTAATCTATCTAAAATCTAGTTTACAAATTGAAATCTTGTAAACGTTAAATGAATAGATATTTTAAATCATCAAGTCAAAAAGAATTAAAATCAAATAAATTCCCGTCCAAAGAAACTGTCTAACTAGCACTTACTAGCTGCAGGTACATATTACCAAAATGAAAACCATTTTGGAAAATATTCTTCGATTGTTTTTGGTTTGTTTCGAAACATAAATCAATTTGTATGATATCACGTGACTAATTACAGCTGTTTAAAAAACAAATAATTCATTTTTGAAATAAGAGAAACGAAAACGCAAACAAAAGTAATGTCAATTAATCTTGGAGCAATCACACATTCGTTTCGAATTCAGGAGGTGAGTAGTTTTTTTGAGTGTGTGTTTGGTCATGTTGGTTGCCGCTTGTGTTGCTGTGTGGTTTCGACGACAAGTTGGGCAAAAACCCATGTGTGGATCTTTACATAATATTTATGACCGATTTAAATTGAAATATATATTAATAAGAAGCTAGAGCAAAATGTATAACAGCCCGGAGAAATGATAGAATAACAAAATGAGGCAAAAAAAGGATTTTAACTTTAATTCACGTTCATATATATTACCAGTGTTTGGTTGGTTTTTTTGGGTTGATCCACATGTGTGATTTATTACAAGAAATTACGAGAGTGTTGCCGTTAGCGTATGTTATTTTCAATTAGCTCTCACACACACACACTCTCACTCTCTCTCTCTCTCACTCTCTCTCCCTCTCTCTGGAGTGAAAAACTTTTCTCGAAATCGTGCCACAGCGCTTTATTACGGTGATGAACGTAAAACATGATGCCTGAAAATAGTGAAAATTTTAACTAAAAAGTGCTTTAAAACCATAACATCACCATTATTTATTACAGTCGACTCTCAATTTTAAGCTGACTCCATAAACAAATAAATGCATGACAACAACAACAGCAACAGCAACAGAAAAAAAATGTCGGAGCAACGAAAATGGATCGCGTATATGATTGTTTTATTAAGGGAGATAAAAAACTTATCGGAAATATTTTGAGAACAAAATAACTTCCATTAAATTAGTATTCACAACGATGATGAAGAGATACATTTTGCATGTGTGTTGTTTTGTGTGGTGTTGGCAGGGTTGAATAAATTACTTAGTTCCGCCTAACGATGAATCGCCAAATGTGAATAGATAACGATTGAATTTGCAGCTATTGCCATGGAATGTAGTTTAATTGAATGCAAATTGGTTTGAATTGAGGACATTCCAAATAATCCTCAGAAATTATAAATCGCGCGCACATTTCTTGTTTCCAACACACTCAATGCATACATTGTTAAAATAAAAAGGAGCCCAATGCATACAAATGTGTGAATGTAAATGTGTTGCAATAACTTTGCCGTCGCAATATCTGAATTAGTGCAATTTCACACACATACACAAAATAGCGCCAGCAAATAAATCAAACAATGTAAGAGCACACGATGAATGTGAATATGAATATGTAATACGTCTGTCGTGCTAAGCGATTAGCTGAACATGACTTTGCGTATGGTTCAGACTTTAATAGACTTGGTTGTGTGCTTCTAATAAATTTGCTCATTTGACATGTACAATAAAAGTGTCATGTTTGAGTTGTACGACTATTTCGCGAATAGAATATGGAATATGGAAATTAGTAATGTGCCCATTTACCGTTAAATTTGAATTGCAATTGAGAATGAAGTGATTGTATGAGTGTGAGTGTGTGAGCGAGCCGGCAAATTAACATGACAACTGAAACTATTTTAGCAAATATTTCAAATCAGTTCCGAGCAATTAATCTGAGTATTGTTGTCAAACCAACGAGAGAATGTTATTGAAATTTTGCATGAGTTGTAATTGCATTCGTTCAATGATTGAACAACAAAAAAGACACCGATTTTGACAGTTTTGAGATGTTTCAATCTAAAGACTCTTTTTCTTACTATCATTTTACGGAATTACATTTTTGAATTTATCAGACAACGTTTTTTTTTCGACGTCTACTTTCGTTTAACTGCTAGTAAATGAGCTGATATAGTATTTTCGGAACATTATTCTACGAATCTCTTAAAATATCTGCATTGAAAATTATACACAACGACTATCGCTCAACATGTCGGTCGCTGCAACAGTCGACGAATTATGAAGATATTAAAACACAATTTATGGCCTACACAATTTCGATAACGGTTTCACGTGTTTTATTTGAACAACACTAACTCCATGCATGTATGGCTGGCTCTTGTTTCTCTCTCTTTTCGTTTTAATAGATCGATTTTGGTCTTTTTTCGGCTCATTTTTTTCCATTTGTAAGACAAAAAACGATTACTTTCCCTCGATTTATGCTCCTTTCGTGAATGTTTTAATATCGAGATGTTTTGGTTCAGCATAAGTCTCGTGTGCAGGTCTCACACACTGCAGATATGTCGTTCATCACCCGTCGTCCTTTTCAACCGCATTACACATTTACTAGATTTGTGTGTGTGTGTGTGTGTGTGTTTTTTTTTTCTTGTGCAACTTAGAATTTCGTTTCGAGATATTGGCTTTGGGGCTTCTTATCTGTGACTTTTATGAGAGTTTTTCGCTCTTTTAGGTTTCTCGCAATAAATCAATGAGATTACACATTCGGCCATCCGAATCTCAGCCTCAGAAAAGCCACTTTTTTCACATTTGACTTATTCGCGTCATCACATACATGTTTTAAGCGTCAACTAAACAAAAATAATAAAGACAATATCAATACGATAACGAACAGTGATAAAATTCAATTTTTCGAAATTATTTCAGATTGTTTTTTTGTTTGTCCAACAAAAATCTTTGTTCAATTTAATGACCAACTTCGTGATAGGTCGCTACAGGAAATCGATGTTTTGACTCATTACATTCTAAAATCCGTGAAATAAAATAAAAATTAGTTTTTTTTTTCAATGATTTCAATTATACAATAGGAGTTAAAAGAAAAGAAAACAATTTCTTCAGTACTATTTCCGTTCAATTTAGCCCTTGAGCCGTGAACTCATCTTGATTCTCAATTGTTGCAGTGAAAATAGCCAATTGTTAAAGTTCGGCACAGTTGAAGGTAACATGTTACTTCCAGCGGCATAATCTTTTGCATAAGTCCAGTACAATAAATTAAGTTCAAAAAGTCACCAATTAACTTTGAATCATATTTTAAAGCCCTTTGAAAGTCTCAAATTGTTCAATAATCGAGAATTATTCGAAAAATCACCTCTGGATTGAGATGCTTCGTTCACGTTGTAGGCCAGCGCAAGTGTATGCAATGTACAACATGTAAATTCGCCAGATATAATCGAACAATTGTTTTGTAAACTCATGTGATTTGAATATATGTAAAACATGATCGTGAATTCAAAAACGTTTTGTATTGAGGTGAAAAGTACAAAACGCGATCGATTACCGATCACATTACGCACAATTGCAACGCTACATCAGCAAAACGTAATTATATTGCTGTTGCCATTCCGTTTGTGTGTACTGTGGAAAGGGTTTTTATATATCAAATTGTTTCATCAGAATTCTTTGCTTTCGAACCGAATATTCGACTGCCCAGGAGCATAACATTTCGATGCATAATGATTACAACAAAAAGAGAGTTCACAGGCTGAAGTCAGAAAATCCAAATCTGGTTCGAAGTTCGAAGCAAACAACAACAACAACAAAAATAATCTCGTTTAAAACAAAACGAGTTAACAGCTTCGTTACAGATATTTCTCAATTTCGATATATGCATTCATTAATCATTGTTCGTGTTCATTTGATAAATTAGGTTGCAAGACGGTACAAATACAGTCAACCGTTTCGAACTGAGCAAAATGTGGGTATTAAGTGAAAACTGTGCATTTATCGATTCACATATAATATGAAATGTAGTCGAACTGTATGAATGCATTTTTGTTGGAGGAAAAAAAAAAGGTGATTTTTTAAATGTGTAATAACGAAATTTGTTTCGGCCGTCATTCAATTTAGACAATATAATTACTGAGCATGAACCAAATGTGTAAAATCAACGATTTCATTAGTTTTGTTTGCGTTTATTCTCTTTGCCCTCATTCAACCATCGATTTCGATAACTCAATCAAAACCATTCAAAAGCCATTAAATCTCGTGAAACACTAACATGAATCTATAGGGAATATCTGTGCTCCATTGAAAACTGTCAAAAATCATTAATTTTATTGAATTAATGAAGGCTTTGAAGTAATTTGAAATCATTTTTTTTTTTATTTTGGTTACGGTGTTGAGGAACGTGCTTATGATTAAGAATGATTCATTCACAGCATGTGTTCAACCATTTGGTTTTTATTAGTACTTTAAACTGATCAGGTATTTTGATATTTGATTTTTTGCTAACCACACTTGAACGAGTCTCAAGTTTTTTGTCGTTCTTGAAATACACCTGAATTTGATGGGATTTAATAAAGCAAATTTAATCAAAATGTAATAAAATATACCAATTTAAATGCAAATTTCGGAAACTGTTCATTATTTCTCATATCGGAGGTTAGAGCAAGAGGTAAGTATCAATATCGCTCTGAACAAATGGATGAATGTCTAACATTCCATAAATCAACAATATCAATCTAATTGCAGGCCATCAGCATCATTTCTTTCATCGAAACATCAACACAAAAACAAATAGAAACGCCTTCTCATTACACTCAATATTTCAACACAGCCAAAAAAAGTAAACTCCATCTCTGACTGAGTTATTAAAATCTAATCAAATCCAACCATAGTTTTATGCATGAAATATTTATACAGTATTTACACTGGGAAATTCATATTTGATTTACATCAAATCATTCGATTAATCAAAATATGAAATATTCGCCCGGTGAGAGAAAAAAAAAACCGTCCAACAAAATGCAATGATGCGAGACAGATAAAACCGATACCATTTTCATTTTGGTTAAAAAGCAATGTGATGTACCATTGAATTGTATGCCATTCAAATTATGCAGTCATTTTTCATGGTGCAATTTTCAGTTTATTCAATAAATCTCACTTCAATCGATCTGTAAAAATAAAACTGGTGTAAAAATACATTCTCCCAATTCAATGCAATTTATTTACCGTATTTCGTTATTTTCAGCACAATGATTACACACAAAATGATGGTTCTCTGCACATTTACTTATTTTACATTTATCTGTTCAGTTTAAATTACCGGCGTTGATGCAATAAAATCGAAAATTTTCCCTTGTTTTTGTGCCGTCAATTGTTTTTTTTTTCATCTTTTTTTTCAGTTTGACATGAATTAAAGTCCATCGTTGAAACATCTGAATCATGCGGGAATATTTTTTTTTTCGCTAAATTCCCAACAGACTCAACGTAACTGTACAGTTTTCATTTGGTTTGTCAACCAATTTTTACATCTTAATTATTTTTAGTCATCAAAAGATTTACACCAAACAAATAGTTTTATCAAGTTGTTTTTGCTGTGCATTCATTGCACGTGTCATTGTGTCGCACAAACACCATTAATGGACCAATCGCATTTTCAATGCGACCAAGTTGTGTACATCAAACGCACTTGAACGATACACACGTTTGCTACGGTTTTATTTGTATAATTATAAAGAGAGGGATCAATGTGTCACCGCATCAATGAAATGTGTAAACACAAACACATGCAAATGGTCCCAGAGTATCGATGCTTAATTAAACATGAACAAACCAAACCAAAAAAAAAACAGGTTTTTCTGGTGTTTGATTTTGGTGAATGTTTTTAATTAAAAATAAATACGCAAATACAAATAAATGTGAGTTTGTATCGCTTCACTGAAACTCGTTGATAAGAAATTCATGTGCATTGCATCATTATCTGGGAATTTGTGAAGCGGCAGAGAATACTAGATATACGTTATGCATCGTTAAATAGTACTGAACCATCAACTGTCAATATGACTTTGATAGAGTTCACCATTGGTATTGAGTTGAAATGCTGCAATTGATTTTCATCCAGTAATTGGGTCGATCCTAATGAAAGGACATATAAATGCCAAGTTTGGGCTTAAGGTTTGTTTAAGGCCACTTTTTCGGCAACAACGAATTTTAATTAATTGATTCGACCTTTTTTATGTTGACAAAAATATCAACCTTCAATTTGTTTTTCCATTTTGTTGAGTTGAAGTTAGAACCGAGAACTTTAATGAAAAAATCGGTTCTCATTTCGTGAATTTAGGCGTCAAAATTCAAACAAATAGCTTTTAATGTGATTTAGCATTGCAGAAGTCAATTTGCAGGCCATTCATTTTGATTGATCATCAAAAGGAAAAACATTCATTTAAAAATGCTCTAGATATTAAACTGACTCTAAATAGAGGCTTCGGCGTATAAATCGCGTATGTCACACGTGAATTATGCAAATAAATCTTGATTTTGCTTGTTTTGCTCTATTATCAAGTGTTTAGTTATTGATATTCAATGGAGCTTGTGGCTCTTTATCTATCAACGACGGCGGCACTTTATTTTTGCTGTATGCATTTTGTAAACTCCGTCAATGAGAATGTGTCATTCATTCATGACAGCGGCATGATGTCAAATAACAGATAAACATGTTACGTGAGTAAAAATTCTCTTTTGATAAAATAGTCGAAGAAATCCTTGCTTCCATTTAAACAAAATAGAATCGATTTATCGTGAAAGTACCTCTTCCTCCAATGTCAACTAATATTTTGCAACCACTATTTACACGGTGCATCCGACATTGAAAGTTTTTTGTTTGTTTGTTTGTTCTGGTAGTGATCAATGCGTTGTTTTTCACGCACAATTTTGTGACGCTGTTTATCACCTGATGTAATTTGTATTCTTATTCCACATTTTGCTCATGAGTTAACACACAGATAACATTTAAAATATGCATTGGTATGCATGATAAGAGAGTATTGTTGCGATTCTTTACAATGTCAAGGCCAACAATTTGCTCATATACACAGTCTGGATCAACCTAAAGAATCACTATAAATACTGACGCTGAACATTTCATCCAAACATATCAAACAATTGGTTTGAATACAAATGTAAAAAGAACCGAATCACTTTGACACCGATACAAATTGAAACGCATTTTAAGCGCCCACATTGCTCATATTATTGATTCAAAATGTATTTAGTTTACTCAGTTATTGTTCTGGTTAGTTTGAGTTTGGCTCTAGCTGCGAAAATTGGTGAGTGAAAAGATTTTTTTTTTTTTTTTTTTTTTCAAAAATGTGTTAAATTGATATTAAAACTTATATTTTGGAATCGTAACGAATCGTGTTGAAATTTTAGAGCCGCAAAAGACTCCACGGATAGTTGGAGGTGATGGAAAAGCTAGTGGTGAGTGAAATTGTTCAAGTTAAAACGTGACATAAATATGTGCAGTTTGTAACTTTGTTTATATAACGATGAAGAAAACAAATTTCAAACAAATTCCTCGTCCATTTAGAAAAAGACACACGAATCGTTGGCGGTGAAAAAGCACCACGTCCATATCCATATCAAATATCGTTGCAAGTAAAAGTGCCCACTTATATTGCATTCTTTCCAACCGGTCGATATGAATGGATGCACAACTGTGGTGGTTCAATTGTAACTGAAACTTGTGTTTTGACTGCAGCCCATTGTGTTGTTGATTACAAACCAAATCAATTGTCAATTTTGGCTGGCACAAATAAATTGCATGGCGGTGGTGGACAACGATTTTTTGTTCGTGATATTAAAGTGCATCCAAATTATCAAGAGCTTGTTACCAGCGATATTGCTGTCATGAAAATCAATGGCAGTTTTAAATTTGATAGTAAAATTGCGCCCATCAAGTATTCGAGTCAGGAGGTTGGCGGTTCCGAAAATTGTACACTCACTGGTTGGGGCTATACGAATCCATTCCGTGTTGGTCTTCCGCCAAATGATTTGCAACGCGCATTTTTACCATCGCTTACAAACGAACAGTGTCGTGATGATGGAATGAATGTTACCAATACTGAAATTTGCACCTATTCACACCTTTTCCAAGGTGCTTGCGGTGTAAGTGCGAACATTTTTTTTGTTGCTGGCAGAAAGAATATTTTTTCTATGTGAAATTTTGTAAATGAATTTTTCATTATTTGCAGGGTGATTCTGGTGGACCGCTTACAATCGGTGATGGTCAAGAAGTAGTCGGTGTTGTTTCGTATGGTACGGCAATTTGTGCCATGGGCCGACCAGATGTTTACACTCGAGTTTCTGAATTTGAATCGTGGATCACCGAAAATTGTGGAGATTAAACACAAACTAATTTCCGAAATCAGGCATTTTTATTAACTTACAAATCAACATTGAAACATGTTTATTTAATTTATTGAACTAGAGTAAAATATTGAAATTGCAAGTAAATGAAATGATACAATTACAATTTGTAAGACCTCACACAAGCGTCTATTTATTCCATGAAACACAACTATCAATAAACGTCAAGGCGTCATTGAATGCACGGATTTAAAGGAAATTTGTTATGTGACCAACAGCGTTAACTATCGAAACAGAGTCGTCGCTAAGTCTCTGTAATTTGTGTTCTGTATATTTTTATTCCCTTTGACATCAGATTCTCACGCGTCACACATTTTTAAAAACAACAAACATGTCAAAAAAAACCGACAATTTATGTAAATCATGAAATATGACAACCGAAAAACCACAAAATCCCCTCGAAACACGTGAAAACCACGTTATTTGTTTACATTATATTTAGTCAATCGTTGGCTACTCAAAATGTACAACATCAATATCATTGACTTGAAACACCCTCATTTCCACCAAAAATGAACATTTTCCGAATTCCTTGCGTACACGCACATCACATGTTTCTCTTCCTTTTAAAACCAAATTCAATGTTTCCTTCGAATTTTATTTTCATAAAACGATGAGAAATTGTGTCAAAGCATTTGAAAAATAAACTATAGTTATTGGTGTCTGACAACTCGCGGTTTTGTGGAGATTTTCTCATGATACATAACATACGAATCGATGGTGTGTTTCGATTTTTAGGGCCAATCTCCCAAAGGAAACACTTTAATCTCTAAAGTCTTTTCATGAACAGACAACAACAATCACGGTAAATTTTATGTTTGCTTGAAGTTCATGGAGTAGTTCGTTGACAGCAGTTTTAAACCATTTTAAAGGTTGAAATCTTCAAACTGAATGAAATGCAAATGAACTTAAAATGAATGATTTTTTTTTTTTTGAGATTCGAATGTTTAATCTTTGAATTGCAACGCATGCCCATTTTTGAAACCACAAAATGTGCGCTTGGATTTCGTAAATTCAGTGTATTTGACATTTGCCTTCATGGCATTGTCGTTTCCATGGTTTTGCTTGTTTATTCAATGCTGTTGAATAAAGAAATCAGTTGGGAAAGAGAAAACAAAACAGTTGTTTCGGTAACTTACATTCAATTGATTTTATAAAGCCTCAGTTCAACGACAATTTAAGTCTGAAACAGATAAAACCAAAATGACGAGTACTCCAGATAATCAGTATGTTTATTATAAACAGCGTCGCGAGTTTGGTCAACAATATGCGCTGGGTGATAAAGATGAAGTTATTGTGTCGATTCCACCCGACGAAGAGATAGCACGCCAATACAAGCCGCGTGATCCCATTTCACGCGGCACTCAGTACACCACACAAATGAGCTGCAGTGAAGTGAATACGGAGCGTGCGACATATGAAACGCATGGAATTAATCACACGGAAGGAGGTTGGCCAAAGGATATTTGTTTATCGGATCCAGAGCAAACGACACGGTATCGAAGAAAAATCGAAAAGGATGAGCTGTTTATCACACAGGTTATGAATCTCACAAAACCCATGGAACATTGCATTTTCCAAAATAATGCCATCAATATTTATGAGACATTCTTTGAAGACGTGGAACCAGCCCCATTACTCGAACCATGCACATCACGAACACTTAATGTGTATCGTGATCCCTGTAATCCAAAACGACCAGTTACACATTTGTCATGGTCACCAGATGGTGGCACCAAACTTGCTGTTTCGCATTGTGATACTACATTTCAAAGCAATTTGAATGTGATCGCTTGTGATTCATTCATATGGGAAATTGGTTAGTGGTTTTCTTTATATGATGTTCTCAATTGATGAAAAATTGATTTGTTATATTCATTCACAGAGAACCCAAACACACCATTACTAAATTTGAAACCGCCTAGCCCAATAATATGCCTAGAATATAATCCAAAAGATCCAACAAGTTTAGTAAATGGCTTTCATTCAGGACAAGTTGGTGCCTGGGATACAAGAGCCGAAAAGAGCCTGGTCGCAATTAGCGAAAGAGAGTTTTGTCATCAAGAAGCTGTCAATTCGGTACTGTGGATAAATTCCAAAACGGGCACTGAATTTTTCTCCGGATCATTTGATGGACGAATTATTTGGTAATAAATAGAGTTGCAATTTCAACCGTGATTGAAAATTTACTTGCTTCATCGGTTATTTATTCTCACTCTGTTCTAGGTGGGATACTCGAAAGTTGAACGAACCATTAGAAAGTCTTTTGATTGATCCAATTAAAACGGACGAACAATTAGTGTCCCGATCATTTGGCGTTACTGTTTTAGAATATGAAACTACTATGCCGACAAAATTTATGTGCGGTACCGACGTTGGAATGGTATTTGTATGCAATCGCAAAGGAAAGTCACCGATGGAGAAAATTAATTTCCGAGTAAGTGAAACCGGATGCCTTTGCTGAACATAATTTTTTCAAGTAAAACAAAATTGTTAAAAACAAACGTTGACAAATTAAAATTGTGCACATTTTTAGATACCAACACATCTAGGACCGGTCTATTCAATTGCTCGAAATCCAAGTTTTTTGAAGAACTTCTTAACCGTCGGTGATTGGACAGCGCGAATATGGTCGGAGGATTGTCGTGAAAGTTCTATTATTTGGACGAAACATCAATCTGTTCTATTGACTGACGCCATTTGGAGTCCAACCAAGTAAAATTCCCTTTTGAAAAATTCTTATTCAAATTCAAATTTCAAATGAAATAATAAGCCAAATATCGTTCAATAAATTTAAAGGTGTTCAATGTTCTACATTAGTCGTATGGATGGTGTTCTTGATGCATGGGATTTACTTCAACAACACAACGATCCAGTGTTAAGCATAAAAGTGTGTGATGAACCATTACTGTGTATGAGAGCTCATGAAAGTGGTAGACTCATTAGTGCCGGCAGTAAAAATGGGGCCACATTCTTAATCGAAGTGTCAGATAACATGGCAGTTAGCCTTAAAAATGATAAGCCACTTCTAACGGCAATGTTCGAACGTGAAAATAAGAGAGAGAAAATTTTAGAGGCCAAATCCAGAGAAATTAAGTTGAAGGTGAAAACGGCACAGGTCGCTCATGATGATAATGCTGAATCGAAAATGAACAAAGCACGTGCAATTGAAGCCGCATGTAAACAGGCTGAAGAGGAATTTTTAATGAATGTAAAAAAAGCCAAAGAAAAATTATGCCCGAGTAAAATAAAAAATAAATCAAACAATGAAAATAATGATGAGAAGGGCACCGGTGATGATGAGAATGGGTTTTCGGATGGAGTTTTATCAGATTCTGAGTAGAATGTATTTTTAGCATTTAATAATTATGCTCAAAATCGCACAGCGAGGAATTCATATTCGCAAATATTCAATGAACGTACATTTTACACCTCATTTATAGTATATTGAATAAAGTCATATGACTATTTAAGTGTCAAGTGTTCAAATGAAGTTTCTATACGAGAGAAATTTAATTAAAAATTCTTATCTCATAAATGCTGTTGCCAGTTGTGCACACATCTATCGTTAATTATCAATAGATTTGGTTCTCATCGCGGGTGGAAATTTACTAGTCATGAGCCGAAATAGCTCAGGGGGAGAGCGTTTGACTGAAGATCAAAAGGTCGTGGGTTCAAGACCCACTTTCGGCATAACTTTTTTTTTTAGTTTTCTCTGTTTGCTTTTTATTTAGGTTTCTTATTAAATAACGATTTTTAGTTTTATTTTCATAAAATATTTTTCATTTTTAATTCAATACATCATATCTAAGCTAAATAGAGCTAAATAAAAACAAACCATTGTTTAACGGTACATTTTGCTTGTTGTATGATTCAAATTGAAATCTGATAAGAATGGTTCTGCTTCATTACCTCTGATGAAGATATCTATTGTGAAATTTCATTCCTCTTTCCACTTTTCATTAAGATTGAGAGAGCCAACTGAAGATTGAGAGGGCCAACTCAAGATGATATTTTTACGAGGATTGTTGTCAAAGTGTAGCTTCTGTGACAGTATTTTTTAGTAGCTATTATTTGATGGATAAACGCATCTGTTTTCGGACCACAGCTGCCAATAAGACTACTTTTGTGTTCGGCCTTAAGTATGAATTTTAACTTAACGAATGCTGATACCATAATTCACCCTCAATGTTACATTAGAGCCATCATAAATTTTCCCATTTTTACTACGTTCCTCATCATATTTTGCATAAATAACGCGATTTTTTTGTCACTATAAATAGAAGCGCCACAGTCGAGTTTATATTTGATGAGCAGTAGAGAAAATAAGAAATTGATTCTGTGTCATTATCAATTCTGAATGACGTAAACAAAACATTGGTTTTGCTCCAGTTAACGGATGCGATTTTAATGACGCATCCAAAAATGTATTTCCAGTAAAAGTTGCCAAGTTCATGCATTTTTAATAATTTTTCGGTTGGAGATTATAATGAATTAACAATGATGGTTTTTGGTTTGTCAAAGTTTAATTATGTATTGCGAAGTGGCTGTATTTTCGTTCGCTGAAAGCACCCAATCTATTATGTATTAGCGGAAATAATAGAAAAGTGGCATACTATAAAGTGTCCCCCGCGATGGTGACAAAGTGGAAAGATTATGGCTCATGCACTTTGCTTACGTTCGCTTAATTTTTTACAGTCCATTTCGAGTGCATTTTTTTTTGTTATTTGCTATCAACACGAAACACACCATGGCACCACAAGTGATTACTGTCAAATTGGAATTTTAAAAAACAATCAACAAGAGGGTACATAAATTACAGCAATTTCTGCGGTTTTCACTGGTTTTGAAAAATCGCCTACGCACTCAATTTTTACAACATTTTAAAGTAGCAAAACACAGAATTCTTCTCGCGTTTACGTTGTGTATTTGTGATACAAAAATAGAAACATTTATTTAGACAAATTCAAAGCAGGATATTGAAATGTAATTTGTCAGTGTTATCAAGTTTGAAATAATAATTCATGTTAACTAAGGTGACCAACCGTACCGATTCAATCGAGACTGTACCGACTCTTGCGAAAATTCCTTTAATTTTTTTTAGTGATTTTTGGTCATGAAGATAAAATTAAGGACCAAAAAAGAAGTTCACCAATTTTAAAATGTAAGGAAATTCAAGTTTAGCCCAACTTTTATCGGTCCCAATTTTCAGTCCGGATGAGAGAGAGCTATCCTAGGTCATCTGATGTTTAACTCTTTCATAGATCTGTATAATTTTAAATGTATTTATCGCATCATTTAATTATTGGCTATCGAGAACTTGTTATCGAGAACATGAAATTTGCCGTTGTTTGCCGGTCAAATTTGTTAGCATTTAAATCTCATGAAAATATCGAAATTGTTGCCATCGTTGTTTTCAAGAATCATCGCTGTAAAATGTTAAAGAGTAAAATCAATCATTAACTAAACGAAGTGCAACGAATGCATTGAAATTATCTCATTTTCAGAGTAGTCTGTAATTCCACTCCTTGTTGGGCTTACATACATGAAATTTACTTTAAAGGTGGTCATGCGTACCGACCGTATCTTGAATTGTCTGTGTCCGATTCAAAAAAAATAGCCAATAAATCGAGCTCATTTTCATGAAATATGGCACAGTGCGAGTGAGCAATAAGCATTTGAACACTGCATTTACATACACATCCAATTACATGCCTTGTTTTTGCACTGATATATGCACGCAACACTCAACAAGCGCGAGTTATTGGTAATAACAGCCTTGCATATAATTTCACACCTTTCCAAAGATATTCTTTCGCCATGAAAGGATTTCAATGTAAAAATTCTCATCATTGTTGTGCGTAAAGTGATCCACAACAATGAATGGTAATTGCGATTTGGATAACAAGTTAATAGCGATGTGTTTTATCGAATAAAATTTAACAAGAGCATGGACAAAATTGCCATACAAAATTCATATCGAATTGGTATGTCTTTCGATTTCGTTAATCACACACTTTCGAATTTAAATTGAATTCAAATACGCGATTTTTTAATGGTAACAGCTGATTTAGCACCGTTGCTGGAATAAAAAAATCCAAATCAATTTGATTCTGACTAGGTGAAATGTTCGAGCGTGAAATAAGAAACACTATTGATTATTGTAACACGGATAAAAACACCAGAGTTGAGTTTTAATTCCATTTTAACTCAAAGATTGTGTGCATTGTCTTTTTGCTGCAGCTTCAAGTTTGTGGTTCTTTATCTTTCACGATGAAGTGGTTTTACATTAAAAATCTTCAACAAAAAGTATCACCGTCCCTTTTCATTTGACGTATTCATCAAAATCTCAATGAAACTGTGAGATGTACTGGGATATTTCGTTTGTAAAATCATAATGCCGTTTTGTTTGAGGTATCTTTTGTATTTGAATATGTTCTAATTTGCCGTTGCCACAAGAAAACGCTAAAAAAGTAATTTTGTCAACTCGTCAACAAAGGAGATAAACAAAAGAATCAGAACGAACAAGTTGATTTGACTCGAATATTGTGTATTAGTGCCGCCTGTTTTGTTGTTGTTGTTGTTGTCATCGTTCACTTTTGTCATTGTTTAATCGTTCGAAATGTGGGGAAAGTTGAAAGAATGAAGATGAACTCGGAATACATTTGCCGAATGCAACTTTCAATATGTTTCATTACAACAAAAACGAGGGTGGTTTTTTCACTTTACCGAGAGACTGTATTCACTAACCAGGACAATGCAGCGGAACCGAGCAGAACAACAGAATATTGTATGGAATATATGAAAATAAGGTCGAATTCAAAATGACAATTAATCGAGCTGAATTAATTGCACAGAAATTGATGAAACATGTGCTAACACAAAAGATTTCATGCAATTATTCGGAGTTTGTTTTTTTAATTTTCAATTCTTCAAAATTACAACACAAACTCAACATCTAGTCAAATTATTTATCATGAAAAAATGTTGACATTGGAAAAATGAATCACATGCATCTCAAAACTTGTTTCATTGTGTCAGTCACAACTCTAAGATAATTTTTTTCCCAATGTTAGTCGATGATTGGAATGATGCATTTTTGTCAAAAGTCACACCTTTGCTTACCGTAAATGCACGAAATTAATATTCTACACTTGCTCTTGTGCCATTTTTGATATTTCAACTGAAAATGAGTTGTTTTCAAATGTCAATTTCGAATAATTTATATTTCATTTTTGCCCGCGAAAAAAACTTCAAATCCAAGCTCATATTTCAATGGTTCAATAATTCTACGTCTGAACGTGTCTTTGCATAATTTGTTAATATTCATCATCCAAATCATGTAGAAAGAAGATGAATTTATTTTGCACCTTTTTTTTCACATTCGCTCCAACTATTTGCTGACATTGTACTTATTTGATGACTATAACACTCATAACACTCGTTACAATGCAAATGTTTCAAATTCAAATTCCAATAAATGACTTCTGGCTCAATCGATATAAATACATGGTGCTATTGCTGAAATCGAGATTATTTCGTGTTGATTTTTACAGTGCAAACATCTAAATTTGTGATTCGTTGAAATTTTACCAAAAACTTGCAAAAATGAAAGCTCAAATTGTATCTTTGTTAATAGTGCTCAGTTTTTGTCACTCAATTTCTAGTGAATGTTCGGTGAGTTGAAATAAATCATTAAAATATTTTGGTTTTTTTAATAGAAAAATAATGAATTTTGATTTAGAGCGGTTTTGAACTGGATTGTTTTTATGAAGCCCTTTTTGGTGACGATTCATCTGAAGAATATTCAGGTGAACCAAGTGAGTTATCAGTTATGAATGTTGCAAATTGCACGTGCAATTAATTTATTCAATATAAATCATTTTAAATAGATACTGGATCAGGAATCACCAAAGAAGCTGAAGAAAAATTGGAATCATGTTAGTTGCAATATCATTATCATATTTTACATTCATTGTTACTAGACTGGCTGTGTGTAGCCAACACAATTTGTTTTAAAATTGATCTTTTATTGCCAGACCTGATAAACTTAACGAAGATAGTAACGGATTCACACATCGAATTTACTAAAAAGAAACCATTTCATTCAGTTAAATTGAAGCAACATGAAACACCAAAGAAGAAGACAATCCCTGAAATAGAAGAGAAAAATGAAGGACCGTTCAGTGAAAGTGAAAGTGATGAAATCGAAACGGAGATTGAGAATATGAAAAAATCAGAAGCCCATTTGGCAAATGGTAAGTAATGACAATTTAATGAAAATTTCCGCTAGTGAAGCTGTTTCAAATGAATTTTTCATTGTAGAAATTTCAAACTTGAACAAACTATTGGGGAATTTGACAGACCGAGTGGAAGGATTGGAGAATGGGAAATTAGACTTAAACTCTACTAATGTGACCAAGGAAGATTGAAATTTTTTCATGTAAAAATCATTTTGACCATCAGTTAATCCGTTTGTGCTTAGAATGTTTTTAGTTTATTTCAAAAAGAATATCATTATTTTGATATTAATTTTCAAAAATTAAAAATAATGTTTTAATTGCAATAAATAAATAAAATCTTAAAATTGATTTAGTTTCGTTGGAAATTAGCTAAATAAAATGTGTTAAATAAACTTTGATGAATCATCATTAAATAGAATTCCATGCTATGGCCAATTATTTGTCATCAACGTGTGAACCGTTTGAAATGATAAGCCATCTTCATCCGGTTGATGTACCGATGGCAACAGAACATGCCTCCAGAATGTTCTAAAAATAACAACCAGTTATAATTGAGAGAGTATTAAGACATCAAACAAATTGATTCATTTACCTGCCATTCACTAAACCTAAAAATAATTGAAAATTTTTCTTTGGTCCAAAATCATATGGATTTTGAAAAGTTCGTCCTTGACTAGCTAGTCGTTTTGTTTCCTTTGCATTGATATGTGCTTCAATGCTTGTCTCCCCGCGATAAATCAGCTTTGTATGCCACAACGTGAGTAAGCCGAGGGCAATAATAACAGCTAATCCAGATAGAAAACAAATAATTGGCGTTAGTTGGCGTAATTTCAAATGAAAATAACAATTTAATTTCTATTATGCTCAAAGTTACTCACCAACATTGATAAAAGCCATAAATGTCAGAGCTCTTCGTTCAAACTTATTTACACCATTTGATTCATTTTGTCCAATACTGAAAGTAGTTGGTTCCAAACTATTGTCTTGATACTCGTTCATTTCACTCTGTTTGAGAGAATCGACCGATGAAATATAAATAAAAATGGAGTTTTTAAAGGAGAGACGCATCATGCGCATATTGGTTGCTTACGATTGGAACAATGTGTCCTGTTAAATTATATGTAATTGGATGACCTTCTAATGGCTCAGTTTCAGTCCATTCTTCGTCTGTATTTAGCCACAGCACATTGTATGCTATTTCAATGCCAAATATTACTAGAAACAAAGATCCCACAACAGTGTACAACATGTAGAGGAAAAAATATCGATGATTTGCGAAGCCAACGCAATTATTTAGCCAAGCTATAAAAAAGATAGCGAAAAAATGTCAATTATTTTTCATAAATTCCACACTATTCAATGAAATATGTGCTAAGCGTAGTGATTTGATCGAATTGTTAAACACTTACGGCAATGATGGTCCATTTTCAAAATACATTTGTTACAAATGGAACAGTGATGTGTACGTGTGGGCTTTGGTGTCAAACATTTTTTACATATGCTAACTGCTTTATACAATTGCTTCTACGGGATGGGATAGCAAACGATATAAATAGCCAATCAAAATCAATAGCCAATTGAAATAATAAACGACAATTTGGTTTAAAAAAAAAAACGAAATAAAAGCTTACATCAGGAGGATAGCCTGGTGGCGTAAATACAGCCATATAATAATGGAATGTTACATTTATAAGTAGCCAATAGCCAAATATCACTAGACATATCGTCATGAATGGGCTCTTTTGCCAATAATAGGGTAATCCAAGCAAATGAGCTAACACAACCACGGCTGATGTAAGAACAGCAACCGCAATAACAAAAAACTAAGAAAACGGACATAATTTAGAGAAACGAAATTGATTAGTCAATTAGGAAACAGCTCTAGTGGTGGCGTTGAAATAAATATCTAGAATTTATTTACCGGTCCTAAGAAACCTGAGAAATTATCAACAATCCAAATGATCGGCTCGAGTACCACATCGGATGCATAATCCTGACTCATATGATGATTGTAAGTAAACGAGCGAAAACAAATCTTCAAGTAATGACATTTCGCTAAAAACTTATCACTGAAAATAAAACGAACGAAACAAATGAATGAAAACATTATACCATTGAAATGAAAGAGAACCAAATCCTAACTTACAATATTTCCAGAGGTATTTGTTTAATTTTCCATCGAATCTTAACCATTTTAATGTTTTCTAAATTTAAAACTCATTTGTGCAATACTTTCAATTTATTTTATTTTTTTTTCACATCGTTCCAATTGAAGGACTGTTTTGTTTACTACAGAAAATTGTATGCACGCAGTGAGTCAACTTCATGGTGATGATATCGAAAGTATATGAATTTTGGCTTTCGTTATCCAATTAAATGAAGTTAAATTTGGGTTTGCTATTGGATAAAGTCAAAATTTGTGTTAGGAATTTGAGTTGCCCAGTAAATTATGAAGATTCTTAGTTAGAAACTGACAATTGATCTAGTCAGAGAAGAGAAAAAGAATAAAACATGCATTTTCTTTCAATGGTTAATGGTTTTTGAGTTCATAAGCCCATGAACGTTTGTATCCAACTTCATTGTTGTTGAAATGTCATCTGTTTCATTTTAAAACATCCAAATAAGAAAGTAAAACAAAAACATTGTCACATTGGCTTTCGTGTACGGAGAAATTATTTCATTGCATTTGCCAGTTAAATCATTTAGTTTTGATTTATTTGTCTATCAAAACAATTAGATATTGAATATTGCAAACTTCCATTTACATTTAAAAAAGGAGCCGGTTAAAAAAATGGAATCATTTTCAAGCGATAGCGATGGTAAGAAGAATAAATGATTCGTACGCAGAGAATGAACAATGCATTAATATGCGTCTCAATTAAATCCACAGAATCGTACGATGATGCGATGATATTAAATTCTGAATATCTAGCATCTGATATGGAACCCGAGGATGTCACAGCTTTTGACACCGATTTACCGGCTGCACACAATGTAAGCATTCCGGTTTTAATTTTATTCAAAATGCATTCAAATGTGTTTTAATCCAAACGTAATTATTTTGGTTGTTCTTTTTGTCGTTGTTGTTGTTGCCAGTACTTGGGTGACATGGAACGTGTATCGGGTGTTCAATACTTGGAGCCAAATCGAAGTTATAATCTACCAATTATTGTTCACAATTCTCTTATATATCCGGGTGAAACGTTGCCCATGATATTATCACAGCACATGTTTTTGTCAGCCAATTTCAGCGATGATGGATTACTTTTTGGCCTCGTTTTTCGTGAACTTCGTAATAATCATAATTTAAATTTATTTGGTGTTACTTGTCAAATTTACGAAAAAAGCAATGATGATAGCGATAATGTGTTTATTAAATCCAGGGCTTATCAACGTTTTTATATTAAAAATGATGAGTAAGAATCGGGCTACTTTTCTAATCAATCAATCGAAAAAAAAAAAATGTTAATTTCAAAAATATTTTTTTCATTAGACAAATAGCAGATATTCAATTTGCCATAAGAAATCGAACAAGATATGCCACCGTAACAATTCTACCCGAAATTGAACTGCCCCATCCAATCTATGGCCATGATACAAATAGTCTATCAAAATTTCGTAAAAATGAAGAAATCAAATGTAAATTGCTTAAATACCAGTGTAAATCACTAACTTGGCCAGATTTTGTTTATAAAATGTATGATGTAACGGTTGCATGTGAAAAAATTAAGAAGTTTCTCGCCACACTCAAAATTGGTAATTGATTGAAACATCAAATGAATATCAATAGAAAAAATTGACCCAAACATGTGAATTTCTTTTGTCATTTCAATAGATACGGTTCCAATGGATTTGGTTGCAATGTCTTTTTGGTTTTGTCAGAATGCCATTCTAAATACAGAGTGTCGACATAAAGCATTTCTCACAAACAATGTACTTGAGCGTATCTTGTTGATTTGTCAAACACTTCAGGTAAATTGAACATTCATTTTGAAATGACGAGTTTGATTTGAATTTCCAAAGAAACCACTACATAAATGTGTTTCATGACAGGAGGAGAAATTCATCATATGCAAAAAGTGTAGGGGAAATATAGCGAAATTCGATAGTTTGTTTCCAATGTCGAAAGAAGGAGTTAAAACTAACTTCTGTAATTCACGTATGTTTTAATTGTATATTTTAATATTTAATTTGACACACAACACGCAATACTCACTTCAATTAAATCAAAAATCTTTGTTTTCAGATGGATTCATTCACGGAACACATACAATAACGGATGCTTTACCGGATGCTGTGATCGTGAGCGGTGATTTAACAAGTGAATTTTGCTGGTTCCCTGGCTATATGTGGCGCTTTGTGCAATGTAATTATTGCAATACACACTTGGGGTGGAAATATATTTCACAAAATTTAACACCAAGAACATTTCTCGGCCTAACCGAAAATAGTATCTATTTCGATAGTGCAAGCAATTTACAAACGGAACCGACAGAACATTTCGAAGCCGATTCAAGTGCTGATGAATGGTGAATGGCATACATTTCAAAGACTCAAATACATTTGTTTATTGTAGCTCAAATGATTAGTTATTCATTTATTAACCTCATCTTCGTGTTTTACTATTTACAAGAATATATTATATTACATAATCAATAGACTTTATTTACATATATTTCAATGAAATTTTTTTGTTTAAATGGGAAGTAAATATTGATGACTGATTCAATTGAAATAGTTGAAATTGTTTTACTCATCGAATAGGTCGTTGAATGCTGTTGATAGTTTCTGTAAATGAATATGATGTAAATTAATCTCTTTCTGCAAATAAATTCGGACAGGTTGATAAACACTAACTTCTTTACAAGATGGACATCGGCCGGATGTCATATTGAGAAAAACCTTTGTATCACGAAGTGTTGCAAACCATTCTTTCAAGCAAATCAAATGATAGTTTAGCGCACATTTTTCATTGTCACACGATACAATTGGAATTTGACCACCGAAACGATATGTATAGCAAATACTGCAAAGTTCACCCATTCCATTTGTTTCGAAGGAGTCTTTTTGCGGAAATGCCATTACTTCTAAACGAATCAAATCGAAAAAAACGGTTAGTTGAATTTACTTTGTGAAATGCAATAAAAGACCATTTTACCAAAAATGCGTAAAAAATTTCGATAGATGTCATCGTTCAGGCTCCAGTTATCAATTTTTCCACGGTAAATTTCTCGGTATCGTTCAACACTCTTCGTTGGTCCATAAAATGTTGTGGTTATAGCTGATGGTGCCAAAGGGTCGACTTTGATCTTCATATACACACGATTTTCTATCAGGACAAACAGAATGTTTGTCAGTTTATAGGGTTTTTCGAATATTGATCATGAGAAAAAAAAACTCACCGATCTTTATGACACGATGATTGTGTTTCGTGGTGATTACTTCGGGGTCAACGACGTATGTTAATTCATCGATTGTGTACATTTGAGCATAAAACTCTTCCATTTGATCCAGCAAACTGAAGAATGTAGCCGAGTGTGATTCAATTGTGCCGACTGCTTTGAAGTATTTCTCATTTTCAGGTAAACTGTGCGTTAGCACCGATACATTCAAGTTATCATCCAACTTTAGGATTAGATAATGTGAATCAAATTCATTGGCAGGTACAATTTTAATTTGTTCGCATGTTGAGTTGATAAACACTTTGCTTCGTGGACTAAAAATAGATGAAATGTTTAATGCTAGTGTTTTAAATTTGTGAACAATCTACAAATAATATATTTACTTTGATCGCGCTTCTTTCAACAGGCTTGTAATAATTGCATCACTATTTTGTGCAATTTTGGCAGTAATTTTTTTTTCTAGTTCATATTTGTCCATGGTGTTTTTTTTTGGAATTGTAATATAATCGACTTTTGTATGACAACTGAATTTATTGTTGTTGAGAATAAAAACGACTATGGAATACATTTTTCAATAGGGTTCTTTGTTTACACTCTGTGATATGTCAAAAGCGAAACATTTGATAGAGATACCGAAGATTGATCTACGTACTCTGACTTTTGAAATATAAATGTATTGCCGAATTGTGTGTTTGCTGTTGCACATCTTGGATGAACAAAACGAAAATCTCATAAAAAAATGACACCAAATATACACGAATACACGTATCTGCGCCATTGCGCCATTTTTTTCAGGTAAAATTGGTGTAGAGATAGTGTAGATTTGGCGCACATTGTATTATTATAGTACAAATCGCAACAAATCCACACTATCTCCACACCAATTTTCATATGAAAAAGATGTGAGAAATGATATTTTTTTTACAAAAAGTCAAAGTTTTTTTTGAACGAAAAATTGAAATTTTACATTTTGAGGCGTTACAATGATTGAAATCTTTTTATGTGATGCCTCTGAACTCTTTGAATCCATTCAAACCACCAAAATATAAGAAAATGTTAAAAACAAATCCTCACAGGTTGATTAAAGATGCTCTAGTTCTAATAAATCGAAAAAAATTGAAATCGGACAATTTGATGTGTTTTATTGATTGCAAAAGGTTTATGTGATGCTATTGCACTCTTTGAATTCATTAGGACCATTTTAAAATAACATAATTTAAAAAATGGGTGATATGGAATAGGGTGGCCTCAAACATTCGATTTTTTTCAATGAACATTTGGAATTAAGTATTCCGAATCGTTTCAAAGATTGAAGACAGTTTATGTGATGCCACTTCTGAACTTTTTGAATTCATTCAAAACATTGAAATCTCAAAAGATGAAAACTCTGTATGGATTTATTTTTATGTTTAGTAAACGTTAAAATTCTTAGTTTAGACAAATGAAGCTAAATTTTTGTACAATTTTTCATACAGTCCGTGACGAACAAGCCGTGTTCGTGTTCGTGAACAGCTCCAATTATCATAATAGTGGAAAAATTGACTTTTTTATTTTTCGATTTTTTTTTTATTTCATAAAGTTGTATTATCTTTTTCTTTATCTGACCAAGATAAGTCAGATAAGATTATATCAAATGAAAAAAGATAAGATGATTATCCGAAATTTATCTAGATACTTTTCAATATTTAGATAATTATCTTACCTTTATCTAGATAACGACAAAATCAAGGAGGAACAACTCTGCTCACCTTTTATCGATGCAGCAACCAAATTAAATGTAGGCAAATGCTTGCGCAAATATAAATTCTATTTTATATTGATCCATTTATTCAGCTTGGAACCAATTTGTATTGTGCGATAAAATGGAGCAACGCTTCAATGTTCGAAAATGGACACGAGTTCACTGGTTTTAGGCATTTGCTTAATTTAATATCCATGCATTTTTTTTTCAACTTTAATGTTGAAATAATTTTGTGTCATTCAACTTGTCATTTTTGTTTTTTCAATTTGAAATCAGTAGACTTTGTTGATGTAATTTTGATTTGAACTCAATTCTTCAGCTCGCCTGATGATGAAAGCATGGCTTTCGAAAACGTTTGCGAATAAAACGAAATTTTAGACCAGAATAAGAAGCGTCAACACATTGACAAACCCGGAATTTACAAAGCATCTTGCTCACATTGCGATGCCGTTTACATAGGTCAAACACGCCGCTCTCTCAAAGTGAGAACGAAAAAGCATCTAAATTACATCGCCAAAATCGAACCATGCAAAAGTGGATTAGCCGAACATGCCATCTCGTTTCAACACTCTATCAATGAGGAGAATTTCTCCCTGCTAGAGTTTGAATCGAATTCAAATCGGTTAAACATTCTCGAATCACTACACATTCACGTGAACAAAAGAAACAATGTCAATCGAGACATTGGACCACATTATTCGTCTCTTTTTTCTTTATTAGAACATTGAATTTGTTTACTTTAACTGTGCTGTAAGTAGTGTTGCACTCAAAAGTGTATTTTTTGGTGCGCCACCGGGAGAACTGCCGTTCTCCGTGATACCGAAACAATTGTATCGTTTAAATTCCGCATTGTATGCGTTTATTAAAAAGTGACAATAAGGTGACAAAAAAACGCTGTTTAGTTTTATTTATTATTTGTCTCTTTACGCTCAACAACAAACCATTTATAAGAAGTTTTTAACTTATTTATATCACTTCTATTTATACAAAAATTGTCCAATTAACTTTTATTAACTCACCAAAAATGGTATCAATAATTTTATTGTTTTATCAGTTTGAAATGAAATTTAAAAAAACCCAATAACCAAAGTTCATATTGATTGATATCAATAAAATCATTGATACAATATGACCTTGTTTTCACAAGGTTAATCTTGTTTTTCAAATGGATCCCAAGCTCTAGAACATCGTGAGGACACAAGTGTACCACATGCTGCTTCTTCTTTTTCGAAACTGCTCCATACATTTTGTACCGAATGCCGGCGCCATATTGAAAAATGTCAATAAGAAACTATAGTGAACATTTAGTTCATTAGTTGTGGCGCTGTCTGTGACTGACTATCTATCATCACTGTATATTTGTATGGGAATGTCCTAACGATGCTCTAGAATTAATTTCCGTTTCGCTAAACGGTAGTTTTTGACCTTATACTATGACCTATTATGATTCCACATATTGAGTGTCTTTTTAAAGCATTATTAAGCACGACATGAAATGTAGGGCATATTGGTTTTGCTACGTTTTTTCTGTTGTTGTCAAAAAATGTTGAATTTAGAAGGGTTTTAGTATTGCTATAGGTGAACGTCCGCATGATTAGCTTATGTGGCCATTTAGATTCCTCTAAAATAGGGTTATTTGGGACTTATGGCCATGGCCATTTGAAATGCCTAAAAATGAAATTCGAAGAAAAACCTAGAATTTAAATAACCAAATAGTACATTCAAAATGTTCGCTGAGCGAAGCGAATCATATCAGAGACTGAAATTGAAAATACTCAAATGCTATAGATTAAAAAGTTTGATTTTATTAATCAAAAGATTTGATGTAAACACAAATTAATTTGAATATTTGGACTGACAGCTGTTCAACATGTTCAGGGTGTTCAGTATGGATTAACGTGCAATATCAGCTATTTTCAGATAGGCTACTATTGTAAGCCCCTAGTAATCCCTGCCTAGAACCCCTTAAATTTGTATCAATTTGAGAGATAATTTAACTTTTAACTTAACTTTTATACTCTAAAACGAAAACTATCATTGTGAATGATATGTTTCTGATTGACATTTATTCCAAATACATATGTAAATGAGGGTGTATGTTATAGGTCCAATTGAAATAACTCCAATTTATTTTTGGGAAATAAGTCCATTGGAGGTATTTCCGAAAATTCGGAAATAACTCCACAAAAAAAGCATGGAATTATTTCCCAACAAAAGTATGGATTTAATTCCGTTCGATTCACAAAAATTGAATTAAGTCCATAAATGAATTCATTAAAGCTGGAACCAAAAAACTAATTTAAATGAAATAATATACTGAACATTGAACGCATGTTAAAAATAATTTATTTTCAATCAACACTTTTAGTTTAACATGCCCCTGAGCCAAGGAACTCTCTTGTATGTTGCTCTACTAAAATATTGACAGAAAGTGGGAATGTGTCATTGAATGAATTTTTTAGACATTTTCTGCTTTTCCAAATACCACTCCAACTCCATACCCTGTGACTTTTTCGGATGTTGGAAAATGTTTCAAAATGAGTTTGTCATCTTTGGCCTCAAGCTTAATAACATTGTCATTCTCATATTTTAGAGTTGATAGTAAATTAAGGCGTGTTCGTAGAAAATCTCCCAACGGTTTTTTCACAAAAATTACATTTGAATTAGCATCAACTTCAGGATGTGTAATTGTTGAATTTGCGGCTACTTCAAAATCGACCAAATAATTGTTAATATCGTCATACTGAAAGAAATTAAAGGTGACATTCATTTTCGTAAATGAAGCGACGGTGATATTTTGTGATGGAAAGAAAATTGTGGTTTCATTGGTTTCGCTTATTGTTTCCACTTCTTGGTGGGTAAATGTGACTGAAGATTTTATCTTGAAAACCCATAAGTCTACTTTCTTCTCCGAATACACTTGATTCGTTTTGGTAATCGTCACTTGAGACGATCGAACCCAATTCAAATGGTATGAAATGCTTCTGATTATTTGCTGTGTTGGGCTGTTGTTTTCAAATTCTGTGTCTGTCGATTGGATTACAACTTTATTTATCCTGTCGTCTCTGCCGATGAATCGTTTCCCAACCATTTCTAGAATGTTATAGTTTATGTTGCTAACCGACAACAGTTGAGGACAATCAATGGATTTGCAGCCGAGCATATCGGTGATCATTTTAAGACGTTGCGCATCATATTCGGCAAAATATTGTTTGGCTATTTGGTTCTTGATGTTGGTAAAATCATTCGACAGTGGAGCGGAGCTGGATTGGTTTGTCATCATAGTCACAGGTTCAATTGCATTTAAGGCAATATCTTGACATTTCGTTCCATCACATCTGGCACCTCCATCAATACAAACACACTTGGCACATCCATTGACTCCAATTTCAAATTCATCAGAATCTTGGTAGAATCTTCCCTCAATTTCGCATGTTCGGACTGAAATTAAAGCAAAACACTCTCTTGAATATGAAATTCAACAATATCTCGTTATATGAGCAATTCAACGTAAACATTTGATGAACGGGTAATGATAATTCCTCTCTCGATTTATCAAGAGAAACTGTTTTTGTTCGATCATTTTTTTCACAATCTCAATGGGGAGACTCCCCGGAAATTGATGAAAAAACACATTTTTTTAAAACAACAACAACTGCTTTTTTAAATTTTTTTCATGCGCATTGATTTAAGATCGACGGAATCAGGATTATATGTAAAGTCTTCGAACTTTTTAACTTACCGTCGATCGAAACTGCATTTAGTACAAAAATTGATGCAAATAGTATAAACATCAAAAATATTTGGACTTTCAACATTTTCAAACGTATGTCATTACACTTCACCGGGAACAAACAAAAACAATACTTTTATTATTACCTGCGCAATAATGTACGACTTTTATCGAATAAAATCGATGAAAGGAACCAATAATAATGAGCTTCTTCTTTATTTCGACATTATTTATATACCTTTTATTTTCTGTCTTCTGATCACATTTCTTATCAATTAAGATGCCAACCGATAAAAATTATACGTTTGGTCATTTGTTAATGAAATGTCTTGCACGTGCTTTTACATACAAAAAAAACGTGAACTAATATAAAACAATAACAAGACTAACTCGATAATTTCTTTATGAATTTATTTAGAAAATAGCGTTCTATTAGTTTAGCCAAAATCAAAAGCTGAGTGAGTTACCCCTGAGGGGGAAATAACTATTTGCTTATTCGTGTGTATTTGAATAACAAAAAAATTGTATTATAATATACATTCGTAATCCTGACTTTTCCGCATTGATATGAAATTTGATTTTTCTCTTGAACAATTTCAATCATCGACTAGTCAAGAGAAAATGTATTGTTTTTGTCACGAAAACGAGGAAAATGTTGTTTTTTTCATACAAAGTACTGTATTTGGGCACGGTATGTGCACTTTAGTGCATGTCAGTTCGAAATGGCTACTGCAATGGGGCTAATTTTCAACACAAAATATCCTGTGACACAATAGAACAAATGGCCAATTCCCATCTTCACTTTGCGATTTGCGACTCTTTTCTTGAGATATATTCATATCACAATTCGATATTCTAAAAACTTCGAACATTTTCACAAATTTTCGCATTTGATGATTTTACCGCATTAAGATTCATTTGTTGCATTTTTCGAATATGTTAAACATCAAGAGGACCAACATCTTCAAAATGACTCAAATTGTATGAATTTTCATAGAAAAATACGGTCAGGAGAGTCACAAATTTGAAAATCGGTTTTTATGTAAAAATGTTTTGGAAACCCAACTCATGTGCACTTGAATGCACGCCCCTCCGGAACGGCTATACCAATATGGCTGCTCAAATTCAATAGGAAACATCCGGTAAAAATACTGAACAAATTTACTTTTGTCACTATGGGATTTGAGAGTCTGTTCAAGAGTTATCGTGTTAACGTACATACAACGACAACGACGACGACTATAACGAGGACGACACAGTTTTGCACTGGAGGTACCAGAACCGAGTATGGTTATATATACCCTTGGTGAACTAAAATTCTGGTCAACATTTGAACCCGATCAGAGATCATTTACTCAAGCGCGGTGGAGTTGAATTTTCGATGCAAAACCAATACTTTTCCTAAGCACATTTCATGTGCGGGAAAGTAATAGTGGAATATTCTTACAAATACCTGCGAGTACGCTGACACAATAACATAATCACAAATATATTCGCAAATAATATCACGAATAAGCGGTTGTATTCGCAATATTTGCAAGATCTTTGCACTATTTGATTTGCGATTTCTCCTTTGGTTACCCTTCAACCAATCATGCAAAACATGCCTCAGTATTATCAAAAGTCTCATCAACCAAGTTCAATGAAAATTACGTTTTATGAATTGTTTTATGGATTTTATTTTTATTGGACTTGTAGTAAATGTCATTCAAAACGTCAAATTTAAATGTAAAACCTCATGTAAAAGAAAGAGATAGATACATTTATTTACACAAATCTTATTCGTTCTATTACTCTGTATTAACATGAATAAAACCAGAAATGAAAGGCTGATTTACTTGAATCAGCCACCAACAATTTACTTGATTTGCTCTGGTTTCCCAAACACCACATCAACACCAAAATTCGTGATTTTTTCTGTTGCCGGGAAATTTCTCAAAATAAATTTATCGTCTTCAGCTTCAAGCTTAATTACATTGTCATTTTCATATTTAAGTGTTGGCAGAAAATCAACATGTGTTTGTAAAAAATTGCCAAACGGTTTTTTAACAAAGACTACCTTTGAATTGCCATCAACTTCTGGGTGTGCAATCGTTGAATTTTTTGCAATTTCAAAGTCTAAGAAGTATTTGTTGATGTCTTCATATTGATAAAAATTGAATGTAACATTCATTTTTGTGAATGGATCGACCACCACTTTTTGAGATGGAGCCACTAAGGTGGTTTCGTTGAACATACTCATCGTCTCTTTTGGTGTTTTTGAAAATCTAAAAGCGGCACCAAATTTAATGAAACTTACTTGTATGCCAATTTCGGAGCTAATGTCTGTTGTTTTTGTTATTATTAATTCATAAAATTGCTGAACTTTGATTGAATAGGAAACGGTTTGAACTTCTTGTTTGGATGGGCCATTATTTACAACCTCAGCATCGGTCGAATGTATGACAACTTTGTTCTGTTTATCGACTCGTCCGGTATATTCTTGGCGATAGAGAGATAATACGTTATAGTTAATGGTAGTTATGTCCAACAATTGAGGACAGTCTAGAGTCTTGCATCCAAGCATTTCAGTTATCACTTGAAGCTTTGCAGTGTCATATTCCGCAAAATATTGTTTGGCTATTTGATTTTTAATATTGACGAAATCTTTAAATGTTGGCATAAAAAACTGCACGGGCTGTTCTACATTTATGGCACGCTTTTGACATTTTGATGCATCGCATTTCAATTCATTCGCCACACAAACACACCTAGCACATCCATCAACACCAGTTACAAAGTCATTGAAATCTTTATGATGAATTCCATCTACCATACATCCTCGGACTGAAAATCGATCAACCATTTAATTGATTCCATTGATTATGCTCATGTTTATTTGTTTACTCACCTTCTATCGATGCAGCAACCGAAACAGCAATTAAGGCAAATGCTTGCGCAAATATAAATACTATTTTATTTTGATCCATTTATTCAGCTTGGTACCAATTTGTATTGTGCGATAAAATGAAGCAACACTTCAATTTATACAAAAATTCCCCAAATAACTTTTATTAACTCACCAAAAATGGTATCAATAATTTTATTGTTTTATCAGTTTGAAATGAAATTTAAAAAAACCCAATAACCAAAGTTCATATTGATTGATATCAATAAAATCATTGATACCATATGACCTTGTTTTCACAAGGTTAATCTTGTTTTTCAAATGGATCCCAAGCTCTAGAATTAATTTTGTTTCGCTAAACGGTAGTTTTTGACCTTATACTATGACCTATTATGATTCCATATATTGAGTATCTTTTTAAAGCATTATTAAGCACGACATGAAATGTAGGGCATATTGGTTTTGCCATGTTTTTTCTGTTGTTGTCAAAAAATGTTGAATTTAGAAGGGTTTTAGTATTGCTATAGGTAGACGTCCGCATGATTAGCTTATGTGGCCATTTAGATTCCCCTAAAATAGGGTTATTTGGGACTTATGGCCATGGCCATTTGAAATGCCTAAAAATGAAATTCGAAGAAAAACCTAGAATTTAAATAATCAAATAGTACATTCAAAATGTTCGCTGAGCGAAGCGAATCATATCAGAGACTGAAATTGAAAATACTCAAATGCTACAGGTTAAAAAGTTTGATTTTATTGATCAAAAGATTTGATGTAAACACAAATTAATTTGAATATTTGGACTGACAGCTGTTCAAAATGGTTAAATTAAATCCTTTACAAAGCGAAATGTTCTGGTATACCTTCAGGGCGTTGAGTATGGATTAGCGTTGAAGATCCATACTTTAAATCGACTCCAAAGTTTGTAATTTTTTCTTTAGTTGGAAGATTCATAATCCAAAAAGTACCGTGTTCAGTCGCCTCCAACCGAATTGCCGTTGGACTGTCGTAGTTTAAATTTTGAATAAATGGAATATTTTTCTGTAAAAAGGGGACCAACGCGGTTTTCATGAATTCCACACGTGAATCCTTGTATCCTGGATGTTTGATAGATGATGTTGAAGCCGGTTCAAAGTCCAGAAAATAGTCTACAGTTTGTTCATACTGATAGAAATTATATGTAACATCCATTTTTGTGAACGGTTCTAAGGTGATTTTTTGTGGTTCGGCTCTCACTACAAATGTTTGACTTTGGGTACTCTTTGCTTCCAGGCTTTTTCTTGTGAAATTAAACACATGGCTTACATTAGCAGAAAATGGGATTTCTTTTAATTTATCACACCATATATTGACCGTTTTGCCTATGGTTACTTCAAAAATCTGTGTTACATTGAGATACTGAGGTTCGGTGAACACTTCTTGTCTTAATGTGCTATTGTTTACAATTGTCGTGTTGGATGTGTGGATTATTTGTCGATTTTGCCTGTCACCGGTGCCGATATATCGTTTGGCATGATGGCCAGAAGTACTTGCTTCGATCGTGTACTCGATGCTGCTTATTTGATGTAACGGTGGACAGTCGGCGGTCTTGCATCCAATCATATCTAATACTTTACTGAGCTCTCCAGCATTATAATCAGTAAAAAATTTCTTTTTAATTTGATTTTCAATATTAAGATATTCAGATTCACCGCCATCTGTTTGCATTGTGGAAGTGTTCATCGACTCTATAGCTTCAAGATCAAAAACAAAATAAAAGTTATATGTTGTAACAAGTAAATCTCGAATATCGAATCTCGAATATATTCCATACCATGCGGATGAGCCGCGCTTGAAACTACCAAACCAAATATTAGCAAAAGAAACATTTTGTTATACAATCAAAAAGCACAGGAACAATTAACACACGGTTTGAATTTAAAAAAAAAGCAAAAGATTCAACTGAAATCCACTGAATAAATAAACGGCGAGTGAACTGATACATCTGCTTTTATTATGCTGATAGATCACATATCTTATCAATCGATAATTATAATTATTTGTATAAGAATTTTACCAATCACTGTGGACGGTAGTACACGCGAGTGACGCAGGTGCCCGAGACAAATTTTGAATGAAAATCAAATACATTTGCTCCACCAGATTGTCAATAAATTCTAGTTGATCTGTATAAATACGGTCGCCAGCCATCCGAAAGTGATAAAAAAATGTTTATTTATGCTATGGAAATAAAATAAGCAATGAAAAACCAAAAACGTCTCAGAAAATTTCATGTATTTTGTATGAAATGTAACCCGAAATAGGAACCTAAAATTTGAGTCAATGTTCAAATCAAAAACTGAAGCCAATTTTCATGCAAAGTACTGTGTGGGCAGGAGCACTCATATTTCGAGAGGATTCGTTAGGAAAAAAAAGTCCTTTATTCTATCAGCACAGAGTGTGGAATATATTTACGAGTCTGACGCAAACATACATTTCATTGCTTTTAAAATCATTAAGTTAGTTTTCGAAATATTGCAAAAATTTGATTTTTTTTCTCAAAAAATGACAATTTTTCATACAAAATACACCAGGGGCATAGAGTGCCCCGAAACACGGTATTAAGTCAAAACGTCAAACCACGATTCTAGTGTTAAGAATACAATCAAAACTCCAACGCAAAATTGAAAACCCACAGTGACGCCATTTTCGTTTAATTGGCACCTTTTCGTTTATTTTATCATAGCCAATGGTATTAACACTAGAATCATGGTTTGACGTTTTGACTTAATACCGTCATTCAGGGCACTCTATGCCCCTGGTGATTACTATGTATAGACAATGGTCTATATGCATAGACCTAAAACTATGTATAGTTATACTATGGTCCTTCTCCATACGTTTGGAAACTGTATTTGTATGGGAAAAATTGTCAATGATTGTAATCGTGCCCTTGAAAAAAGAGGATATAGACCCAAAATTTTCGGAGGTGCTCAAATTTTTTTTTAACAATATGAATTAAGTGTATTCAATGTGTACTTTAGTGTACAGGTAACAAAAAAAAGTGTACCTGAAAATTTTTCGAGTTATTAATGACTCTTTTATAGCCTCAAATAGACTATGGGCAAAAATGAAGAAAAAAAAAACGAAATCCGATACGCACTAGTCATTCTATATGTCTATTGATTTCATATAAGTGTACTCAATGTGTAGAACACAAATCATTCGGCAGATCCAGAATATTCATATTCGTTCACTAATTATTTATTGATAAAAATTATTTTCATAGAAATTGTTCCACTGCGCCGTACCAATTCTTAAGTACACAATATTTATAAACCACGGTCTTAAGTACACAAATTAAGTATTTTTAATAAAAAAAAGTGTACGAATTAAGTGTACGATTTTAATTCAGGTCTAATGAAGTATACGAATTAGGAAAAAATTATGATTAAAGTTTGATGAAAGTTTGATTTAAAGTGGTCGTACACTTTATCTAAACATACGAGTACCTGTCAATAGTGTAAACTTTATCCAAAGGTCATACATTGATAGTCACACTGGATCTTTTCAAGCCATAAATTTTAAGAACGCGTTCGGAATTTTTGTGAATTAGGCTACAGATCATATGTATTCAAACCCAAATATTCCATAATATTCAGCTGAAGTCAGGTAAAAATTCACAATCTAGATATTAGCTTCCGTTTCTCATTCGATATTAGTTCAGATGATATTCTCTATACCATTATCAGATACAGGGGTTGTTATTGAGTTATCAGTTTACTTGATGATTTAGCTAGTAATTCAGTGAGCTAAAATTAAGATGTTTTCACTTTCAAATAAAATTATTCATTCTGAAGTTGAGTTGTTTTTAAATTTCGATATTAATTTATTCAACTGATTTTTTAAAAAAAAAATACTCTGAAAGTATTGTATTAGAAAATAGAAAGAGGAATATTGAAAAATATTATTTGTGTTTTGTAATTAATTCCTTATTAAGCGGCGTCCATAAATGAAAAATCATAGCATTACATTCATGAATTTACAGATCTTCGCGTTGATCGGTGCTATCATCGGCTTTCGCTTTGGAAAATTCTGTATACTTTTCCTCCAAAAATGGGAATAATGCATCAATGCAAGCCCAAGATGTCCATTCGTGTTTGGTGTGGCCAGCCGAAAAACACGCGATATCTGTTGATTCGGTGTTCAAATTCGTATCCAAAGGTTTCGATGAAGTGACGTAGTTTCGAGCATTCTGAAATAAGATACAATTTTCTATGAAATTGCTTTTGTCTAACCTAACAAATGATTAGTTACATTTTTAAACCATTTGAGCATCACACTTGACAGCATTCCAGCATAATGTACAGAATCAGTGAATGCGATTCCAAAGCATTTCTTCATGAATGCATCGGGATATTTGTCTGCCATACTGAGCGTAACAATACCACCATAGCTATGGGCAACGATGGCAAATGATTCAATTGTATCAAAAACGGGCTCAATTAATTGCTCCCATACTGATTCAATATGCGATTCCGGTGATTCATTTCCCTTCAAAGTGATGCGTTTGCCATTTACAATGCGATAGTTATTATTGGTATTGGTGACCAAGACATCATATCCCAGTTCAATAGCACGTTTAATGTATGGAATCTGTGTACCATGATCGGTTGATTGATTGATAATCAAACTTCGTGACCACTGACCAGCTCGAACCACACCAGAACCATGGATCAAAAACAGCAACTTTTTTGTATCCTTGAAATTGGCCTTCGTGCCAAAAACAAAGCTTGAACTGTCCGTTTCAGGAGATGGGATGTAAATTTTGTGTAAACCAGCATCGAGCAGCATCTGATAAACATGTTCGGTTATTACTTCACCGAGCGCTTCATAATGTGCTTGATTGCGACTTGGATCAGAGCTAATTTCAAATTCAAACGGTTTATCAGACACCGAATCATCTTTTGGATCTATTTGCCGCAATTGACCAGCATCTGAATCATCAAATGATTTGATTTTTAGTTATTTTGTTATAATACATCAATTGTTTTTTACTACTCACCGTTGAATGCATATCCAAATTCTTTCAAAGTTGTCGGAGTTTTTGTTGACATTGTGCGACTTGAAAAACACAGCGATAGAACTATGGAGGTTAAATATAAAGAAAACATAATGCTGATAACAAATTAAATCACATCACATCACCAAATTGTAATAAAAAAAACAATTAGTGATATATTTATAAGTATTCAAAGATGATGTATTTAGTATTTCAAAGACCAAATGAATAGTTATTGTCGACGATAAAATGTGTTTGAACAACAAATTGGTTAAATTGTTTGATTACCTCTTCTGGATACCGTAAAACAGTTGCGGAATTTCGTTGCTAACATTACCCGGTTTGTTATTCACATTGACGCGCAGAAACCTTTGACAGTTTGTCAAGCGAATGTCACATTTTGCGCCAAACTTTAAATCTATCAACGCTTTGATGTAAGACGTTTAAAATGAATAGTTTGTTTGCAATAATTCTGAAAATTGTATTTGTGTAATAAACACCTTGTCAAAAAAAAACTTTTTCAAAACAATTATTTCAGTGTCTATTTAGTCATCATTTTTAAGAATTTCAACTAAGTTTCATATATAATCGATAATCGCGAACAGCTGCATAAAGAGGAGATGAAGAAAATCACAAAAGAATATGCAATACGTAGGCAAATACAAATTAATGAATTCATTCGCATAAGCAGCAACGTTCAGTCTTGTATGCAGTTATAGATGTATGCAATTTGTGACGAAACGCAACTTTCAGTCATATGAAAATAATCGACAAATTTCAATACAGTATAATTCATACTGTTTTGAAACTAGATTTGTTTTTTCCAATAGGGTCATTGTAGAGCCCATAATTATGAAACGATATGCTATAGAAACTAGAAAAACGAACATTTCCCTTAAATAACGAAAAAAGAATATCAAACATTTTTAACGCTACATTTTTGTTCAATTTCACAATTTATTCTCTTCAGATTCATTTACAATAGCGATCGGCTTTCATTTTACTGCGGCGATCCAAAAGTGCTTCATGTAAACTGCCCTCATCTTTAGCCTTTTTCAATACAGAAGCGTCCTCTTTGTTAATCCGTAATTTATGGTCTTGGAACTTTTGGAATTTTTTGCTAACAAGAAAAAAAAAATTCGAATTAACTTCAAGTGTTGAATTTCATATGAATTTTTCCGTTTAAACAAACTTACACATAATTGATTTCAACTTCGGCTAAACTGCCCTGTTCTTCAGCTGGTGGTTCGTCACCTGTGCTCATTTCTCTCTCTGCACACGTACGAATGGTGCACACTTCAGCTTCTCCGACTGATTTTCGAAGTGCAACAACTGCATCATCTTCAGGATCAATAGATACAAAGCAACCGTTTGCTGCCTGCAATGCCATTTTACCATCCTGTAATAGAGATTGTTAGTTTAACTTCACAGACGTTCCGATTGAATTCGGACATAAGTGTAACACACTTGATAACAAAAAAAAGTCCCCACCTCGAAAACTGGCTCAAATTGTTCTAGTCCGCCAACTGCCTCTGAACGGCCAGTGATGATTCCATCTTTTTCAACTTTCAGGTATCGGCCATAACCGGATTTGAGTGCGATATGTCGTTCGTTAATCGCAAGTGCTGTGAATATTTCTTCAGGTGCTGGTCCATCACCTTCATCATGTGGTGCACCAAGCGTAAATAGACCATTGTCCAAACTTTTAATATACATTTGTTTGCCGAATTGAATTGCAATCGATCCAGTGATATCCTCAAATTTATTTGCTTTCCACCAGCCACCATGCTTCACCGCATCCTCATCGACAACAGCTCGCCGCTTTTCACCTTTGTCTTTTTTGTCTTTATGTTTATGTTTACGCTTTTTTGCCCTACAAAAAATGAACAATTTCATTGTAACAAATGATTATAAAGTAAGTTATTCAATACGTGGAATGATGGTTTTGATAACTTACTTTGATGACTCGCCTTTGAGAACCAATTTACCTACACGAACTTTATCGTAATCAGACATTGTCGTTTACAAAATATGTTTTATTTCGATAGAATACAAGACAAAATGTAAAATAAATGTTTGCTTCATTAAGACGCTTGACAGCAAATGTATGATTGGGGCTCAGTTTGACAGTTTGTTTGCATCGACAACAAAGACATAGGGCAACACTAATTTGAAATGAATGAAGACAATTTGAATATGCTGTACAATCAATTTATTTTTATTCAAGTCACAATTGTTTACAATATCAACTGTTTATCGCATCGAATATGTTTCACAGCAAAAAATAATTCCATTTCATTATTTCGTGAATTATTTGAAATCAAACTTGATATTGTGAGCTAAAGGTCACAATTCTTGGATTGGTGATTGGATTAAAACCAAATGGATAGTTGGGCTGTTGATTGAGCTGTTGAAATTGAACGTTGGCTGCTTGTGGCATGAATACAGCTTGGGTAGGTACAGCTTGGGCAGGTACAGCTTGGGCAGGTGTTTGTGGTGCAAAATAAACGATTCGTTGAAGTGTTCCGTCGGGCAATTGAACAAAGAATGCTGCTTGTGGAGCTTGAGGTGCCTGAGGCGCCAATGGCACTTGTGGTTGGTTTTCTTGCTGAGTATTTGTTGATTGTTGACCTTCTTCGTTGCTATTTTCTGCATCGACTGCCTCCGATTGTGGTTCGGATGTGGTTTCAAGATCAGCTGATTTTGATTCGGTTGTGGCTTCATCGTTTGTTTCTGTTGTTGTGCTATCAGTTTCACTTGATTCAGACGAGTCTTCACTTGAGTCTTTTGAATTTTCATTTGATTCTTCTTTCGATTCAACTTTCAATTCACCAACTAATTTGAATGGTGGTTTTTTGTATGCTGCAGTTTTTTTGGCTTGTGGTTCACTCGTTTCAACCTCCAATTGAGCTTCTTTTGCTGCAATTGTTTCGGTTGTTGAAGGTTCTTCCGTAGTTTCGGCTTCGTTAAAAGTACTCGATTCAACAGTTGTCGTTGATTCGAGATTTTCACGTATAGCAAATGGCAAGACTAACAACTGTCCAAGTGGTCTCCATCCTTTTGGATAGTATGGTGCGGTTTGAATGACTGGTGGTGCTTGAGGAGTAACTTCTGATTTTCCATCGTCAGCTTGACTAACGTTGGCTTCAGTGGTTGGATCTCCTAGTTCGGCTTGAAGTGCTACACCTCCATCGGTTTGTCTAGCTGATGCTCGAATCTGTTGACCTTGACGGTATCTCAATGGTTCTGCAAGTGCAACAGATAAAACTACACCCAAAAATAAAACCACGATTAACTTCATATTTGTTTCTTGTTGTTTGTTGGATTAATGAAATGATACTGATATTGAATTCCTTAAACACGGCGGCTTTTATAGTAGCCACGGCTCAAAACCAATTTAATTTGAATTCACATTTATTAATATTCCAGCGATGCAATTTCAAGTCATTCAAATGCTTCTATAGAACAATCACTTATGTAAAGCGTCACCGAGGTTATCGTTCAACATTGGCCGAATTCAGTTTAGAATATCGTTCGGAGTTTAATTCATAAAATATATATTTATCACGAAAATATTGAGTGATTCAGTAGTTTTGCTTCCGAATTCGAATTTGGTATACACTTTGATGTTCAAAGGTAGCTGAACTGATTGTATTTCGTTTACGTGTAGTAAATTGAAGAAAAAAAAAATCAAATGCCGCTGTTTTTGTGTCGAATTAGGAAGTACAAGTGCGACAATTGTAAAGGCGACAATTATTGCAAATTGTTTCAAATTAATTAATGATCAAGTCACGTCATTCGTTTTTTGGATGAACTTGATAGATTTGAAAACAATGGTCATTTAAATGATCAAATGGAATTTTTCGAAGGTAAACTTTGACTTTCATCGATTTAAAAAAAAAAAAATAATTTCTGCATTTTTTTCGAATTTTATGATTTTTCAACAATTCAAATGAAACAATTGAAGGTTCTTTTAATATAGAAATCTTCAAAAAAAAAATCAGCGAAAAAAAATAATACTTGTCGCGTATCAAAAATTTATCGAAGAAAAAAAAATCCCACTTCATTCGTATTACGAGACAATATGCGCCTCTCGCAGTTGATTGGAAACACTGTTTGCATACAAATGAAGTGATACAATCGTAACAATATCAATAATAATATACAAGTCTTAGACAGGTACAAGCACGATCACATTATGAAGTAATCGTCTCGAGAATAGCCACAGCCCAAAATTATGTCAAAACACTTTCAATTTCTGAACAAACGTTCATTTATTTACAAAAATTAATACAATTTGTTTTTACCATGTTTTATTTGTGGAACTACCACAGCAGTCAGTTCTTATTCTGGTGTAAAATTGCGTTGAAACTAAAACGCATGAATAAGAAGTGTTTTTTTTACATATTTATAACATAATTTGTTTTTCTTAACCAGAATTTGTTTCTAAATTTGACGTCATTTTGACACAAATGACACATGCGTTGGGTTTATTGGGGCATTCTTAAATTGAGCCCGCCTGATAGTTCAATAGTCGTTGCGTTAATGAATGGATTGCTGACAATTGATTGAACAACATGAGCAAATTCGTCTGGGTGGCCCAATCTTGGAGGCGCCGTAATACACTCGGATGCAATAGTTTCCATTGCTTCTTTGGGAAGGTAATCATTCAAATGCGTGTTAATTATCCCAGGTGCAACGGACACTACACGAATTCCACGTTCTGAAAAATCGGCTGCCAATGGTTTGGTCATACTATGAAGAGCACCCGATGCGGCTGCTGTTGCTACTTGTCCTCCAGTTCCATTGAATGCTTCAACACCAGATGTATTAATAATAACTCCCCGAAGTCCATTTGCATCTGGCTCATTTAGACTCATCATTCCGGCAGCTAATCGAGTAACATTGTACGTTCCCAAAACATTTGTCTAGTGATTCGAAATTAAATGTATTTAATGAGAATTTGCACAAATTGATTAAATCGAGCTTCAATATACCATAATAACACGATAAAAATCGGCAACGTTTCGCGGTTGTTTAGTATAGAAATTGTATGTTACGTGAGTATTTGCTCTTCCAGCGCAATTCACCAAAACATCTAATTTACCATATTTATCCGATATTTCTTTGAACACATTTTCAATATCAGATTCTGATGTCACATCTGCCGGCATGAAAAGTACATTGTCGCCCAGCTCTTTAATTTCCCATGAATTAGCAGTTGGTAGATCACATATCACTACTTTGGAACCTTTTTTTAGCAATCGGTGAGCTGTTGCACGTCCAAGACCGTTTGCACCACCCGTTACCAAAGTCACCAAATTCTGATTGTTAAAGATAGACAATTGGAACCATTAAATCAATATTTAGATACTAAACACAGAACATTCACTTCATGACATGCCATACCTTAAACATTTTAGAATTTTAAAAAAAAATGTGGTTTTTGATCAAAATTAGTGTATTCTTATGTAGATTTCACCGCTTTCATTAGAATTTCAATAAGTAAGTGAATTTGAAATAATTTGTTGGTTAAGATACACCCATTTGACAGCACTTTGTATATATAAATTCCATACGGTATCAGAACCTATACCAAAAACATCAATGTCACTGTCACTGTCACTCTTCTGCACGCTTCAAAAACGTTTAAATAAGATATACCGCATGTATGTGTCTGTATGTAAGGATCGCTTTTGGATGAAGTAAATTTCGACATGAATGGTGTAAATCAAATTTGTCCTCAAAATTCGTTATGGAAATTAAACAAAAAAACACTTCTTCTGAATATTTTATGATTTTTAATTTTATTCATTTCTAATAACTTTAAAACAATAAATTTCGCATGAACCCGATATATATACAGTTAAAAACTAAGGTGAAGTCCGGCTGACAATTCGATTGTTGTTGCATTGATGTATGGATTCGCAACAATCGATTGTACCACATGAGCATATTCATCTGGATCACCGAATCTTTTTGGTGCTAGAACACATTCTGTGCTTATATTTTCTGCAGTTTCTGGTGGAATATAGTCAATCAATGGCGTGTTAATAAATCCGGGTGCAATTGATACAACCCGAATGCCTCGTTCACCAAAATCAGCGGCTAAAGGTTTCGTCATACTGTGGATGGCACCTGATGCCGCTGCGAGAGCTGTTTGGCCAAGTGTACCTTTAAAAGCTTCTGAACCGCATGTATTTATAATGACTCCACGCAAACCATCTTCATCCGGCTCATTGGTTCCAATTAATCCAGCAGCTATTCGAGTTACATTAAATGTGCCCAAAACGTTTGCCTGTGATTTCAACAATTCAAATTAAATCAAGTTTTTTTCATTAGTCTTTTGTTAAACTTACCATTAAAAGTTGTACCACTTCATCATTCCTCCGCGGTCGGTTGGCAGAAAAATTGTATACAACATGGGTGTTTCCCATTCCAGCACAATTTACAAGAACATCAAGTTTACCATACTTTTTTGAAATTTGCTCGATAAGACTTTCGATATCCTTCTCTGAAGTCACATCGGCCGGTATGTAAAGTGTATTTTTTCCTATATCCTTTGCTACCTCTTCTCCATTTGATGTTGGCAGGTCACAAAACACAACTTGAGCGCCTTTTTTCGCGAATCGATTGACTGTGGCACGACCAAGACCGGATGCTCCTCCCGTCACTAATGTTACTAGATTCTAAATTACAAGTAAACATATCATTCGATTCAACTCAGAAAAAATATTTTAAAGCAAATCTTTTATGTGACAACAATACCTGGTCCTTACCTTAAACATTTTCAAATCAGAAATTGTCTGTTAAGTTTGGAATTCAAAAGATCTAGAGCAACTGTTGTTGGATGTGTGAGCTTATGGTTTTAAATTAATCCAACTTTAGGTTAGTTTTGGCATTTGACAGCTTATCTAGCACCGTTTTGTATATTCTAAGAAGAAGAATATAAAAACTAATAATATGAACTGTCACTTGGCGGCTAGTTCTGTCAAAAAAACTCTTTGCTGGTGTTGCCATCGTAGATTATTCTCTTAAACGAACACAAATAAATTTGAAACAACGAAAACCCATCATCATATTTTAAAAAAATGAAATCTATGTTTTATCTATGTTTGATGGAGTATACATCTTAACTTTATTGAAAGTAATCTTTTAAATATGAAAGAAAAGTACATAAATTGTGACTTCAATCTTCACGCTTAAGTCAATGTTTTGGTATTAATTAATACTAAATAGAAAATAAATTCAACTAAAAAAAACCATTTCTTAGCGTATAAATCCATTCCGACCACATTTTGACTATATTTCCAAGGTGACCTATACTTGCAATGGTTAAAGATATTTTGTAGAAGCGAGTGTTTTTGTTGTTGTTAGTGTTGAAAACATAATAAAATGGTGGCTGGTTTTATAATCTCAGTATTTCGTGCTTTTTATTCGAAAACACGATCTTTTAGTACAATTGGTGCAATCAAAGACCAACCATACAGGGCAGCACAGCACCAACTGGAAATGATTTTGACCCACATCGAAGCCGAGTTTGCATTCAGCTCTTGAATTGTTGAGTTTGGCCTGAATGTTATTTTCAATCGAAAAGACGGGTGAGTGAATGATATTTTGAAATTGATAACAATATTTGATAAGCATAATGAATGTCAAGTGTTTTGATACTCACTGATACCAGTTGGTAAGCGTCATCATGATATAGAGTGTAGCAGCCACAAAAACACCATGGAACAATGACCACGAATAAGCGACTCCATTCTCCTCATTGTCATACACTTTCGCATCATTGTCACCTGAATCGATCGGTTTGTGAGACTCTCCACTTTCTTTGGCTGTTAATACTTGGTTAATTTAATTTCAATTTGTAAATGGCAAAAACGAATTTGGTTTTTGTTTTGTTTTGTTTGTGTGTATTTTGCGCGATTAAATAAAATAAATGGAGAGAAAGAGAGAGAGAGAGAGAGAGAGAGAGAGAGAGAGATATGTTTTGAGTTAGACAAAAGAAGATTGAGAGCGAACTGTTCTTCATACGAAACTGTGTGATTTGTTAACGATTGATGGTATTCGATTAGTAATTGTTATGTGAACTAAACACCATGAATGACATGATTGAATTGATCGAAATTACATTGACATGCGACATCTTTGTATTGAACTCTTGAATAAAGCAATCAAAATTTTAATGATGGTCTATGGGTTTACTCTCCAAGTATTTTTATGAAGCGTGCAACAACGAGCGAAAAACAATAACAACAACATGCAATACACTTACCCTGCTTTTCAATATCGGGTACAGTTAATTCCGATACCTTTGAAGCCGATTTCAATGAACTGTACAACAAACAAACCATCCAAATGATCAAACCAACGATGCTCGTTTTATCGAATGTAATCTAAAATTGAATTTTAGACAGTTAGTGAACATGTGAACGAAGCTTAACACATGCAAAGTATAATTACCCTAGTATCCAATTTATTGTTATTGCCACCGTTTGCTGGGAGATCTGTATGGCATAGAGGGTTCGGGTTGTTAGCAAGTGCTGACCATGTTAAATATACGACGTACAATGTAACGACCGAACTTTGAAGTAAACCCGAACGTGAAATGCGTTCTTGAACTTGTGGTAAAATTGATGTAATACTAACGATGATGCAGAGAATCATGTTGAAAGTGATAAAGAAATTGTTCAACGCACAACCATAGTAGACATATAAGAGTATAATGCCAATGATTGATATGGTGTATTGAATGAAGGTGGCTGACAACAGAGCACAGTACCAACCACGTGATTCGTGCTCTTCATAGTTGGCTGTAAAATTCCAAACAAAATCAAACATATTTTTTCAATAATAAATATTTTTTAGGTGTTAACCTTTGTGAATGTGTATTCAGTGATACTCACCAACCCATGTCTCGGCCCAGCTATGAGCAAAATCAACCAATAGAACAAGTTGCACCAGAATAAAAACGATCCCACCAATCATACCAATCCACATCCAAAACAGTCCAAAATTCCCATTCGGAATGAAAAATGCACCAACCGCAATCGCAATGACGATAATAAATTTGATACCCCAAAACCCGTTTTGAATGCCAGCCCGTGGATCACGTGATGATTTTGCACCCACCATCATGGCAGCCATCAATGCAAAGAAACAGGCAAATGCAAAGCAAATACGATAAACAGCCAAATATCCCACCGCATACGAACAGTCAACATTCGGAACAACTAAAGATGCAGTAGACGTTGAATTCACACAAAATGGAACGCCTTTGAGCCAATCTTGGAGTCCTGGCGCAAGAGCAATACCAGAAATAATTGCACCGACCAACAGCATAAGCGCATACATTAAACGAGTTGATGTTGAATTTCGGCATGATGGACATGCTGCACAGCATAATGAACAGGCAGTGCCCGTACAGCAACAAGCCAACTAGAAAAAATAAACAAACGAACACCAATTGAATACAATATGGACACTGAGAAATCGTTTCATAATGAATGAATCATCTAGTAATGACATATAAGCGGTATTGATTTTTTTTCACACATTGAAAATAAATGAATTGCCATTAATATACTTAATTTAGATGTCGTTTCAATTACCATAATTCAATTATTGGGAATTTAAGTAAATTCACAATGCACAAGATTAAATTCAAACAAAGAGAAAGATATCCGATTGTAATGCGCAATTCACATGAAATATGGAGAATAAAAAACTCTTTTGCGATTGTTTTTTATTTTTGTGTATGCACTCTTTGTGTTGAAATTTTATTTACCTGTGCAGCTGATGCGATGCCCAAAACGGCTCCCATTCTGTTACACTATCGAAATTTATACCTTTTCAAAGTTTCGATTACAAATTAAAATATTCACTAATTAATAATTTCGTCTTCGTTATATGCAGAATGAATATAAAAAACACTATCCCTTTTACACAATGGACGCTGTTCACACTGGATTTTGTTCGACTGACATTGATGTTGTTTTTATTTTGTCTCAATGTTTTTTCCCCGTCTCCAATTACATATTCAATTTCCATGTCGTTTCATTTTACCGAAGATGGCGTTCACTTACTTTCGATTGTGCTAGAATTTGTATTTTATTGCTGTTCGTTAGACATTTGAAATTCTGTTTAAATTGAATTATCTATAAAAAAAAATATATTCTGTAAACAGAATTTGAATTGTAAACAACGTCAAAAGATAAGAAATAACGGAATTTATACTGAGCTTGTTCACTTGAAAAATGTCACCAGAATATTTTATTTGAAAAAAACAACAGTGAAGCTATGATGATTTGAATGTCTAGACAGCAAATTTTAGTCTTAGTAACCGATCTTTGAATAAATTGCAGAATTAAATTGCTGAGATTGCAAAAAGCGCAGCATTTTTTTTTCATTCAATGGAATCGAGCAAGCATTACGACAGAAGTTATAAAAGAGGTACCAATCAAAATCAATCATCTTTCCGCTTATCTCATCAAAATATACATTTGCTCTGTTTAACTACTTGAAAAATTCAGTTTCAAACTCACACACACACACACTAACACACCCACAGCAAACTGTCACATCGGTATGTGTATCAGAGATAAGCATCCCGTGTGTGTGTGTGTGTGTGTGTGTGTGTGTGTTGTCGAATAAGAACCTGCGTATACGAGACGATTGCTTGAATTTCCAGCAGCTGACTCTGTCTATGTGTGTCACACTACACAAATTTCACACATCGAATAACAAATTTCATAATACATTTTCGCATTGATATTCATTGCAACTAATTTTTGTTCAGTTTTAATTTTTGCTTTGCCGCTGAAACTTTGTCGCTATTCAAAATCATATTTAATTTTTTTCATTCATTTCAATTGAAAATTTGGCTGTTGCTTGTGAATTCCATTTAGGGCACGCAATAAATTATTGTTTTTTTTTTAGCTTGTGTGGCATTTAATTTTTGTTATCTAAATCAAATAATATTCATTTGACATCGTTATTCCAAGAGATTTGGTGACAAAGTTTATTGAATGAAAATGGCCAGTGTTTTTGAAAATGTTGAAGTCGGTCCAAAAATTGAAGTTTTTGCATTAACAAAAGCTTTTCAAGAGGATCCCAGCCCAGTTAAAGTCAACTTGAGTGTTGGTGGTAAGTTGTTCACCTCGATTTGTGCATTGTCGTTTTTTTTGTGTGTGCATTGTATTTTGAATAACAACATCAAATTGAAGTGTAATTTTCCCAGAACGAGGACGATTTTTCCATCGAAATTGCATTGAATTGTAGAAAATCAAGTGCATAACTATGTCATAGGCTAAAATGTAAATAATTGATTTTGAAAGGTCATAGTCAAGGTCATTTATCGTGTATTTATATATTGTTTACGCTAAATATTATACTCGAATTTGATTCATGACGACTTCTCCTGTAGCGTTTGTTATGTAACAATTCACATTCCATTTTAACGAATGAGTTTTTCCCGGTTTTTATTAACTTATACTTGTTCTATCAATTGAATTGCAAACATGTGTCCCGAGAATGGTAAAAAGAAAGACATTCAGATCAACGGCGCTCTGGAAAGATGGGCAATCGTAACATATTTAAATGCCATATAAAATGGAATGGTCAATAAGAATTATGACCTTATGAACATCTGTCGCGTAAATATATTGAAACCCTCAGATCCGAAATAAGATGCAAAATTGTTCTTCACAAATTACCATTTTGTAATGTGACTTTCATGCCCCACCATTTCAAGTTAGTTACTTGAAGTGACTGTGTTTTGAAAATATGATGTTATTTGTGGTTTTTGCCCTGATGTTGTCTGTACTACGCATCATTTTACCCTTTATAAGCACAATTGGCGTCAATGATTGACATGAATATAAAAACAAGTGAGAATATTAGGTTTCTCAGAGCAAAAAAAAAAAAAAAAATTACATAAATTGTTGGTAACAAAATAATTTGTTGACAACGATGTGTTCTAACGTTATTTTAATTCAAAAAACAAAATTGTAATCGGTTGGTACAAAAACGTTCTTTTCTACAAATATGAGACAAACAAGCTGGCAACTAAGTCATTGAGCGATAAATATTTTGTCTAAGAAAACATTTTAAATGAATTTCCTTGACTATATTTAGAAATTCACAGTTCTGCATTTCTTTTTCATTTCTAATCATCTTGTTATTTAAATAAATTAATTTCCTCAACATTCGAAGCGTAGTAAAATGTATCGTTCGAACTTTGAAGCTTTGACACTTCAATGATAAGACAAGAAAATGTCGAAGAATAAAAAAAAAGATAAAGAATGAAATCACGAGAGTCAAATGCAATTGGCATTGTTTCAATAAAACGAATTCCTCCAAATTATTGGATCCCATTATCATTGTGATAAAGATTTATTCAATTTTATTGTCATTAAAATTTAAAAAATAAAAATCAAATTTAAACGCATGCCAATTGACTAGTCACAAGCTGTTGAACTGAGTGTTCAATATTTTGATAAGACCTGTCGAACTCAAATATTGCGTCAACTTAAAGCGATAAGATGAATTGTGAGCACGTTTCATTATCTATGTATTTTACTCATTCTACCGCCTCTTGTAGTGCTGAGGCGACCGCTTTTAAAAAAAAAAAAAAGACCAAGTTCAACCAGCTGTGCACCCAACAAAGGAAAAAAATTGTGGAACATTTGGATAATGTTTCATAATTGTTCAGTTAAATTGTTAACAAAATAAAAACTGTAGTTTCGAATTGTTCATTCCGTATGAAAATTGGCATCCAGTTGAGCCAAAAATGTGCATATTATTTGAAATGCAATTTTAATGGGATAAAAATGGATTATTTACAGCTTATCGTACAGCCGATGCTCGTCCATGGGTATTGCCGGTGGTAAAGAAAACGGAAATCAAAATTGCCGAAAGCGAAACTATAAATCATGAGTATTTACCAGTATGTGGCCCAGACAGTTTTACAAAAGCATCGGTGGCATTGTTGCTTGGCGATGACTCGCCAGCCATCAAAGAGAATCGGGCGCATGGAGTGCAATCATTGTCTGGTACGGGTGCATTGCGCTTGGGAGCTGAATTTTTAACGAATAAATTGGGCCGAACAGTTGTTTACTACTCAGATCCAACATGGGGTAAGTAAAATCGATTATTGCGTTTTGTTCAAAGGCCAACCACTTGCTGTTTCAATTAAACACAAAATGCTGTTGTTGCCATTTGATAAGTGTTGTCTACGAATATAAATTTTAATACAAAACCGATAATGTTATATTTTGATAGAAAATCATCACAAAGTATTTTCCGGTGCTGGTTTCACTGATATTCGAACGTACAAATACTGGGATGCACAGACGCGTGGTGTTAATATTGAAGGGATGCTTGATGATTTAAACAATGCTCCCGAAGGTGCAGTTATCATTTTGCATGCATGTGCACATAATCCAACCGGTTGTGATCCAACACAAGAGCAATGGAAGCGTATCGCTGACGTTATCGAGGTGCTATTACGATTTTCATTTGAACTTTGCTTCACACACTGTCAAATTTAATTTTCATTTCATTTCATTTTGGTTGTTGTCCATTTTGTGTCGATTCTATTTTTTAATGGTAATTGGTTTTATAATTTACAGAGCAAAAAATTGTTCCCATTCTTTGATTCGGCTTATCAAGGATTTGCAAGCGGTGATCCAGTGCGTGATGCATTCGCTGTACGATACTTTGTGTCACGCGGTTTTGAGCTGTTCTGTGCACAATCTTATGCCAAAAATTTCGGTTTATATTGTGAACGCGTTGGTAATTTAACTGTTGTACATAAAAATGCATCAACAACAGCCGCTGTTCTGTCACAATTAACATTAATTGTGCGTGCCATGTACTCAAATCCGCCAGCATTTGGCGGACGAATTGTTGATACCATTTTGAATGACCCAAATCTACGTAAAGATTGGTATGAATGCATAAAAATTATGTCGAATCGTATAATCAAAATGCGTAAAGCTTTGTACGATGAGCTTGTACGCTTGGGCACACCAGGCACATGGAATCACATTGTCGACCAAATCGGAATGTTCTCATACACTGGATTAAATGGTAAAATATCAATAAATAAAATTCTTTTTTCGGTTTGGAATTTTTTTTTCCACTAATGAATTACAAATTTGGTGTTTTTTTTGTGTGTTTTTCCAGAGAAACAAGTGAAACTCTTAATTGATGAATACCATATTTATTTACTGAAAACGGGTCGCATTAGCATGAGCGGTCTTAACGAAAATAATGTCTCACATGTTGCCAAAGCCATTCACCAAGCGGTTACAACGATTCCAAATTAAAATGGAATGCGTGTACGAACTACAATACGAACAGAAGTGAAAATTAAATACACATAACGTCAAACAAACAAACAAAAACATTAAACACCAGCACAAACAAACAAAAATATCGCAATGCAACGATCAGTGTGCAAATATTTATGCACAAAATAGAGCTACATTTTTTGACTACCGTTAAAGTGGACGCTGTTGATTTTTTTTTAAATTTCAATTCAAGCATTTTCGATGGGATCAATTCTACTTATTGAATCGCATTGACGGCACAATAATTACAAAAATATTGCATTTTTATGCATTTTCCACTTCACTGGAGATAAAATATTGAACACCAATTTTTTTTCCCGATGCTCTATTTTTTAAGTATTTCAATTAATAATTTCTCATTTTGTTAATAAATTGAAAGCTTTAGCCCATTGTTAAATAGCATTGAATAATAGATACACATCCCACTCCTTCCCTGTAAAAAAAAGTATGAAAAATAAATTGCATGTCTGTAAATATTTTTTTGTGGTAGAATGCACTCTCTTATAATTTTCCGCAACAAACAAAAAAATTGACTCATTTAAAATGAACATTTATACATTAGTCTGATAAAATAAATTGAAATGTTGTTCTTTTATTATTGGAAAAGCGCTTTATTTGAGTTACATTAAATATAAAAAGAATCTACAATGTTTATGCAACAATTATTAGCCGTTAATTGAAAATGATATATAATATTCGTGGCAAAATGGTCAATCGTAATTTTTTATTGTTGTATGTTTTGAATTTAAATTTTCAGCTCAATGTTGAGCATTGACCCACAATCAAAATAGCTGTAAATCACAATTTTAATATATTATTGACTACATCAAAACTAAAACAGGATACACCGACAATATACATGCAATCTATGAAATAGTTTTCAATAAAATATAGTAAAAATAATTGCATTTAAAAATTCAACTGTTGAGTTTTCCTTGTTTAATTCAATTCTAGTGGAATCTATCTATATGGACTATTGCGGAAGAAATTGGAGAAATGATGCGATGATTTTCATGTTATGTAAATCTTCAGCAACACACACACACACACACACACATGCCAAAAGTCCTATTGTCTTATTGTTTTCTTAAGCAAACCTTTCACTGTTCATGTGCTCATTCACATATGAAATCCAATTTTCTTTAACTATCTCTCAAATGCATTCCGAATCTTCTTGAATTGTCGTTTTTTTGTTTGTTGAATTCATTGTTTTAGTTTGGCTTAAAATTATAAGAAACTTTTATATCACAGCACACTAGAGCATCACTTTCAACAATAATTACTACCCAAAGTAGTTCCGAAGTCGATGTCTTGTAAAACTATAGTTGCATTTAATTTGACTTAACATTCAGTAGTTTTTGATGCTGGTGCTATTGTTGACATAAATTGCAGCAATCATTTACCACTCGATCGACTTCCATGTTCATTCAACAGTTTCCATATGCAAATGTTATAGCAAAATTCAAGATGTTTATCGCATGAGCTATTTACGTTACTTGGAAGCCAATATGAAGGGTTCGTTTACACTATGCTAGCGCAATAACTGGGTCGTATCTTAATGGAAATGCAAATATTTACGATAAATTTGAATAGCACAGCAATATCAAATTATGCCCACTGCATACATATTCTGATGACTTTATCGAAATATGCTCATTGATTTGGATTCGTTGATACAGATTGATATTGAAATGATGATCCGATCATTATGCCATCGAAACTATCTCTTAAGCCAACATCGGCCCGCATTTTAATCCAATGTAACGAACATTTCAAAACAGGTAAAATAATCATGGACTGTTCCATTTCTGCTGTTGGGTATTTCTCAGTCGAGCAGAAAGATAGGTGTGTGTGTGCCTGTCCATAGCTTGGATACCGTATCGTTTGTGTGTGAAAGTTGAAAGTATTTGTGGCCAAAGGTTCAGTTGACAGGTCAATATATGGAGAAAAGCCAAAACTAAGCTCGTTCATCACTTGGTGTGTACTGTTTAACTTTCAAATGCCAGTTTAATGCATGAAGCGTTCACATCGAATATGCGAGGTCAGCAATGGCACATAAATGCCGCTCTCTACAAATATTACAAACATTCAAAATTGCTCCTGTTTATAGAAGTTGTTCCTATGCTCATGTCATTATCAAATATTTGGCACGAAAATAGCACTCAGTGTTGCCGCCCCAAAACGCAATGAATATAAAGAAATAAAAACCGCTCAAAAAAGTTTCGAAAAGAAAACATGAGTCTTGACCCAATTTTCAATGAAAGCAATACTTTAAAAGTTTTTCCCTTCCAAAATGATTCTATGACAAATGCATCATATGGAACATTTATAATGCATTCACTCGATGCTCAGCGCACCGCCTTCATATGTTAACAAATTTTCAAAACGAACATTTTCTGGCAATGGCACTTTGAAACTTTGTTAAAGCTGTCGAATTTATTCGAAGACATTCTTATTTAGTATGCACACGTCTATTGAAAGTATTACTGAAAGCCATTTTTCCAAGATAAATTTTGCTACAGAGTATTTCACCAAATAATATTCCATTTTCAGTAGAACGTATTTATTTCTCTTTTTAATAAGTTTTTCACAACATGAGTTGTGCTTTTCTCTATTTATTAAGCAGCTTACCATCATGATTGTTAATTTCTCTTCATCCGTGTAATTTTCATCGGAAATAAAATGAAGGCGTGAACAATTCAAATAAAAAATGTGCATTTATTGATAATAACTTCCGCTACATTGAGCAAGTTGATAGAGTTTTCCAACGAATATTCAAATTTTTAATAATATTCACATTTAAAAAACGATTTTAATGGAGTAAATACTATTAACTAAATAGTAAGTAAAATGATGAACACACACAACCAAATTTGAGAATAAATGTCAAGCACATTACTCCATACATGTATAATGTTTTGGTCAATCCACTATGGTATAAGAATGTATTGAGTTATCCCAATGTGGTGCAAATTAGAACTTAATTTCATTGTAAAATCAGTTTGCATGTAAATGTAAGTTTGACATTTGCACCGCATTGGAGTGACCTATGTATTGGTAATACCAGTATAGAGTAGCTTTCACAGGCGCAAATATATAATCTGTCAAACTACACGATACTGGTATAACCAATACATAGGTCACTCCAATGCGGTGCAAATGTCAAACTTACATTTACATGCAAACTGATTTTACAATGAAATTAAGTTCTAATTTGCACCACATTGGGATAACTCAATACATTCCTATACCATAGTGGATTGACCAAAAAATTATGCATGTATGGAGTAATGTGCTTGACGTTTATTCTCAGATTTGCTTGTGTGCAGTGTAACGGGTTGATTTATAAGCTTTCAGTTTGAAAATAGTTCTACTTCATATTTTTTTATTATGTTTATTGGTACTAAATTTGAAATTAAATTTTATTTGTCACTTAAATTAACAACGAGTATATAATATAAACATTTGCTAAACAGCAGCTATAATTTTAGTGATCCATAAAAAATCCAATAAAATGGTGTTCATTGTCAATTTTTTATCTGTTTGTTTCTGTTCTGGTAAACGATAGGAAATTCATTGTTGCCAATGAATCATCGAATCATGGAATCATTGGGGATTTAGTGAGATGGTTAAACTAAAGTACCAATATGCAATAAGCCATCTTCACCGAGCGAACTGAGTCCAGTATCTGAATCTGGATCTTTATAAAAGCCATTTATCAATTTCTTTGGTCCGACTTTAGTGCAGTTCGCCATCGATGGATTGATATTCACATTGTTAATGGTGCGGTTCGAATAGTTGATGGTGTTGATATTTCTTTGGTCTGTTGATTGCATAAAATTGCCATTAAATGTATCTTTTTGAAAGAACAACGGAGCCTGGCTGAGTATTACGTGGTCGGGCACCAGAAACGATTGATTTTTGGCAACAAATACGGCATTCGATGGAATTGATGTTGATGTGGATGCGGCTGTAGATGCTGGCCGTTCAACGTTCGGCGATGGTGGTATTTGATTGCATACGGTTCGTTGTTGTGTTTTTGGTATGGTGCCGCAATAAGTGTTTTTCATATTGATTGGTGTGTTTTTCTTGAGAACGGATGAAATCAGTTTTGGTAAGGTGCCAGTTTTCATGGAGCTGGGTATCGGTGCCGGTGCTGGTGCCGGTGACGGAATAGATGCTTGTGTCGGTGTTGGTGTTGTTGTCGGTGTCGATGTTGGTATCGGTATCGATGCCGATATTGATGTCGGCATGTGATTTGTTTCATGTGGCGGATGTGTTAAAGATGCAGGTGCTTGTTGTTTTTGCTGTTGTTCCATCGTATTTGGTTGTGATTCGCGCACGTCGTCCGCACAACGGCTGTGAATTTGTATTTGATGACTTGGAACTTCTATCAACTTGCTTTCATCTAATTCAAGCGCCTCTAGCTCTCTGCTCAACTGTTGAACGATTTGTGATTTGGTCATTAGCATTTGATTCGATGCGTTCAATTCTTGTTCGGTTTTCAATAATTCCGTGCTGCTCGTTTCAATGTTTGAGTTAATTTGGTCGAGCACTTTTCTCATGTCGGTTTCAGTTAGATTCGGATCATCAACTTCATATTTGCGAATTTTTGCATTCAAACGCACCATCAGCTCTTCTTCGCGTTGTATGTGCTTATTGATCGCAATCACTTTCTCAAGTAGTTCAATTTGTCCGGCTAAATGCTCGTTAACATTGAGCGATTTGCATACATTGTCACTTAATTCAGTCGCTGCTGTTGTGCCATTCGCATTATCCGCCTTCGATTTTACAATTTTTTCACAAAATTCCTTACGACTCTCATGTTCCATTATCAATTTTGCTTCGCGACTCCTTGTCCCCTCCGTCAACTTCAGTGGTGATTGCTTTTTCTCTTTCTTACCTCTCTTTGCCGTTAGACGTTTACAAATTTCCTTGAATGATTTTGTATCCATTATTTTGGCCGTAGTTTTTGTACACGTTTGTACATCATTGTTGTTATCGGTACTGCTTGAGCTGCTGCCATTTGTTAATGGAGACGAAAGACACACTTCGGGCGATGTGGCAATATCTTCTGTATTCACGCCGCTATCACTGTTTCCAGGTGTCGTTATTGCTTTATCGATTTCATCATCGTCTTTATCGATGCTGTTGGCATTATTATTATTATTGTTCGCACTCTTCTCACCACTCTCATTTCGATTGCCGGCATCGTCTACCTCGTACAAACCATTCAAATACGTTTCCAGCAGATAATTTTTACCCATTTTGTTTTCAGCGTGAGAACGATGCGTACGATTGCCCGTTTCATATTCTGCAATCTGATGCTCCCGGTCCCTGTTGGGAATTCCATCCATCGATAAAAGATTGAGTACATAAAAAAAAAGAAAGAAAAGAAAATAAGTTAGCCAATTCAATACGTAAGTTAAGCCTTAACAATAATTCTTTTTCAATTTGATCATGCATTTAATGGTCGAGTTACGTAAAATTGGGCCTTGAAAACATTCGAATCGCAAATAGTAATTAATTACGGAAATTAAAATGAATCATGCCCATGCTCAATGCCCATTCAGTAAACCGCTATATCTCATCTCAAGCTATTTCGATTTGCTGCCAAAACATAGCACACTTGAGTTAAGCACGGGAATTTTAATTTTCTGAATGGATGAACGAAACCGAACAAATGAATGTTATCATTTCGTTTTGGTTGAGTAAACAATTCGCCTGTAATATATCGGGTTCTTACTTCAATTTAGATAATTGCTGTTGTATAGTTTCGCCCTGCTCCAATATTAATTTCATTAATTGCTCAATAGATGCTTTCGATGACTTTGGATGAATGGTTTTAGCTGACTTTGACCAGGATTTTGTTGAACGATTTCGCTTTCGACGTGCAATCGCACTATCCGCCCTCGATATCGGACTCTCTCTGCCGCTGTCATAGTCAACGTTATGCGATCGACTTCGAGCTGGGTGTGTATCAATTCGACGTAATGTTAGCCGAACCTAGTGACAAATGGACGAGAAAAAAAACACGTATTTGTTAACATTGAGTATTGGTTGGGGTTGGTAAGGGTCTTGCTCTAAATAATCTCTGATTGAAATCTATTCGATCTTCAAATCAATTGACAATAAATATTGTCACTTCGAACGGTTTGTTTACAAAGAGTTTATCACTTGAATAAGAATCATTTCAATTTGCAATAATGAAACCATTTTCTAACCTGGTGTCAGAATATATTTCAGTCAAGCCGTTGTGATGGTTGAATTTCTTTGCATTATCTAAACAAATGGTATCAGAAATCAAAACAATCGATTCAGACAATGTTTGCAAAATGTCACGTAATGTTCTGACGCGATAATTTGTTGCATTCAACTATTTGCACTAATAGCATGAGAATGTGTCAAACTCACGTGTTTGTGTTGATAAAAGCCTCTTTTCAAATTGAGAAAATTCCATTGACCGCTTATGAGAATTGTGAACCCACATATTGTTACTGCGTTATTGCATTCGGAGAAATGGCATTTTCAAATTGAATTTCATTCAGACGACAAAAACACTGCCATAAATGTCAACCAATTTATCAACAGCATGTTTTGTTGTTGCGCACGGTAAAATTCAATTCATTTTTGTTTTCTTTGTCCATTGTAAATTTATCGAGCTTATGATTGATTTTTTCATTCTTTTATCAAACCGACCAGAAAATGTGCATGACAGTCAAAAGTTAACTAAATGTTTGTGTCAAACATTTCTGACGTTCAAAGCCTATAAAAAACACTCGATGACATTACGCTAGAAAATAATATCAACACTTGATTTGTGGAGCTTGCAAATTGTAACAATGTATCACAAATTGATTACAGTTCAGGTCTGTGAGAGAAGTTTTTTAGGTGAATTGAGACCATGAACTGGGAATTTCTATAGATATCCCGCATAACTAGGATTCTATGGGGATTTGAATTAATTTTTACGTTTTTTTTTTCAACTTTGAGGTAAATTGGCCGATATTATTATGATGGATAATTTTTCCAAGTTCGTAATGAATTCGCAATTTATCCGAATAACATGTGAGAAATATGCATATACAGATGAGTCCCCCGAGATTTGTGCACTCGACTTTTCAAATTGAAAAATGATTGCACGCTCGAGCGATAAAAATGTCACTCGTTGAACTCGACTCCACTATTTCACTCACTTACAGGTCTGAATATGTATCAAGTATGAGATTTAGCATTGTTTATAGGAACCATTGCTAAATTGAGATAGTGATATAAAATGTAAACAAAACAAAACAAAACAAAAAAATACTTGACACACAGTGCACACCGTGTATAAGTTATTTCATATGTTTATGAACACAAAGTCCGTTCGGACAGTTTCAATATAAATCAATGAATCAACTTAAAACTTATTGTATCCCTGGGTATTAAATACACCCTAAAGACCATTCATATAGTATTATCTCTCTAGTCGGCTACATTAAATAGATTTGAGAATTTCATAGCTTCTGACAAAGTGTAATTTTTTAGTGGATGTGAAACACTTATAAATAAATGTAGTATGCGAAACTTTATGTATCACAGCAGTGTTATGACGATTCTCTTGATTATGACAATGTTTAATTGGCGAATTTGTCATTGTCACACTTGCTCAAATAGTCATCATATTCAACTAGAGACTGTTCAAGTCTTGTTTTTTTTTTCTCCAAATAAACGATAAGAATATCACCTGAATGTGCCTGAACGTGATATAATTTATTTAAAACATGTTCTAAGAAAATTTCAAAATTTTATCGCACAAAAAAAGATTTCAAATCACTATGTGGTATGAACAAAACCGTTAGTAATACTATCAATGGTTACGCTATATTAGCATATTAGAAAGGAACAAACATTCGATTCATTTCATGTAGATCGCACATTTTAAAAGAAAAAATCAAGTTTCAAATTGGAATTTAAAGTTTTTGAATAATTTTGACATGAAGTGGTCAGACTTCATTCGTCAACGTCGCGTCTCGCCTAAGTTCTATCAAAAAAAAAAAAAAAATGTAACACTGAGTTTTAAATCAAGCAACGGGTTCGCGATATTCGGTTAGCCGATATCATCAGTACATGTTCAAGTTCGCACTGAATCGGTCCGATTTCAAACTGATTCTTAAACGGTGTATTGATCAACAGTATTCAAAAGTGTAATTGATTCTTTTATTTGGGTTTGACAATTTCAATAACAAAAATAGTTGATAGTAAAACAATGTTTTACGTGAATTTACTTGTATTTCGATTTAAGACTTTCCTGCATTGAACACTTCAATATAAAATTTCATTATGTTTCGAAATATATAAAAACTAGTTAAAATGTGTTTCAACGCCAAAATTCTATTTGATCTGCATTTATGTTCCGATTCATTCAAATATCCACTAAAAGTGTCATCAACTCAGTAACGTTGATTTCTGTATTGTAATTGAAATTATATATATTCGAATTATTGAGAAGATTTAATTTCAAATACCATTTTTACTGGTGAAATAAAAGATGTTAAAAAAATGTTTTAATTTCCGTTCACCGAAAATATGATGTTTCACTGAAATTCTGAATATGAAATTGTGCAAAAAGGAGATGAACAAATATTTTATTGATTTCGCTAGCGATTCGTTGGAGCATTGTTACATATTTTATGACTTAAGCCACTCACTATCATTATCCCTTTTCATTTATTGCAAAATCTCAGGCTCGCTACTAAAAATGTATTTGTTCTTTTTTTTAAACATTTTTATGAGTCAAAGTAAGCTAATCGTGTTACCAACCCAAGATAACATCGAAAAGCACGATGTAATAAAACAGCCCGAATTCATATTGAACGACATTTACAATTCGTGGCGTTTGCCGTGCACGTGCTTTTCAAAAGAATATCAGATACACGTTACCTCTACATTTACGATGGTCTCTTCCCGACCCTCAGACAGAAGTTTGGTTCGCGTGAAATACAGATTCTTTGAAAAGTTTGGCAAACACATATAAAAATCGGAGGCGGGCGGAGGTTTTGCAAGCGATTGGATGCAGTTAATCCACTATATCTCAATAGCTGGTAAAAAAAGTGACATGTTTTCCTCTAGTGACGGTTTTCCTTTCGTTTACGACTGCCGTGAATTGCAAAATCGAAGCGAAATTGGCCATTGGAGAAAAGCTATGCTGTGTGCGATTCTATGTGTTTGTGTATGAGTTAGTGAGTGAGTGAGTGAGTGAGTGTGTGTGTTTACTTTCAACATGTAGACATGGTTCTCAATATTCATTCAACCGATGAGAATGCAAACCATTTCATCCATAGCCACAAATTTCTTAAATATTGTTTGACGTTATGGTTATAAGCGCATTGGGGACCAATATTGCACATACATTCACGTCACCCCAAACAGAATGAGGTGTTTTTGATTTTGAATTACACATTGGTTTGACTGAAATGTAATTGAATTGATACCTACTGCTCATAAACGTGCATGTGGCTAACCGCAATCAGGCCATACTTGATTCGGTCTTCATTGCCTCCATTCAAGATATTCAATTCACTGTAATGAGATCCAACTTCATCCGTAACCCATAACGGGACATTGCAGTAATACAAAAAAATATGAATGTTTCAATAAGTTTGGACTTTGTTTATTTTGATGATGATTAGAAAATTGTTCAGTGGGTTTTATTTGTGTGAAGAGGCAATTTTGATTTCGATTCCATATTAATGGTGTCGAAGAAAAGCAATTTGTCAAAAAAAAGTTTTGCGACAAATTGAATAAAAATTAAGTAACATAAAACGTTCAACTCTTCGAAATACTCGGTTCTTGATTTCAAATCGTTATTTATCTAGTGTGAATCTTTTGAAAGTCAAATCGGTACTTAGACTGTGCTATCGAAAGGAACCGCTTGACGGTTGATGTGGCGAGAGAAAAAAAAATTCTGACTGGAAATCGATTTCTCAAGTCGGCAACGATTATTTACATTGAAGCGCTTGTTGAAATTCTGGGTGAATAGATGTGCAATGACACGATAATGTGCACGATATTCTTGTATTAAAATTGCTGCTTTGCCAGCTAAACTGTAGCTATCGATCGTTCAGCCATTCAAAGCTGTAGCATTCAGTGCATTTCAAGTAACGATTGTTCAATAATTGTTCGCACATTGATTTATTCATGTTGTAAATATTATTTTTCGTTACATGTCAAATACTTTACAAAAGTGCTACAAACAGACGCTTTGAAAATCCATAAGAATGCAAAATATATATGTGTGTGTGCGTGTGTGTTCATAACATTTGCCATATCAAAATCTATCCGGAAAACTGAAGTATGACATAAGAATGTGGGATCGCGTGCTATAAAACCGCATACCATCGATTGTTCGTATTACACATGTTTATCGATTCGGGTATTTTGAATTTGGTCTTTGCCGAAGACTCTTTGGTATTGGTGCTAAAATGCATGAGTTGATATTCATGTGAGTGCAAATGCAATGACAATGTTTTCACTGTGTTTACATTTTATTTTGAATGTACGTTTTGTAATGCAATGGAATGGCACAATCGAGATGAGTCGAAAGCAAACTAAAAACGGGTGAGAGTGAACGAAAGAATATACAAGCTATTTCGATTCAAATCTGTGGTGCATGAAATGACTTTTTGGGTGAGATAAGCCAAAGTTGAAGTTGTGATTCGAACGAAGCCGCATCTCCAACCATATTTTCGACATTCCAGACAAACCACTACTTCAAAGGAAGAGGGAGAGGGAAATGGAGAGGCCGGCGATAAAACTACCGAACCATACCAACGAGAATACAATATACATTGAACCCAGACATGCTACATGGTTGAACACGTTCGATTTTATGCTCAAATCGAAAGCCACCATCATTCACCGAAACGTCCCATTCTTATTGCATTCGAATCTTTCAATATAGCTCAAACATATTTGTGATAACAAAAAAAAAAAAAAAATAAGAAAAAAGAAATGGTGATGTCGTATTGTTTGAACGCAGCCCAAAGCAGTCGAAATGTTGGAACACATGGATGACAGAGAGCAAGTGAAAGGAAGAGAGTGAGAGAGAGGGAGGATAAAGTAGTGGTAGCAAAATGCAAATTGCACTATAAATCCTGCATAGAGAAAATTTGCTCGGGGCGACTCGCCAAAATTGCATTGAGAAATCGACACACTTGAATATGAATATATTAAAATGTCACAGTGCATAAAACACTTACGGTACATCAGTAAATTTCGGTAAGTCATTTGAACGGGCACTTTCCAAGCTATTGGCTGCGATCAAACACACACACACACATATAGGTGTGCTGTACTGTACATCCGAACATCCGTACATTCGCGCTTACACCAAAGCGAAAAATGAACATAGAAGAGGCGCCATTTCTTTGAATTTCTAATATTTTCTTTCATCTTCGTGTTCATCATTCTATTTTTCGTTTTCTTGTGGCTTGCACCACTTTATGAGTGTGTTTCTTTTAGTAAAATGGAAATTTTATACGATTTTGTTACAATGGAAACATATTTTCGCGGGCTATAGATTAGAAATTCGATAAAAACGGAGACAAGTAATAAAATCTCGTATAATTTAAGCGAAGCGCATAAATTCGATACATTCGCTCATTGTGGGTTTCTTTTCTTTCTTTTTTTTTTGGTTATCTTGTAGCTGTTTGCTCCGAAAAATAATCCAACACCAAAAATCGGTGATAAATTAAATGTTTTGCGCACGCTGACAGCCTCAACCAGTTTTGTTGGCTCGTTTCCATGCCTGTTTTTATTATCCATCTAATTATGACCGTATTCCATTGTCGTGGGCATTGTTAAATCGCATCGTAAAACGCCAGCTAGTGTTGAGGCTGTGTTTTGTTCGCTCACTTAAATGTCGAGCTTAATTATCAGATTTTTGCGCAGTATTCAAGCAAATGCACATAGACAATGTGATGCTATGTGTGGCATGAAAAACTGCAAGAAATGTTGAAGTCACATGCTTTTGGCGCTTTTATGATCAAACAGATGCTTTTACTGTTGCCCAAAAATTCTTGGCAAAGCTTGAGATACATCTTTTCGAATATTTGTTTCGCCCGATGTAAACGGATTTGCCTGTAAGCTTTGCCATAATTCAGATGATAAAATAAAAAGAAAAACTATCTTTTGTGCCAAATGCCATTTTACTATTCATGTTTGAAATTGCCGGCCATAGTGTGCTATCAAATTTCAAAAGTATACCAGCTAAAATGAACTGAATATGTTGGTGCTTTAACAATGCTAAACTATTTCGCGCAATGATTTTATTTGTAACATTGAATAGCAACACTGAATGTCTGTTGAATAGAAACATGGTTGTGACTTTCCCATTTCCACTGAATGAGTTTGAGACTCTGTTTATCAAATTCTCTAAATCATGAGCTAAAGCTAAACAATCCACTAAAAAAAATAGCCTGATTTTATTCGATCATTGATCAATTGGAATTTAGGCCACCGAACACGAATTCATCTCATAAAATTACTTCAATAGACTCAAGAGTTCTAATAAAAATGTCGAATTTCATGATGCCAATGTGATTTGCATTGCGGAGCTGCGCAAATGTAATAAATACCAAAATTGCAGTACGATGCTAGCTTTCGGGTCAAATACTGATGCCATCAGCTCATGACGCTCATAAATGTGGTTTTATTGTAGAAAAATAAACATTGTCATGTAAATCCACAAATCTTAAGATCCATCCAAGTAGCTGTTAATATTTGAACATGGATTTACAATAAAATGTTGAATTTTCGCCTAAACTCTCCAGAAATACAAAATAGACGCATCAAAACAATTGGTTTTCTACTCTTGAAATGTGTATATACACACACATGCACTTTCAATCATCATAATTTCCACAGAAAACATTCAGATTCGCAAACAAATACGCATCATATTTAAGTCTTATTAAACAGTGGCAGACAACTAAATGTACAATTGAAAACATGTTCGTTGTTCATTTTCTCGGACTAAATGTTGTTTTTTGCAACATGTTCTTCATGCTTGGAAGCTTGCAGCTTCGAAATTCAAACATAAACCCACCCTCAAATACCATCACAAATCCAGACATCGAACTGCATTTATCTGCGGTTGGATCATAAATGTGCCACTATTTACATTCTCACATTCGACACTTGCTTGAAATTCCCATTTACTCTGCGCTACGGCAACCGAAATGTTATTTACACAGCAAAATGATTCGAAAGCCGAACATTTTCGAACAGCAGAAACGCATGAGCGTTTTACGTGGTATTTTAAAGGTTACAATATAATCCTTTTGTTTGGCAAAACCATTCAGGTAACACATCTGTCTGTGAATATACCAATTTGGAAGTTTACAATTTTCCGACTGTTGATCTACCCGGTGTATCGAGTTTTCAATAGAAACTTGCCAATGCATTCAAGCATTGACAATTCATACAGTTTATATGTACTTAATGATTATCCACTGTTGCACAGATGCTGTTATTTTCGGTTTCTTCAAAACATTTATTGTATGTATATAGCAATTTGCTGTCGATCTCATGAAAAACTCATAGCTATGAGTTGATATTGTGATATGCAACATAGACAACGATCCGGAACGTGCTAGAACCCAATTAAATATTTGGAAATAAATTTATTTACCAATTCCAAGTGAGTGCATTTCTGATACCAATTAATGCATTCAACGTAGTTTCCAGACCGGGTTCTGATCAGACCGGTCCAACTCATTGAAACATATTTTCAATTCATTTTTTTCTCACATGGCAAACATCGACTAAAATGTTTATGTTTTATTTTTCACCAGATAAAATATTTTCCAAAAAAAATAGCATTGCATCTGCAATTATATTATTTATTTAACTCCAATTCTCCAATTAACTGCATGTGTTGCGCAATTTAATTTCAATCAATGGCAAATATCAAATAATATATTTTATCAATAGAATGTGAGCAAATATTAACACAACATCTATTTAAATGCAGTTTCAGCATATAGAAGTTGCAAAAAAATTAAAAATCAAAAAAATCGTTTTGAATTAATATTGAATTTCCTCGAATTCAAGTTAAATTCCTGAATTTAATGTGTTATATAATTGAATTTTGAATTCTATTAAAGACTTTTTAATGAATTAAAAATTAATTCATTTCCAAGAAATGTATTCAGGTTCAAATTCGATTCGAAGAATCGATTTCAACGAATTTTACATTTGAAAATAAAAAAAACACACTCAGAATCAAGCGTTCGCAAAAGTATAGCTTAGCAGCAAGCATATCGTATACTCGGCATAATATGCTTGCAATATCGATCTGCTGCGTTCGCTACGACGCGAACGTAATGGATTGATATGCAAAGTATCGACGCACACACACAAACTGAACTGATGATTCACTAAGAACCACACAATAAAAAAACACAACCTAATCGTTGCGTTTGCGTCGTAGAGAACGCAGCATATCGATATGTAAGCATATTATGCCGAGTATACGATATGCTTGCTGCTAAGCTATACTTTTGCGAACGCTTGCTCAGAATAACGTCAGTTAAAAAAACTAAATTCTATAACTTGTATCAAATTCCATTGAATTAAAAGTGATTTAAAAAAAAAATATTTCAATTCATTTGATTTGGAATGAAATATAAATATGATAGCAACAGTTCCGAAATGATTATTTTACCTATTTATTCCGTTTGATTTCAAATCTGTGCATCAACAATCAACCATGTCGACTCAGTGCATCTTACCATCCTCAACAATGATGATTCATCATTATGCAATTACGGCATAGTGTAAGATTTACGTTTGCAATAAAATTACAATCAAATTGAATGAAAAAAAAAGACTGAACTGAACATTCTTTCGATCAGCATCACTGTCATTCAATGCTAGTCTATCGCAACATAGTCATTTATTTGTAATGTAAGTGATGCGATGTTCGGACTCAATGCACAATAAAATCGGATCGTAAAGCGAAGAAGAATGGATGAAAACAAATAACGTTGTGAAACTGGATGAAACTGTTCAAAAAGTACTTTGGCTTTCTTCAATAAATCAAGCGCCGCTTCACTTTTACACCCAATCGATTGGCATTCAATACCAAGTGCCCGAGCAACGGGGCGCATGCAATGCATAAAATTGCATATTGTTGAAGAATGAATTGTAGGTCATCGCGTCAACCCAATTCAATTACATTTTGCTAAATATAGTGAACATTGTTCACAGTGCACTCTACATTTGTTCACATTTCCAAAAAACTGGGATATTCGATGTTGAAGTATTTAATGAATATGGGAGTTGAAGGTCTCTGGTTGGAAATGTAATCAGTCAATCAAATCAATTAGAAAAGTTCAAGTTTGCTCATTTTGAACAAAATCGAAAACATTGCAAACAAATCAGATGCGAATACGAATTTCTGACAATGCCATTTTTATGTAAATGAAATTCGTGATTTAACGTGAACATATCACAATTTGTTACGAATACACACCAAAAAAAAACAACGAGGTACTTTTTTTTATGTAATGGATAATCAATAAGCGGTAACCTACCTCTGACTTTGTTTGTCCCCAAGCTTTCCAAATCTTCAATATTTTTGTTTTGTTATCGAGTGCTTGTTCAACGCGTCTCCATCGTTCGGTGATTACATATTGATTGTCAATTGAAGCTCCACTGACCGATGACGAAGCTGGTTCACCGTTCAAACCTTCATTGCGTAGTAACGCTTCAACCAATTGTGCACATGTTGTATCATTTGAAATGCCTGAAATCCAACGCTGTTCACCATGCACCCAAATTGGAATTTCATCATCGGAATCGTTTGATAGTGATTCATCGCTCATTTCGTTCGACGATTGTGATGATACGGAAAACGATGCAATCGAACCCAATGACGATGAGCTCGATGAAGATGTTGATAAAGTACATCGCATGGTATTTTCCATGCTATGGCTTCGATATTGGGAACGCTTGTTAGCTCGCTCCTCACTGTGGCGGGTAGTCCATTGCAAAAAACAAAAACATGAAATAAAAGTTTGATAAAATATAGAATGTTAGTTTGACGGTTAATTAATTGTTGCGATATTAATGGCTGTACATTTATGAAAATGTAAAATTTTCAACTAAAACTAAACAAATTGGTATTTTGTATCAAATACACTCAGTACATGAGCGCGAAATAACGGATTCAGCTCAAATGGCTGCTCGTGTTATTTTCGGAAAATCCGCGAAATTCCATGGTTGTTTGGTAATTATAACATGAAATGTGATCTACCGAATCCCATAAAATCACATTTAGCCAACAACAGTGTCATTTTCAATGTACACACCAAAAACCACACAATTCACATTCACTTGGATTTTGGTGCGTACATTGACGAAGCAATCGTGCATTCGAAAATGGCAATTCGATTTTCAAGCTCCATACAAAGATTCAACCATAAAAGAGCAACAAGACAACAGATTATGACATCTGAATGAAAGTCAAACTGAATGTGGATAATGGTACAACTGCTTGTGGGTAATGCCGTTACCTCTTTATGCTCCATCATGTTCGCGAAGCATTTCAAGTGAATGATTTAGTGTGAGTGATATTGCGTAGGCAACATTTCGCAAGCCCATTTCCAAACAATAAACATCTCAAGTCCCAACTGGTAATTTCTAACTGAAAATGTGTCTGGTTTAATTAGACTCTCTCAAAGACATAAACATGGATTTTATGTTGAATTAATTATATTGAACCCACACAGGTCAAAGAAGAATACCATGAGCATCTTCCCCGAAATGAAATCGGATTTGCAGTTAAATTGCAATTCTTTTGATTCGCACACTTTATTTGTACACTGAATGAATTCATGGGTCAACTAAAATCATTGAGCTTGAATTGAGCATTCATTACAACACACACACACACACACGCCAAAAGTGAAAACGAACCCTGTGCGCATCATGTTATATGATAAAACAGTAAAAAAACGCAACATTTGAAGTTTGATGCGACTCTATTTTTTTGGATTGTTTCATTACTGATTCGTTCATGTTTACTTTTAACAAATAATATCTGAGACGGATTGATGACGAAGGGTATATTGTTCAAGTAGACAGACAAAACATTGTCTCTGCCGTATGACGTTTGATTTGGAATAAGCCATTTGAATTTGAGTGAATGGCCGTTGAATCAACATTGAATCAACACTTGATATCAGTTATTTTCCATTACAAAGGTGTATCTTGCTACCGAGCATTCAGGAAAATGAATGTAGATTTTGTCGAAATGAATTCATGCCACGGAATATTTCTCCTTTTATCTCTCCCTCTCTCTCTCTCACCCTCAATTGTTTGTTGATAAATTACACAGCTAAAAACCTGCGAACTGAGTAACGGATATGGGTTATCATACTGAACACTACGCATATATTTTTTATTCTCTATCAATGTTCGGTGTCACTTCACTCAACACTTCATAATATCAAATGAATTCATGGCGAATGGAATTTCCCTATTTTAACCGTTCAGATCAATTTATTTTTTACTTGCATTTATCAGTTTACTTCTAAAAAAAAACTAGGGGAATTTATCAAATTTCAAATATTATATATTTGCGATATTTGAGAATTATTTGCGAGATTTGCAGTGATTTGAGATGCAAATATGCTATTTTATTTGCGATATTCACACAATATTTGCCATATTTGCTCAGCACCTACTGAAAGTGACAGTTGTTGTTGTTGTATTTGATTCGCATGATTCGCAAATATTTGCAGATTTGCATGTAAACGTCCATATGCAGATATCAAATATTTGCAATATTTGCGAAATGTTCAGCAGATATCACATATTTGCGATATTTGCAAAATATTCATTTTGATAAATTCCCCTAGAAAAAAAATAATTGCATGGCTTCACATTAAATGAGATATGAGATGTCATACCAGGAATGATATGCAAATAATGGAATTCACACTGAATTCAATTTTGTCACATATATTTTCTATTAACATAAATCAAATGTGGCGCGTACTGTGCTTATCTCAAAATCATCAGCCCTAGTCATTATATTTAAGGGTTTTCAATGTTTGTAACACAAAACAGTGACATCAAAGAGAGTTGTTCAATCACAGTTACACATAACCCAATCACTTAAAGAATAAATCACTTGAAAATTGAAAACAAAGAAGAATAATCACAATTGACTAATAGTTCTCGAAAAAAAATGTTTGAATCAACCACTTAAACCAAAATTACGTTACATTTCGGTTTGTGAATTGATTTTTGTTGATAGCATTTTTAGGAATCAAACTTAATTTCATGATGGACAATATTTACCCATTGATTGTAAAATCTCTTTTACTTTATCATATCGCTGAACGTGACACTCAACACTGTAATTTTGTTTATATAAATTGTTTAAGCATCCGATAAATCCATAAACATTGAAATTCCAAAACACAAACGTTTGATAAACAAACAATGTTTTTGTTTGTGTTCACTCATCGTTTATTTTTTAGCAATGGCAATGAATCATTTTGAATAATGCCAGCAAAATGACGAAAAAAAAAACAAAATTATAATCAATAATATTGTCTGAAAATTGCGTATCGACTAAATAATGGTCACAGTTCATGTGGACAGTTGTCAGTTGGTACACTGTTCCTGTTGTTGCCATGTGCGTACCACAATTCGCATTGAAATGTTATTTTAAAAGAAAAAAACAGCAACCACAACAACAACAACCGTTTGACAGTTGAAACCGTTGACAGATTATGAAGTAGATGAGTGTCGCCGGAATTTACTCATCGCGGCTCTAATCAACTGTGTTCATCATTTTTCACGTGTTCCAAGCATATATATTATTGTAAATGTTTTGTTGAATCATTTTATTCTTATTGTGAATCTCTTTGCCGTAACATTGAACCAAATTCCCACGAATACACGATTTTTCGCATCGCAAACGGATTTATGTGTGAAATATTTTAGCGAAACATGATGCCAGTTTGATATTATATCATTTGTGCTAATAACAGATGACAGCAAAATTCACCAAATTTCATTGCAAACATTTTTTTTTTTTAATACGCATCAAACAATTTTGAATAATTTCGTTTCTTTTTTGAAGAAAAAAACAACAAATCATCTGAATAATTCTAATTTTCTGTGACGATTAAATGGATTTTTAATCACGGTAGAATTTTTTGATGTGCACACATTAACGTATTCAAGTTGAAGTGAGCAAAGATAGCCAATCAACTTGTCCGTGATTGTTGATTGTTTCAGTCACAAACTAGACACATTCTCATTCGGTTGCATTCAGTCTGATTTAAACAACAACAACAAAAAAACACTATTATTATTAAAGTATTTCAGAAGTGAATTTTTGAACAAACCAAATAATTTCTATATTTATTTAATATTCAAAGTTTCATACGTGTACCTTAATTGATTTGTGATTGCAGTGCATTAAACTGGTTTTTTTTGTTGTCTTTCTTTTAAAATATTGTGTTGCAGTACCAATTTGTGTTGTGTTTGTGATTTGCATACAAAATTCAAACCATCTATGGTGTTTCGTATGAATTGTGTAAATATTTTTGTGAACATTCAATTCGGATATATTAATTTGGCAAGGAAATATTATGAATGTGGATTCTGAAGAGCTCGAGAGACGAGCGAATCCATACGAAGGCGCATGGTTCTTTAAACGATGGACATTTTGGTATGTTTTGTTGTTGTTTTTATTTCATTGATAAATTTTGTGCTCTGTTTTCGTTTGTTTTATTTACGTTTGATGGATTGATAGACATTCAATCATAATTGTACGCACGGTGTGATCAAAATTAATCGTAATTTGTTGACAATGTGTCTACGATTAATACGATAAGTCTTGATTGGCAATTGACTGGCAAATTGTTAGTTGGTAGTCTTCTGGCACATTTGATAAGAAAACATTTGTCGATCATTGTCGGATCATTTCAATTCAAACAGGAAATCTAATTGTTTACACATTTTTTTTTCGTATTTAATTGATAGTTTTATGTTTGACAAGAGCAAAACAAACACATTTATTGACATTGATTGAACAATTAATTTTTTATTGTTTTGACATTTCAGGTGGTTAAAGGATTTGTTTAAATTAGGTCTTAAGAAACCAATTGACACACAAGATATTTACAAAAATCTTATACAACATGATTCGGCACGGCTCACCGCCCAATTCAATGACCTGTGGGAGGTGGAAAAGTGCCAAAAACGACCACGAATCTTCAATGTGATCCGAAAAATGTTCATTCACAAAGTGATTGGTCTCAGTATTTTATATTCAGTTGTTGATATTTTATCAAGGTAATCATTTTATGCGATTGGGGACCTATTTCATTCAAATGTGTGCGAATATTATAATTATTTATGTGACCAAAAAATCGTGCGGGCAAATGCCGTGTACTGCACACAGCGAACATCAGAAATAATTGTGTATTTTGTAATTTAAAAGAATAATATTTATTTTAGATTCATTTTTTTGTCTGTCGTGTTTCTTCTTTTTCTTTGCCTTTGATTTTGTTTTCTGAAGAGAGCTCACCAAAATTCGATTTGATTGTAATTTGCATCAGTCACATTTTTATTCAAAACGGTTCATTCTGTGATAAATAACGTGTTTAAATGAGTGCATTCGTGAATGTTCGGCTGGTTTATATTCTGAGAATTTGTATAAAAAAAGAAAAAAAAGTACAAAGTCACCAAAATACGCATCAATCGCACGCATTCGAAGGAGAAAAGTCCCCAATAGTCAGTATCTCTTGGAGCGTTATATAACTTCATTGATTTCACTATTTTAGAGCTGCTCAGTCACAATGCTTAGGCGGTATGCTCACATATTTTGCGGCGGCAAATAGTGAACACCAACAGATGGCCATTTGGTATGGTGTTGGCCTCATTTCATGTGCATTTGTGTCAACCACATTCACAAATCCATTTCTCCTTTATGCATATCAAATTGGAATGCAAATACGCGTCCTTTGCACATCATTAATTTATAGAAAGGTAATTTGAACATTATTTCCGTTGTTTTTAAATGTTGAAAATTTTATATTTTCAATAAATTCAATGTGTTTTAATGAGTGAATATGGTATTCAATACGTGACTGACAACATGCGTGGAATTAACTGTCGATTTGATGCACACAATACACTTGTTGCCAATCCAATTGAGTGAATGATTAATCATAATATCAATATGGTTTGCAGGTTCTTAAAATATCAAAATCCGTTTCGATGAACGGGCTCAATGGTTTAGTGATAAATTTAATGTCATTTGATTCATATCGGTTTGATGGTACGGTGACCCTTCTCTATTATCTCTGGAAAGGACCGATTGAGGTGATAGTTTTTGGCTATTTTCTCTACCTTGAAATCGGATATTATGGTTGGATCGGTGTCGGATTTATCTTGTGTTTTGTGCCGATACAGAGTAGGTTTGACACACTTTAATTTAATCAAATGCTGGTAGCTATTAAAATATTTTTGCATTTCAGTTTATATGGGTAAAATGACGGCAAATTATCGATATCATTTAGTGGGTCACACAGACAGTCGCATTCGTATTGTCAATGAAATTATTCAAGGCATACAAACAATCAAAATTTATGCGTGGGAAAAACCATTTGCGAAAATTGTTGATCAAATTCGAAGGTATGCGATTTTTCCTTTCTCTCGATTTTCTCATTTTTTTTTATTAAATTCGTTCTTTATCGAAACCATTTCATTTTTTTTTTGCAGCAAAGAACTGAAGACACTCCGTGGTCTTTTTATGATACGTGGCATTCTGCTTAGTTTCAGTATTATTTCGCGAATTTCGATATTTTTGAGTTTGGTGACGTACGTCTACTGCGGCAATGTGTTTACATCACGTCAAGTGTTTGTGGTGACATCATATTTCAACTTCCTTTACGAATCAATGTTGTATTTTTGGACAGTCGCCCTGGCAACAATATCCGAATGTAATGTCTCAATGAAACGTATCGAAGATTTTCTATTGATGCCCGAGGATAAAGATTTATTTTGTAAGCAACAGATGAACAAAACAAAAGCGTTTCAGAAAGAGGAACCAGTACCTGATATTATAGTGAATGGTTTAAAAAAATCCATTAAAAAAAATGGCCAAAAAATTGTACAAATCGATGAAAATGCGCCGGAAAAATGTGTCATATTTAAAAATGTCACCGCACTCTGGGCCAATTCTCAGTCTGGCATTGAAGATATCAGCTTTGAAATTAAATCACATCAATTTTGTGCTATAATTGGCCCGGTTGGTAGCGGTAAATCAACGATTCTGCACACAATTTTAAATGAATTGGAAATTGACAAAGGTGAATTAATTGTCAATGGTGTTATCAGTTATTCAGCACAAGAACCGTGGCTATTCGAAGCAAGTGTTCGTCAAAATATTCTGTTTACAGAAGAATATGATGAAAATCGATACAGAGAAGTGATTCGAGTGTGTGCGCTCGAACGAGACTTGGAGCTACTGCCATATGCCGATTTAACGATAGTCGGTGAACGTGGTATTAGCTTGAGCGGTGGACAAAAGGCACGAGTGAGTTTGGCGAGAGCAATTTATCGGCGGGCCGACATTTATTTGCTGGATGATCCGTTGTCGGCCGTCGATTCGGTGGTTGGAAAGCACATTTTTGATAATTGCATTAAAGAATTTCTCAATGATAAAATATGCATTTTGGTCACGCACCAAGAACAATATCTGAAAGCATCAAATCACATCATTTTTATGGAAAATGGTAAAGTCCAAATTCAAGGCAGACATTCACGCATTGAGAATGTACATTATCAATCATTTAGACGGGTAAGCGGGGATAGTGACATCATTGAAGATGACAATTTATCTGATGAGGTAATATAATTTTGCATGAAATTACATTCACACTTCCGAAATTATGGGCCAATTGAATTTAAAATTGGTATGTTGATTTCAAATTGGCAGGAAGATGAAGCGATGAAATCGAATGAGATATTTTCAAGGCAATTGGAAAGTCGCAAGGAAGTTCAGCATTTAGGATCTGTTGGTTTAAAAGTGTACAAAGCATATTTTAGTTCGGTCGAAAATGTATGTTTAGTAATCACTGTGATCACCTTAGTAATTACCGGTCAAATTGCAATTAGTGCCGTCGATCTATTTGTTTCAAAATGGTATGTTTCCATCAATCTTCCATATTCTTAGCCACTGAGTTCGATTGCACACAATTCAAACCAATATTCACATTTGAATTTGCAGGGTAGAACGGGAAACCAATCGCAGTGAAAATCAATTTCGAATGTTTTTAAGGGCCATTTTTAAATATGATTTTGGCACTGAAATTGATCCGGAACGCCAAAAATATGTGTATATTTACACCATTTTAATTGTAATTGTTTTGTATTTGGTGTTTCAACGTGCATTGGCATTGTTTTATTTCTGCTTGAAAGCGTCACGTCGCATTCATGAAAAATTATTCAATGGAATAACCAGGGCAAAAATGTACTTTTTCAATACAAATTCATCGGGACGTATAATCAATCGATTTTCCAAAGATATGAACGATATTGATTACTATTTGCCAACTGTTTTATACGATTCAATTCTGGTAAGTGGCAAAAGCATTCTGGGCAAACCCAATGCCCGAGCCATACATTTAATTTATTTATAACATAATTTCAATGCATTTTATAGTTTCTATTGCAAGCAACGACCTCACTGATTTTGGTCACGATGGCAAATTACTGGCTACTGATACCAACAGCTCTCATGAGTCTCATTTTCCTCTGTTTACGACACATTTATGTGAAAACAGCTCGATGTCTAAAGCGATTGGAATCAATGGGTAAAGGAATAAACCGTTTAAATCACTAAGAAACAGGGACACTATGGATAATAACTTTGCAATGTATATTCATTTCAATTTCTTTTCAATCCATTCATTAGGACGAAGTCCAATATTTGCACATACAAATGCAACAATCAGCGGTCTAACAACCATACGAACGTATAAATCGAGCGAAGTTGTCATCAGAGAATTTAATTCGCTGCAAGATAGTAATACTTCTGTCTGTTTTCTGTTCAATTCACTGTCACGTGGTTTAGCTTTATGGCTGGAACTGGTTTGTGTGCTCTACATGGCCATCGTTCTATCAATTTTTTTCATATTTGAAAAACGTAAGTCTCATTGAAAACTAACAACAAAAAACGAGTTGATGTAACATTTTTTTAATTACGAAACAACATGACAATTTCAAAAAAAAAAATTGAATGTACTTTTAGTCAAAATCAATGAATCATTGCTCAAGTTAAATGGGGGAAACAAGTGGATTCTTTTCATTTGTTCGAATTATGTAATTTTAAACCTAGTTTTAGACTAATTAAATGCATGATTGTAATAATTGTCATTTGAACTTTTTCTATTAATTTTAGAAATAAAAGAAGCTCAAGTGGGTTTGGCCATAACTCAAATTCTAAGTTTGATAACAACAATTCAGTGGGGAATGCGTCAAACGGCCGAATTGGAGAATAACATGACATCAGTTGAACGCGTGATGGAATACATCAATTTGAAGCCAGAAACGGATTCGGATGAATGTCAAGAGAAAAAACCGAACGTTAGCGCTAACGAATGGGCAAAAAAAGGAGAAATTGAATTTAATAATTTATCATTGAAATATTCCGAAGAAAGTGATCGAATTTTAAAATCGTTAAATTTAAAAATAAAACCCGGTGAAAAGATTGGTATATGTGGACGAACTGGTGCTGGCAAGAGTTCGATAATTCAAGCGATATTTCGTTTGGCACACAATGAAGGTGTTATCAAAATTGATTCGGTGGACATATCGACTGTGCCGTTGGAAATGTTACGCAAAAATATTTCCATTATACCACAAGAATCGATTTTATTTTCGGGCACGATGCGTGACAATCTCGATCCATTCCATGAAAAAAGCGATGATGAACTTTGGAGAGCACTTGATCAGGTCAGTTTTACTTTGAAATTGAATGTGTGTGTGTGTGTATCGTTTTTTCCCTTTTTTTTCTCGATTTTGTTGCATTACTTGAATTGCTTTTGAACAGGTTGATTTGAGAGCAGCTGTCAGTGTACTGCCGAACGGTTTGGATTGCAAGGTGCATGATAATGCATCAAACTTCAGCGTTGGACAACGAAGTCTAGTTTGTTTGGCTCGTGCTATTCTACGCAAAAACAAGATACTCATACTCGACGAAGCAACGGCCCATTGTGTAAGTGATGTGTGGCCTGATGAAATTCAAGTTTTTTTTTTTTTTAATTAAATGCACTTTTTTTTTCTTCATACAGGATAATACCACCGATAAATTCCTGCAAAAAACAATTCGCGAGAAATTTGCCGATTGTACTGTACTGACAATTGCACATCGGTTGCACACGGTGATGGATAGTGATCGGGTACTCGTCGTGGATGACGGTGTTGCTGTTGAATTCGATCATGCACATCATCTGCTTGAGAATCCCAATGGATTTTTAACCAAATTAGTTGAAGAAACCGGATTTACAACTTCACGATACTTAAAACAAATGGCCAAACAAAATTACGAAAGTAAATTACATTAGCAATAATGTCTAATGTATGAATTAGAATGTCGTGTATTTTTGTTGTTGTTGTTGTTGTTGTTGTCGCATACAATGTAATATTTATAGAAAATTTTGTTCTTAGTTTCGTAAGAAAATGCAATAAAAATTACAATCAAATTTCATACATTACCAAACGTAAGTGGTGCAGGCTTTTTATTTCGGTAATTTTATACGCAATCAAATGTTTGGAATGTACATTTGTACACATTGCCAAACAAAATGTATGTACAATGTATTTTATTGACTGCAGAAAATTACGCAGATAAATGAACTTGCACCGAAAATATTTCGAATTTAGTGTGCAAAAGTTTGAATAAATGTATGCGGATGATTTTATAGAGTTCATGTGTTGTGCATCGTGTATGGAATATTAAATGGTGTCATTAAATATGCAAGCGAATGCACAAAACTCGCCTTTAATATTAAATCATTTGAAATCGTAATCGAATAACTCTGAATTGTACTTTGCAGAAAACAAATACCGTTGAAATGTTTTCAAATAGTTTCAATAACACTCACAGCATCTCATCAAATTTTTAAGGGTTTTCAGTTGTTTTAGTTATTCAGCTGAATATTAAAGCTTTGGCCAAATTGTTAGAGTTCTAGCTCAAAGCTAAACACATTTATGGTCCATGGAGGTGTTTGTCATGGTAATAGAATTGTCCATATCACGAAGGCACAACACATTTTGTCAATATTTTCTATTCTAAGCAGAAAATGTTGCCATCAATTATGTACGTGTGTCTGTACAGCAAGTAGAGTGACAAGCACTTAGTGCTCTTTTACTCCCTCCTTTTAAAATGCTAAAATAAACATTGCTATAAATATGGATTTTAGGCCATAAAACACTGGATTGAAATGTGCTTGATGCTTCTTCGTAGATTCGCATGTGTGCGATTGCATGAATTTTTGGAACTGGATTACGTGCAGTCAACCAAAAAAATTCAATAAATCAAGGAAAGGGATGAATAATTCGGTTGGGTTAGAGATTTATTGTCACAATTAGTGATTTTTTCTCGTTCATTTGCTTCGCAAAGAAATTTCGATAGAAAAAAAGTTCACTTTCAAATGATGTCCAAATTCTCAAAAATTGTTGTTCATTCCAGTTGAGTTTACTTTGTGTGAATAGTACAAATGATTCACACGACAAAATCTTTCATGGCACATAAAAAGTGAACTGATGATTTTATTGCATTCAACAAATTATCATGAACATATGATTACATTAATTTATTTTCAAATTTGTAGCATCTTCTCACTTGTTTTTTTTTTTGTTATTTTGAATTTTTACGCATTTTCACACTATTATTATATCAACTGAAGAAATGCAGTGAGGCAACGAAAAAAAAAAAAACAAACCAAAACAGTCACAATCACGTTGAAATCGTCTGGAAGCCCAAATGAAAACGACACACACAAAAAAAAACACTCGTTATTTTAATCATTACATCAATCAAATGTATTTGCACACATTTTTTTCTTCACTTCTTTCGAACATAAGTCGAAGAAGAGGCGATGAAAAATTGATGTAGATTTTCACATCGTCGTTTATTATTTGAATGATAACAAGTGTGCTCGTATACACTTAAAAATAAAAAAATATGAGAAAATTGGCAAAACCATAGCAACTGGCAGCAAGAAGAAAAAAAAAGTACACGCACATAAACTGTACGTTCTTATCGAACGTGAAGTGTTAAGAAGAAAAAGAAGAGGAAAACATGTTTGGTGAGTGTGTGAGAGAACACGAGTAGCGGCAGTACGGTAGAATAATGAAGGGAAATGTTATACTGAACGAAGCTCATTTATTCAAATGCAAAAAGGTGGAAACGAGTCTCTAAATCAAAGGAAATGTGCATACAATGGAGCGTGTACGAGGTCGAGAGTGAAAAAGAGATGAAACAAGAAGATGAAAAAAAAATGAAAAAGGGTGATTTTATGTTTTAAAATGAAATGAAGTGGTTTTTTTTCCATGATTCACTTTCACTAACATCATTACCGATCTTTTTTTTTTGGATATGAAACTCAACTGAGACCATGTGGATTGTGGAGTATGCGAATTTAGTCACCGATATTGCCATCGTGTATTTATTGTCATCGCACAATTGTTGTTTTTTATGGAACATAATAAAAGTTGTGCTTCAAAGAAATGAGACTTCGTGGTACAGATTTCTACTCGATTAACACACGCCTGAAACACACGCATCGGCGTAAACACATTTCTAAACACTTCAATAAACAACAGTCGGAAATACCCATGTGACTGCCATGAGACCTGATCACATTTGCTTGTTGGTTCTCGTGTTGCGCCACACATCGTACATCTTTTCTTCATGAAAGGATAATGAGAATAATACACAGGAAGTACATATAGCTTAGGGAATACACTTGATGATTTTTATTTGAGTTTGCCATGTGTATCAGTTAGTATTATGTCGGTGTTCGATGAAAATGGCGGGGAAAAAGAACGAAACAGGGCGGATATCGCAATCACGGAACAAGAAATACATTTAAGTGTGTATTAAAACATGGCCACACATTTGAACGCAACGGTTTTTAATCATTGATGTTGTGAATCGTTTAGTATTCTATTTCACATGAAGCACACATTGAATTTCAATGCGTTGAAATTGAAAATCTCATAGTGGAACAGCTTCGTTGAACATTAAATACCAGTTTTATTTATCATCATTTGGTTGTAAATGTTTTATTTTAACGTGCAAAAGCTCGCTAAGCGATGGAAAAAACACGAAAAATTCCAGAACGTCTTTATCAAGTTCAATAGACGCTCACTGCAAAGTATCACACACATGAATAACCAAAAAAGAAATAAGAATCGAAAATTCAAGAATAAATCAAACATATGCGAAGTTTATAAATGTCGAAACCAATATGACAATACATCATCGATTTTATGAGTTTGTACCATTATCAATTTGATGATGATTCCATTTTTATGGTTAAATTTTCTGGCTTAAAAATTATATCTAAGCATTGCGGACATACGCAAAACAAGCATTCAAACGATTTGTCTTTCTTCCCACCAATTTTTTTTCTCCATACTTTAGCTTGTTGCCAAACATCAAATTTGCTCAATTCATATGTACAAAGTAACCTTTCGATCGTCTGGATATTTATACAAACGTTTTTATTAGAATCATATAGAATCATGATATGAGCGATGCGAGCGAACATGTTCAACATCATAAGAATCGTGTGATGGTACTGTGAGCACGTGTTTGTAATGATAATGATGATGAGATGATTTATAGAAGCGCCAGTTTTTAAGAACCAATTCAACGTCATCCTTTTCAACGTTTTATTATGAAAGTTTTATGGCATTCCAGTTTTATTTTTCGCTGTGCATGTTTTAAATGTATTTCGTCCCCTGAATGGTTCACGTAATGACCAAAACGTCCAACAATACACTGGCTTAGGTGAAAGCACTCAACCAATTATTATCATAAATCATTTGAATGAAAAACTCCGAAGAAAAACAGCAAAGATAGATCAAAATCTGGTGGAAGCGTGTGTATGTTAATGCAAACATTTTACGCAAACCCATTACGAATTAGCAACACTTGGCCAGAGAACATTACGATGTATTTTTAGATTTCATTCCCTGTTTTTGGAATCTCATTCAATAATGTAAACCAACATCATTCATCCGATAATTGTGATTTTTATCACATGAATATTTTATCGCATTCATATCATCGAATTGAATAATTCATTTGAAATTTGAAATTAAAATGATTTCACATCAAAAATTGAAAGAGAATTTCTCTTTTCGAATTGAAATGAAATCGATATATTTCAATGGTGGAACATGTCGATGCTTTTAATAAATGGCAAACAAATGTCGGCTTTTATGCGCATAGAAGTGCAATGTTCTTGAAATAGCTGATGATATAAAAGGTTCCGTGTAAAAATGAAATGGTGAAAATTGTTAAGCAAATAAATGATCGTCGAATCACTTCAATCGAGTGTCCGCATTGTATTTATAATTCAATTGATTACTGACTTTTCAATCACTTCCCGTTTTTATACTGTTCCGCTTCCTATTGTCATGTCAATACAATTCAAGCCTCTTCCAATATTGCCTATTTTCGAATATGTTTTATTTATTTTCTTTGAAGTTTTTCAATCGAGTTTAACAGAAAAAAAGAAACAATAGCACACCGGTTTCATTTATTTTGTCTCTGATGAAAGTTTTTATTCTTGTGATTCTTTTTTTTTGCGTGTACCGCCTTTCCAGCAAAAAAAAGGTTGAAAATTGAATGTCTGATAACACGAGTCAAAACTTTCTCCATTACCTCGAGAATGAAAAAAAAAAAACAGTTCATGATTTATGGATGGTTTTGTATAAAAAATTCAAAACTTTCATGATGTGCGTTTATTTGTTCCATTCTGAGATTTAATCGACTCTTTTCGTTTTGGTGTTATATTTTCCCGAATTGAAGGTAATCCATCATTACGTAATAGCTTGTTCCAGTTGATGATATTTGACTCCTTTTTCGATCATATATAAAAAAATTTAAAAAAAAAGTACTGAAGCCTGCATCGATTTATCAAAGATTTATGCTTTAAATAGCTCCACATCAGCATCGAATCATGATGAAAATGGATGGGTAAAAATCTCTTTAAATAAATTATTATTATTATATTAACCATTCCGTTGAAATATTTTCAAAGTAAATTTTGAAGCAACAATCATAAAATGTTCATAGACGTTTCATCTGCTTTGGTTTTGCTTGACGGATTTCCATCATATTTTTCAAAATTGTTGTTGTTGTTGGTTTTTTTCTTGCCGTAAATTATGCTCAATAAAGCCACCGAACTGTGAATATTTGTAAGTCGATTTAAAGCCGAATCCCATCAAATTATGTGCACAACATGAAGAATTCACTTGAAAACAGTTGACTGCATGACTTATTTTTTGTTCATTCCCCATTCTTTCGCATATTGTTCATCTATTGTATTTATATAAGATGTTAGTTTTTAGTGATATGTATCGTGTTAACCCAAGCAAAACATCTAAATGCAATATCTCTCTCTCTCTCTCTCTCTCTCTCTCTCTATCGCTCGTTCGTTTGCTCGCTCGGTTACTTCTAAATCCATGTTTGAAACGTCATGTTTATGCGTGCCCGTTTATTACCGTCTTACCGCATATTGCACTCCAATAATCAAATATGTGAAATGGTTAATTTATGCATTTATTATTGTTGGTTGCGCTGCTAGCGCACACAAACCATATACATATATAAACAATTCACGTACTTCACGTTCAGCACCGTTCAACCGGGTATAGTTCTTGGAGTTGTCTTATGAAACACGAAAATGGTAAACTCACTGAAACAATCCACTGGAAACAATGGATTTTATGTTTGTTGCAAAAAAAAAAGAAAGAAAAAAATTAAATGGCGCATGCACTAACGATAAAAGCATGGAGACGAAAGAGACGAAACGACAGTATATTTATGGTGTTCAGTGAACCATTTGGAACATTTTCAGTGAAAACGGATTGTCGACAAATGTGCTAGCATCTGCCCGAAAGCATAAAGGTGAATATGTTTTCTTTTAATGTGTTGCCAATGCAAATGCATACATTCCAAGTGTTATGGGTCCATTTGTGTGTGTGTGTTTGTTTGTGTTTTTTTTGTTATCTCTCTTCCCATTTTGTCTATCCACAGTTTTGCAAAGGCGCTTTCATCTATTGCATGGCAAATGTTAGGCGTTGAAGCATATTAAATGAAAGGTGCATTCCGGCTTCTTATTGAATCAAATTGAATATTGAATGAGTTCGAGCCACTTTCAGTGGAACTTCCGGTATTGATGAACATCTTTGAAATTTGTTCAGATCTTTTGTTTGTAGATAATTAAATCTATGGCACACCAAATTGGCTTAGCCAGATTCGACAGCACAAAACTATTGTTCATTCTGTCGACGAAATCAGCCCACGCACATCACTTTTCAAATGGAAAGTCTGCATTTTGTGAAAGAAAAGAGAGACACAAAAAATGAAGTAGAAAAAAAAGCACACAAACCCAACGGCAGAACAATAATTGTGAAAGTACAGTGTAATTTAATTATTACAATTCAAAACAATAGCATCTGTTGGAAATGCTAATGAAATACTATGAAATTACTTTTCAGATCACTTGCTGCAAGTGATTTTCTTTTCCTTTGGTTTTTCTGTTTTTTGTTTCGATTCTGTCGTTTCTCGGCCCAAGATTTATCTCTGTTTCAAAGTGAAAAGTTAAATGCCGCTTTTTGAATTGCTTCATACCAAAAGTATAATCATTTTTGGCAATATATGATTTCACCTTGAGCAGACTCTGATGCTAAAACAATGTAATGAAAATATTTTAACTTGAAACAGATTTTCAACGAACTTACAATGACGCCAACTCGATATGAGAAAATTGAACAATTTTCAATTTCCATTGAATACACAAGAAGTGATTGGAAAATTATAATTTATTGAGCTTCAGAACTTGACACATCAATATCAAGAATAATGTTCATAGTGGTATTGATCTTTTGTTGGGGGAACTTTTAATGCTTATCAATTTCAATGGGGGTTGGTTTGGTGGCCTCTTTCATCGAGTTTCAAAGAAAACGCAATTCGATGACCAATAACCAACAACAAATATGTAAAGTTTTCTTTTTGCTAAAGCGTAAATCTAATATTCATAAAGAGTAAAATTGTTTGCTATCTCAAACATCTTTCGAATCAATTCAACACTTCACAATCGAAACATTGACAGCATAGATGATGGTTGGTTATGGTTCGGCAGAATGAGTTTGAGAATCTTTTGTTATCGGTTTGAACATAAAAGGATTCGTTATAGAAGGCGTTCGAATAGAACATTGTTGGCTGGAGACGAAACGATCTGCCCAACAAGAAATCGTCTACAAACTGCCACAAAATCTCATTTAGATTACAGTTTGTATCGGCCACAATGGCAAACGCCAACTTGGTGCTCAACTTTAAATTGAATGCATACATAAAATACCGGCCAGTGAATTAAATAACATTGATTCATTCGTATCGAAAATGGGAACTTTCATGCGAATCGCCTTTATGCATTATGGTCATCCTTGACAGAAAATGACTTTGCTCAATTACCATCGCATACGGTTCGCCCCAAATGAAAACTGATTGAATCATGCCGCCGGTTTTCTATTTCATTCTCTATGACACCCACTCTTCTGTATTGTGTTGATAAATTTTTTTTTTTCCTCGATAAATAAACATGTGAATTCGTGGATTGCCTATGACGCTCAATTACTTTTTCTTCAAATAGAAACTTCAAACAAAAAAGAGCAAAATAGAAAACGAAACGATGAAGAGAATAAAAATAAGCAAGCAGAATCAAGTTGTATGAACAACAGCTCCTAATTCAAGTAAACATAATTGAATTTCTGAACATAGATAAAATAAAAACAAATACTTGCATAGAAGTCATCATAATGCGGTCGACCGGGCACATATGTGAGTTTTTGGTCATGCTCTTTCATTTGGAACAATGGTAACGGCTGTGCACAGCAAACAAAATACCTGTCGTAATTATCTCTTGCTGTTTGCTACTGCTACTGCGATTGCTCTTATGTAGTTTTTTTTTTCTATTCTGCCTTTAATTCTTCATTTATTCCATTTTCGTTGTGCTTATTTTTATTCATTAATTTCCGCTCGCTTCGTCCGCTTGTTTATGATTTTTGTTTTTTGTTTTTCTTTTTATTGTTCTAAAGCAGGTAAATTACGGAAAAAAGAAGCGTAAAACTGATGTGGTTTATTATGGCATTAGAAACGATACAATACGATATGTTGTGACGTAACACGATATGTAATGAACTCTCTGCAAGACGATTGTCTTTTCTCAGCTCATTATGAGCAGCGTATGCGTGCCACTCATCGTCAAATCTTCATTAAGAATTCATATTTTATTGCGAACCTCTTGTGTGTGTGTGTGTTTTTTTTCTCTTCTCTCGTCTTCGTTTCAATTGAAGACTTTTCGACTTGAAACGTTGATATTTTAAATTGAAAGAAAACAACAACAAAATGGAAATGAAATATTAAAAATGGCAGAAACGGTTTTCTCCAAGGTAATTATGAAAATTTCATGAAGATTTTAGAACCTTCGCTTGAGTGTTTATTTTGTTGATTCATAGATGAGTCGCATGAGATGCGCTTCTTCGTTTTTCGTTAAAAAATTCAGAAATTTACCGACTTCAATGTAGTCACTTCAACTGATACTCCAAAGATAATGCTCAATTTAAGCTGATCTTTCACAGTACACTTAAGAAAATACTTTCACCTTTTTCTACCGTGTGGTTGGACACAAAAAAAAAAATTCCCACACACACTAAAATGTGCCATTTATAGATGTGAAGATAGTAAAATGGCATTATTGCCGATTGTCAACCATTTAATCTTGCACATGATGGGAATGTAATTCAGCTGCCCAAAAATGCAATTGAATTGCACGCATTCATTCAAAAGTATTTCGTGCCTTCAAGCATTCCAGATACAACAAGTGCACGTCACATCGTTAATGTGCACCCTCATCACCGACGGAAACCGAAAAAAAGGAATTAAATATAATTGTAGTATACACTTGAGCAACAATGGCGCTTAGCCGTGCAGAACGAACAGCATTTTTTGATAGTTCAGCAAAGTACAGTCTTCTTTGGGTTTTGCTGGTTGAAAACACGGTCAGTTGAACGCACATCCACACCCGAATATGCACTTGTAACACTATTCGAACACACGCAGACACCAAAAAAACACAAAAAAGTGACACAAAGTGATCATTTGAACAAAGTTTTTTTTTTTGGTTGTTCGTGTTAATTTTCTAGTACATCAAGTGCAGCGTCACTTCATGATGTTAACAACAAAATAACAGGCAAAAAAAAACATTGAATTTGAGCTGCAATGAAATTCATGAGCACAACAAATGCGGCTCAAGTGGTGTAGTGGCACGGAAAAATCATGTTTTTTTTTTCTCTTTGAATAAATAACACAATTTCACTCAGAAAACATGTGCATTTGTGCATACAGGATGAACCGATTGCGTTGAGCAGCTTAACTGGCCTGGTTGACTGAATGCCTGAATACAGTAGCAATTTTCATATTTTCTGCCATCGAAGTAACATAGAGAATGCTTTAAAATGTGATTATTTCAAAATTAGCGCTCAGCAAATGATAATAATTGCCATAATTTCGGGTGTGTGCTTTTTTTTCGGCATACCGACAGGATCACCATGGGAAGTATTCAATGCACGAACAAATTGCAATACATTTTTGTGCTCCTTTTTTTGTCACGTTAATCATGCACCCGTACTTTTCCATTGCGCACAAAATATGCGACGTGAGAATTTCTCAGCAATTCAGAGCACACATCATAAATTCAATTAAAGGCATTGTGCACAAATTTGTGTTGTTGTTTTTGTAAAATGAAAATTGGTTATCGCAATATTTATTTTACACCTGTGGCTTTCGTGACTTTTTTCCCTCATCGGAATAACGTGTAAAACAAGAGCAATGAAATTCGGTGTGACTGCGCGCGCGTTTGTTTTTGTTGGTGCTCGTAGTCGGTATAAACCGGAATGAAAAACTCATTGTAAACACCATGAATGGCTGCAATAAATTTCTTACACATTTTTTTTACCGTCTCCATATTTGTTCGCACTTTCAAAAAAAAAAAAAAAAAAAAAAACGGTGTGATTTCAATAGCATTGTGAAGTGGTTGAGCTGAAATTGCCAAAAGCCAATAAAAGTCGAATGATTGAATGAAATGGCAAACCATAGCAATAAGTGGTGTAAAAGTCTTGCATTGGAATTCAAATAAAATTATAGTCAATTTGGTGGTCAACAGCCACATTGATCTTTATCGTATTGACGATAAAAGAATATTTTATTGTTTCCGACAATATTCATAGCTCAATATTTTTTTTGGCTGTGTGTGTTTGTGTGAAATAAAAAGAGAACCATCAAACAAACCACTTACCGATAAGATCGAGATTTTCGTGCTATTGTTTTGTATAGATCGTCGGGTAATAGCTTTGTTGGCCTTGACAGGTCACACTGTTGCTGCTTCTTAAGCTTACGCTCTTTCTGCGAACGCTTCGATAGAATTAACTCCATCATTCATCTGCTATCGTTGTTATTGTTCAATGAAAATAGTTAAATTCTCATCATTCCTGAAACGAAAAAAAAACAAAATATGTAAAATAAATTATATTGAATATCGATATCTTCGTTCAGACAATACAATCACACCAACGTTGAATGCCAGACAATTAGATTTACAATAAACAACAAAAATTGCTGGTTTTTTTTTGAAGTGGTCGTCTCAAGCTCTTAACAACGGTGAGTAAATTCTTTTTGATCCACTTGTTCAAAGGACTTTTCAACAACACCACCAGCAACCACCAACAATAACAACAAAAACTCCTCACATTCTCATTATTTCTGTCTTTTATTTCCAGAATGCGACGCAAACGGTCATCTGACAACGATCCCTCGTTATCAATTTCGATGTGAATATTTTTTTCGGTTTCTCTATACATTGAAGTGAAACAAGAAAATTCCTTTAAATTTGTTCATTATCTTCACAATGTGCGCCTGAGAACGAAAAATCCATTTTTCCAGTTTTATTTTTCATTCAAAAGAACAATCGCTTTGATAGAATTTGCAAGCGTATTGTAATTATATTGTGAATTTTTTATTCTTTGAAATTTGACTAATTTAATTCCATTCAGTATTCCACTTTATGCTTTATTCCATCATAGATACATACTATTGAGAATAATTTCACATTTCACAAAATAGCCATGAGCTACTTGAAATATCTCTTCAAATGGAAAAAAAAGAAAAACCTCCGCCGATAAATAGTTGATGAAAGAAATGCACCATAGACGGTTCACTTCATTTACGTAATTTAGGTAATTTAAAGTTCTTAGCGTAAATTAATACTCAATTGATGGCCTAGAAACGATTATAATTATCTACACGGTATTGTCTACGAGATACGACACGTGTCTTGTGGTTCGTGTCTTTCAATTAGTTTGAGGAATACACAGTTGCATAGTTAAAATTGAATAAAACTTGAAAACGTTTAATTTAAAGTGATTACGTATGACGAGCTAAAAACATGAAAATAAATGTCCTTTTTCGGCTATTACCACATAAATTTTCAAGCATCCTCTTAGCAACGACAATTGCCCCCATAGACACACACACACACACACACACACAAAACAATAATTTTGATACGAAAATGACATGAAAACACGAGTCTCTTGTTGAGCCGACATCTGAATAATGGTGATTCGATATGCAAGACGTAGCATCAAACTTGCATGATTTTAGAACGATGGAAAAGATGAGTCGGATGAAAAAAATGACGAAGAAATTTTGTCATTTATTCATCATAAAATAAGTAAGAAAACGATTTTATTCATAGCATAGAGTCGTTTTCAAGATCCGGTTTGCTCGGTTGCACAATTTCTTATTGTGAAAATTCTACATATATCGGTGTTGTAGAAATATCGTGTGTCATCTGAATACGAATAAATAAGGTACGTGTGCGAATTTCATTGGGATGCCGTGTCGTTTTGTCAACAGCACCATGGACCCAGAGCAAAGTGAATGTCTGGGCGTACATACAAACAAACACACACACACACACACACACACACACACACACACACACACACACACACACACACACACACACACACACACACACACACACACACACACACACACACACACACACACACACACACACACACACACACACACACACACACACACACACACACACACACACACAACAATGCTAACATAAAACGAAGACTCGTGCAAGGTAATAATAACGGTGATACATTTATATGATCGTCTTTAGCGTATATTTATGGTGCAGCAAATATTAAAACCAGAGAACATGTGTGAAGCTTAGGCACAGAACATGGACGACAAAAATGCTGCATATTATATTTTTATTTAATTTTCTTACTGTGTGTATGAGCGTCAGAGAATACATTGTTTGGTGGGTTGAGGAGGAGGGGGGGGGGAGCTGTTTGGCCGTCACAATATTTGCAATCTAATAGCCAGTCAATGGATACTTGAACGCTTTATTGCGGCTTTGTATTGATGTTAGCATAAACATGGGAAAGTGAACACTGCAATAGATTGCAAGCAATTCAAATAAAGTTCTGAACTTCTTTACTTTTTCAAAACTCCCTATTGCACTTTTGATTGCCTGATTGTGCATTTACTTTGTGAACAGTGCTCGCTGAACACATGCAATCCATAATGTTATTTTGTGTATGCGCCGTGCATACACTTTAAAATTCCACTTTTCTTCAGGTAATTTCGGCATAAAATATGAAATTGGCATGTCACATTTGAAATACACCCAATTAAGCAGTTTTATGAAGTTTATACAGTTTTTCCAACAACAACAACACAAATAGTTCACTTGAAAATCTCTGAAAATGGCAATTTCCCACGAAAATCCAATGTTTTTCATTCATTTAAGGTAGAATGGATGTGGGAAACGGTATATTGTTTATGAAAATCGGTGGTAGCATTGTTGCATTAACCGTTTTGATGAAACTATAATCCTTTATGGTATCAAACAAATGAATTGGACTAAGTAACATCCGTATTTAAATGGTGTTTCCTGTAATTGGGTTTGAATCGCAGTGTTGAAAATGTATATGATATTTTGTATAATGGTATGTGTCTCTATGTATACAATGATCTCGTAGAAATACGTTGGTTCAGCATTAATAAAATTACATTATTGTTTGGCAAACATTTGGCGTCATTTTGTAATATCAAATCAAATTAAAATGTTTTGTGCTTGAGAAATTTAAGTTTTTTTGGCAAAACACGTGTGTATTGTTTTCGCATTCCTTACACTATAAATACATTGGGTGTATTGTTTTGTTTGATAATATCAAATATATGGAACATTGTAAATTTATTTTTGTTCGTTTGGGCCATGGATTCAAGAGCTATCAAGGTTTCTGGGAAATGAAAACTTAATTTTAAATTAAATGTCACATTTCATGTTAAGCTGGTTAGTGCTATTATTTCGGTGCTTTTACTCTTATTTTCTTACAGTGGTTTAATGTTGGTCATTAGTGTTGGTCTGTTGGTGTATGTTTGTGTGACATTTCTAAATGATATAATTTGGTAATTTCATTCTGAAAATAGTAATTATATGTTTATCACCGTTTTTGGCCAACAATTGGAATTTCTATTTGAAAAGAACTCAAACAAACTGTTTCATCGAATTCATATTCAATTTCATTGCGAGATTGTTGATTCAGCTGAAAATTACCTGTTTCAAATTGATTGAAACTTTCAATGTTGAGTTCTATTTAAAACTACCAGAAAAAAAATCAATACATAACAATAACAAACCAAACTACAAATAACAACGTGGCAATTAAATAAAATCTGAAATCCACAAATTTCATTCAACCCACCGACAAATTAAAAGCCCCAACACATACTACTATTGACATTAGTTTATTTATTTTTTTTTTGTGTGTGTATTGAATATGAAAAGCAAACAGTAAAATTGAGTGTACCAGAATTCCGGCCATTAAATTGATAATTAACAGAAAAAGGATGAAAGCAATCGATGAAAATCAATTGGCAACCTGATTACATAGTAAACATAACACTCATAATAATTCACAATATATTTGTGTCTGTTTATCGCAACACAAAATTCAACTCTCATTTTATTGGTTGCAAATAGTAAACCATTTCTCACTTTTTAATAACTGATGGAGTGCACAATTTGCAATATTCCAATGTATGAGAGATGATAAATATAATTTGGTTTCATTGTAAATATTCAACGTTTTCGGGATACTCGTATCGGTATAATTAAAATGGACTTTATTTGAGATGACATGAATGTAAATAACATTTAATTGAAAATAAAATTTAAACAATTCCTTTTTATATATAGAAAAGTTGTAACCACTAACCAGACCAAACCAATGTATGGTTTACTATAAACTATAGTTTAACGAAATCGCCGCCTGATAATTATATGTCATGTGATGATAACTCGAACCGCAAACATTCGATTTAATTACAACTTTCACTTATTAAGTAAGCTGTTATTATGATTCCGACATTGGAATTGAATGTTTGTTCGTTGGGTTTGGTGTTGTCGCAATCGCAATTGTCAAGTGGCAGGTGCGTGTGCCTCATCTGCGGAAATTTATGCGAGTTAACACGTGTCAAACATCATTATTATTATATGTCCAACTAGCTTCATTTTAAATAGCTTATTATTGATGCTCGTTGAAATCTAGTGCACTGTTGAATGACTTTATGCTAAACATTTAAATGGTGTTCAATGTTCATCAAGTGGCGTCAATAAATCGTCTAATTATACTTAATGATGGTTTCGCGAAATGGCTAACATGTTATGAACGATAAATTATTGCTGTCATAAGTGACGTGCTAGAATGTAAAATGGTGTATTCAAAGATACCGCGTCAACTATTTTGGAAAAAAAAGGCTTCGATAAATATAATGCGCCAATTATTACAAAACAATACTCACGGCAACTTTTATACAGAATATAATTGTTCAATTTGTTTAGCCATTTATTTAACAACAGTTCACTTATTGCTTACGTTCTGTTGGCTCTTTATTTCGAGTCTATCGGTGATGGCCTGAATTCCTAGCTCAGCGGTGTTCTTCAAGCGGAACAATTGAACGACGTGAGTGATTTTTGATTAAAATCATTTCAAGTATACTTGACAAGTGAATTGAATTGGGAATTTTCAACAATAGTTCTCAAAGCGATCGATATGTCTGGTCGGTCATCAATTTGAATAAAATACGTCGTAATTATTAAAATTTACACCATGAATGTACCGACTAAATTGGTACTCTTTATTCTCAGAAGTCAACCTCAAATAGGAATTCTCCAGTTTACTATTCAATGTGGTGCATTGATTGTAATTTAATACACAGTAAAATAGCACAGCTAATTAAACATTTCTATGTGTGCGGTATGTTCCATTCGGTCGATCGATCAAAGGGGCTTCTATGAAAAAAGTTTTCTAATGACTTCGAACAGTACAAATCACATTGATATTATACCAAGCAATTCAAAGTGCTCTTCATTTCCGATGAACCACAAAGATCCATCACGCAAAATTGCAATTACTGGCAAAATACAAAGATGGTTTGCTCTAACCACTCTGAGGTTAACCGCAAATGACACAAATTTCATATTACCCAAAAATAGAACAAACAATATGGGGTAATTGTGATCATAATTTAAGATGAGCTAATAAATTCAAGTGAAATTCATTTGATAGCTTTTGATGTACATCAATACAGTAATGATGACGGCAGATTGTGTTTTCGGGCACAGAGAAAACATTCAATTTCTAAATTTAGAAAATTACGAAAATCATAGCGAATTGGCTATCACAAAAGCGACAAGAACAGAGAATAAAAAAAAAAAAATTATATATGTACATAAAATCCAGTTTCCATATGGGCAGATTCAAAATTTGGTCGATGCTAATGAGCTGTATCATAATTCATAATTTTGATGTGGAATCAATTTTCGAACACACATTTTTACAAGCATTTCACAATTGGCGATTGGATTTTATAATACAAAGAAGGTAACATCATGCGAACAAAACCGTTGAATGAAATTCTTGGAATGTCAAACCAATCGAACAAATTTCATGATATCATAGATTATCTTCATTTACATTTAATTGGTTGTCATTGGTAAACGATTTTATTGACATCGTATAAATCAAGATCCAAATGAGTTTCGAAAAAAAAGCACACACAGAGAAAGAGACACACATACATACAATGCCATTATCATAAATTATCATTTTGAGATTGATGTAATTGGAAAATTACGTGAATTTCTATTGGATGTGATCATGCCGATCAACAGCGATCAATTTGCCAAACAATGTTAACGATGATGGAAAAAAAACAGACCAAAGAAAAAAAAAACAACAGAGGAACCAAAAACTAGCTGAATGATTGACCTATTTTTACCGGTTTTTCTTCACCCGTCAATCAATTAGTCGAATTAGTTTGAATTTTTCATGAGAGACACAACGAGATGCATAAACGATGAACTAAAGTTTTCATTTTACTTGATCCACTTGATTAAAATGGGTAGAAAAAGTTTTACAGAATACCAAACAATCTGGTCGGTGTGGATGCAAAGAAACACATTGGTCGGAAATTCACTGGCTTCGTGCAGTCGAACGAGTTGGCCAAACTATTTTGGTGTGAGCATCGGTCGTTTCGACAACTTCAGTAATGATTCGGTAAGTTATTCAGATTGCACAGCAGTGCGCCCATTGAATTGTTAACTAAATTAGTCATAGATTCATCCATATTACCATGTCACACAATGTGCACAACAAATCCAATCAAGACGGTACCCGTCAAAGAAACCGATAGCATGAATGAGAACGAAGCACAAAACTGCAGACGTTGTGGAGAAAAGAAAGCGAAAACACGTACACGAACGAAGCCAGCGTTCGAGTGAGAGAGAAAAAAAAAGAGTCAGCTCCCGGTACACAGAAGAAGAACATTATTAGTCATATCTGTTAGCTGCTCGTGCATATCTAACCATGAAAATCACAATAGCTCTAGAGTACTGCATGCACAAACACACACAAACACACACACGAAAACGGACCGATTCTCTTCATCATTTGAATTTCGGTAAATCGCTTATTCGTTGTAGTATTGAAATCTCAGCACGAACTCACATAAATGCGTTCCGTTTTTTTTTTCATTCGTCCGAACATCATTTTATTCGTTCACTTTGTTCCGAACAGTTTTTAGTAGTTCAATCACTCGATTTGCCTGTTCGTTTGCTGGCTCTTTTTCGTCTCATTTCGTTGATGGCATATTAATCATAGTCAATGAATTGATCGAAATTACGCATAGAAATCCAATCAAATAGATTTCAAAAGGTGCCTAGACAATGGGAATAAGTGTAGTCATAATTATTTTATGGCTTGTTCATCCATAACAAATCCTATGCATTACGGGATTGCATTGTAATAGCAAATAAAATATCGTTCAAAGATTTTGATGTTTTAGTCACGTCCCTGTGGAAATTTTCCAAACTAATAATGATGTTAAAATGGCCTCAAGCACCATTTTACCTGCAATTCAAATGCGATGGATGTTGTCAATAGTGAATCGGCTGGAGTTTTATTTCAATATCAAAAAAAAAAAAATATATTGTGAATACGATGAATGGCCTGAAGAAGTGACAAAAATCTCAGTTAAAACAACACTGCTTTCTTTTTCTGTATGCATCAGAACTGTTTAACGGTTGAAAAATGTTTGCCGTAGGTAATCAACGGAATTTACTAAAGAAAAATAGGAAACTGTTTTGATTTGTTGTTGTTGTTTCTAACAAATCTTTATGCTTTTTAGTACAATCGCCGATGCCACAACACACACACACACACATACAAATGCGATGGAGCTACATAATAAATTTATTTGAAATGTAGCGAAAATACATTTTTGTATGCGGCTATATTTTGCGGAGGATTATCAACATTAGCCGATACGTGTTTAAATAATAGTTTGTAAACAAAAACATGAACGATGAAAGCGATTAAAATTATTTCGAGCACCATTTTAATGGTCGATACTATTATAACGGCTTGAATGAGATAGCGAAGCCAACTGCAATTTTTTTTTTGTGCCCGTCTCAATTCAAAATAAAAAAAAAATTAAAATGTTGCACGAATTTACAGCTATGCAAAATGATGCGCTGAATATGGCAATGTAGCGGTGTGCCAGTGTGTTGACTTCCATTAAACTACATAAGCCGCTTAAATGGTTAATTGTATGTTGTTTTGTTTGATTTTTGTGCGCGCGCCATTTTTCGAATTTTTGATCGACATTCAACAACGTCCACGTCCACCGTTACATTTGCTTGTGGGCGTTCAATGGTTGGTTTTTTTTTGTTTGTTTGTTCAAAATCAATTTCAATCGATATACATTTTACACTTGATTTGATACTAAAAATTAATCAGTATTTAAATCATTGGAATTTTCATGGTTTTCAAAAGTGCTCATTATTGTAACGATGCGAACATATTTTCGATTTCTATTTAATAACCATATTCGAGTGGTGCTGTTCAAAACGATTCATGCGATAACAGATCAATTCGCTATAAATACACACACCATTCACAAATCGCATGAACCAAACGAAACATTGCCCAAAAAAGTGCATATTCCATTTGGGTTAATGGGGTAATTTCAATGAATTTATGTCGATATACGAAGTGTTTTTTATTTTTGTTGAAAATGTTGCATTCAAATTTGTTTGGACATTATATATTTCTTTTTTATTAAAAATATGGTTGAATGGATTGAATTTATTATGTGTCTGCAAAAGTTATTTTGGCATTCTGACAGTGTCAAATCGACACCAACATTTTAACTATTCAAATTGATATTTTTTTCCTATTTTGTCATTTTAATGATGGAGCATTTTTGATGAATTGTAAATGACACATTTTCATGAAAATTACAAATAAATCCTCTTTTAATGTTAAAAACAAATGTTAAAAGCTATTCAAATAACAACTTCATTTGGATTTCAACGAGGCAAAAAAAATAACTGCATTTTTGGTGTGTTAAATTATTCAATAATTAAATTTTAAAATTTATCAATTCGACATATTTTCCCACGGTATTCGACGTCAATAGGTTTTTCTTGATAATTCAAACAATTATGTCGTCAGCCAAATGAGTGTGTGTGTGTGTGTTTTTTTTCGTGTTGCCGCTTTTCTCTTTTCGTAATGCTGTATGTGTAAAAGCCACTCAATTAAAATATGATAAAAGTTGAAAGTGTTTGATTGAAATCATGATTAATGGCCAATATATATTAAGTAAATCGGGTTTAATTAGCGACGATGAAAAGAAGCTACACCACAACATTTGCATAAAACCAATTAAATGATAGCCTCATAAAATGAGGATTGAATAAAATTGTCGTTGCATTTTGCTTGAATATGACGATTATCATCAACCACTTATTATTTAACATCTCGTATTTCGATTCCAACATAATTGTGGATTTGTACCGTAAGACGAACAGCAAACAGATAACTTTGACTTCGTAATGTCACATTTTATGATCACATAAACTCAGATTATCGTACTTGTGTTTGTAAGTATGTTTTTTTTCACTGCGCTTTACATTTAATTACATTTTAGCTATTATCCCTGTTTTATCGAAACCGTATTGAAGGTAAGCCGATTTCCGTCCGGTCATTGTTCAATTTTATTGAACTGGTAAATGGTTTTTTTAAAAAAACGGGTGAATAAAAACCTAGGGGCTGATTGCAGAATATCAGGCCAAAATATGCATCACTATTCCCTAATATTCCAATTTATGTAGAGAAATGTGCACATATTCACAATATTCACTGCCGTGCATATTGGGAATATCACTGCATATTACGGCATACTGCTGCATATTGCTGAACAAATTGGTGTTGCCTGATGCCATATCATTGAATATGTGCAAAATATTCCTTTATATTCCATAAAATTCCATTATATTTGGCGTTGCAATTACCCCCTAGATAAAAACCAACCTTTTGACTGTAAACTAATTGGATGGAAATATAGAGGTGATAATCGTTCAATTGAGGTTTCCTTTTGATTGCTTCCGAATTGGCCCTGAACCGAAATCGAAGCGAATTAATTCTAATGGAAAATGGCGCCATTTTAAAAGTTTTAAAGCTGACGCTAATTGTCTTTTACCAGCGTCTCTATTTTTGATGGTGTTGAATTTGAATATTTTACACAATTAGAAGCAGCAGTCAAGTAGCTAAGCAGGCCTACTTATTTGACAGTGATTGGTGATGGCAGCAAAGGTGAAAATGCCTTAAATGTGCCAACATGTTACCAATTCATTCGCCGGTTGGGTGTTTGTTTGCTTTTTTTTGCTGTCTGCTTGAATTCAAATCACTAGCGAGTACAAAGTCGCTTCTAGCTACAAATAACGCAGACGTATTTGAGCCACCTTATGGCCAAAGTTTCGACACTCGACACGTTGAAATGTCACGAGTGCACAAAAATAGGTGTTATAACTATCCAGAACTGCGAACTTTATACATTTATTTTCTGGTTTAAAATGCTTTTGTACTTGTCTCGCTTCTCCCATTTATGCTCACTTTTGCACGTTGGTTTTTGTTCGTTTATTATTCTTCGTTCAATTTGAATCATCGTTGTCGCACAGCACTATAAATAGTTTCCGGAAACACGTAAAGCTGCTTTTTCCAACTGAAAGAAACTGTGTGATTTACTTGTTTATTTCATTGCAACATTGCAATGAGAGAACACAAAAAAATGTGCAACGTGCAACTACAAGTCGAGAACCACACCGTGTTATTGCTATATTTCAAAATGTAATGATTTCTTTAGCCATTTTTATTTGTTTGAGATTACATTTAAAATGAGATTTACCACCATTCCAATCGAATCCCGAATACCGATTTGCTTACTTTGACATTCAACCATTTCAGACGAAAAAAAGAGAGAAAAAAGCACATACACACACACACACCCGAGCACCGAATTCAATGTTTTAATTATTTATTGGAACATTCGGTCGCGATTCAGCAACAAACTGTTTGTCATTTTCTTGAAATGCATTTGCAACGGAATATGAACAAAACAAAAAAATCTTGCGATTTTCTGTTTGGCTTAGGTTTGGTCGGTGTTCGAGCTGCCATTCCACTGCACTTATTATTCTGGTGTCGTCGAAGCTGTTGGAATGACATTTGCGACTTGGTACGTGTAGGTTTCAGTTTGAAGGCTTGCCATGGATTTTTCCACCAAAATTACATACTTTCGTATTCTGTTTGGAATTTCGTTTGGGAAACAATAATTCAAACTGCACACGAAATTCGATACGTATTTCGTCTTTCATTCGCCAAAAAAAAAACTGGAGAAAGAGTTTGGGTGCATTGTTCTGTTTGGTTTCGATTTAATATCAATTGCTTCATTGTGTATCGCTGATTTTTCCAACGATTCATTTATTTTCCATTTTGAGTGTGTAGTGTTTTCCGAATTATGTGTCTGTGTATGACATAAGCTCATTCTTTGTCTGGCATTTTCATGGTCTTTATGGTTATGGTTGTGCCATTTTTTGATGGAAAAAAAAATATATGATGGTTTTTTTCCCATTAAGTTCGTTCACTCATGTTAACAATCATCTGTGAAATGGCTTCATCAAATGGCTACGATACGATTCTTATTAAATAAAAACCGTTTATCTTTTGTTACTATTTTTTGTGACTCCGGCACGTTTTTTTTTGAGTGTGTGGATGTGTTGTTGCTTTTGCTGTTGTTTTCAATTCAGGCGATTCATTTCAAAAGTCCATTTTTGATTTGACTCGTTTGTACAACAATCAGGTGATTTTTATGGCTTAAACAATGCGATTAAATCGCGTTAAATCGTGGCAATTCATTGGCCGAAGCTCACTCTCAATGGTGCTCGTGTTTTTTTGTGTTTTCATTCCTCGCTATCTCACAATGACAATGCTCACAACACATAAATCAAGTAAAATTAAATTGTTCTCGGATTCACATTAAATTTGAACTCAATGAAAATGTAATAACAGATTTTGGTTTTTCTCGTTATTTATATTGTCATTCCGTTTGAGTTGAAGTGTGCTCTCCTTTGCATGTTCAAGTGCTGAAATATTGTTCAATTTAATTTATATCCCATTGCTTCCGTTTTCATTTTGTCAAGACATGAACGAGAGCACGCCACATAAACGAACACACACACACACACACACACACACACACACTCGTCATGAATTTTTAAATAAAACATTCCATCACGTTTGTGATGGGATGTCAGTGTTCGCGTTTAAATTGTGTTGAATGTTGAAATTCAAACCGCAAACTGAACCGCGCGGGTTGAGATGTATCTCTTAACCAATGCTATGCATTGATGTCGGTTGGAAATCATGTGAAACAAAAATATTTGCATCTAGAACGAAATGACTTTTAGATTAGTTTAAATTAAGAGCTAAACAATGTCGAAGCGACCACAAAAAAGGAAGAAAGAACAATGCAAAAAGATCAGCTCGATCAAATTGATTGGATGGCACCTTATGGATACCGGTCACACCAACCAATTTGTCCCCATTATTTCGCTCGGATGTGTCTCGAGAAATCGTTTTTTTTTTTAATGTGGCATTTGCTCCAGAGCAATCAACAAACCATTCTCGCATCATTTGCAGCCAACAAAAATGAATCAAAACTTTTTTAATTCCATGGTAGCATGTTGAAAATTGTCGTTCGGTTAGAAATTTGTTTCAGTTTCATGCACAATTTCGTTTCCTCCCAACAGACATAGTTTTTGTGTGTGTGTGTGTGTGCATACACAAGTTTTGTTGACATTTTTGACATATTGATGCTGGTACTGGTGTTGCAATCAACACTTTCCATGCACCTTTGGCGGTACATCATTTCAGAAATGTGCAATGTCAAAGTTCGTACACGTGTGCTGCACCGTAAATGAGATTAAAACATTTTTTTTTTGTTGTTGTTCAAAAACCAAGTGAAATGACAAGGACCGTAATTGATGCTTAATGAAAATCTTATGAATTCGGAGGAAAAAGGTTCATGTGTCTTGTTTCAAACATGAGAGAAAAAATAAGTATATCTTGTCATAAACAGCTATTCCACAAATCCACACCAATCGACTTGGTGTTTCTATATAAAAGATTGGGAAAATCTCAACCATACACGTCATTCCAAATTTGAGTAAATTCTGTTAATACTTGATAAAAATAAAACAATAGGCCTTTGCGAAAATTTTTGCTTAAAATGTTGAAATCTTTCGTTCTTTTCTTAAAATATCTAACCAAAAACAGTAAAACCAAATGATTGACAGCAAAAATGTAGAATGAGAGGCAAAACAAACACATCCACACATTGCTTGCGGGCTACAGAAAAGAAGCTAGACAAGCACACTTACACGGCTGCTATCAAAGGAAAATAATAATTAGTCAAAATGTTTGAAATTCATACAAACAAACAAATACAAAATGAAAAAAAAATATATATATATAACGAACATAAGCGCAAAAAAGAGTAACAAAATGAGCAACCTTTGTTATTGTTAGCTAACGCCATGATTGTTATTATACATCGAAAAAAAAGAAGACGAAAAAACACGCCAAAAAAAGAGACAAGACAACACTCATTACTCAATGTGCAATAAAGAATGAAATGTATCGTTGGCTGAATGAAGGTACAGTGAGTTCTTTTGCTCTGTGTGACGATTGCTCGAAGACATTCGTACCACGAAGTTCATAGCAGTGTCGGATTCATGTGCTTCGTGATGGAATGGCACAGCGCAAAGACTAAATAAAGTGCATGAGTGTACAACATTTAAAATGCGTACAAAAGCACGAAGAACAAGTCTTTTGTTTTAACATTTCGTATCAATTTGTTCTCATTTTTCGGCGCCATTCATGCATGTGTGAGTGTGTGTGAGTGTGCACTTTCGTCTTTGTATGTATTGGTAGGTGAAAAAGTGTTACTGTGATATATCTAATTCACAGTTCGCCAACGAACAATGTGAAGACAATCGACGAAGATTACGCAATACCATCCAAAACGGTAATGCTTATTGTAAACAACAATAATAAAATTTATTTCGAATGCATGCAAACGAATATAAAAAAAATGAACAGACGAGCGAGAGAAACAAAAAATCACGGCAAACGCATTTCATTATGTTGCACATTCTTGTTGAATTGCTGAAGGCAAACATTCAACGGAAATAAATTAGTTTAACGTAATTAGCTACTCTGTGAAATTGAATAATGCAATCAAATGAACAATGTGTGAAATAATAATGCACCCATTCGAAAAATTTAAAAATTCAAAAAAAAAAATGGCAAAAACTGAGAGAAACACAAATGAAAAAAATATGTTTCATCGATTGTTTTGAATGGGAACGAGACGCAATTTGCAAGACAAAAAAAAACTGCTGCAATTTACAGCGTATTTTCGACCCCATGCAATGCAGAGCAGCACAATGCACTTTCTCAAATGTGCCTTAATATTTACTTCGCATTTTATGATCTGGTAAAATTTCCAAACCCACAACTGAATACTGAACACCAGGCGTGAGAATCTTTTTCCAAATGTCATTATTATTTTTGTGTGCGCTGCCGTTAACATTAAATTCAAGTCATCGGTGTGCTGCTGTTGCCGTTGCCGCCGCTATTGCGGCGTCAATGTACTAATTCGTGTTTCGAATAATTTATCGGGTTGAATGAATTTTGAAATTGCTGATAAAAACATACACCAAATTTATAACAAAATTATAATGGAGAATGGCCAAAGGAATAATTTTGTTGGTGGATAAAAACAAAAGGTCATCATTTCGAAGCTGAGTTCTCTTTTTTTTGTTGGTTTTGTTTATTCACATCCAGGTTTTGTTGTTGGGTTGAGCGCAATTCACCAAAAATCATGCATAAAATGCATGCGGGTTAGTTGACAACAATGAGTGAATACAGTAAATATCCCCAATTAATTACGATCCATGTTCAACAACGGTGTGTATGAGCAAACACAACGGTGCTCCAAATAAACCAAACAACCAAGAGAATCATCCACAACGTGAGCCACAAAACATGTGTTGTGATTTCCATTGAAAATTAAACAGTTTATAAATTTATTATCGAAATGCTTTTGCGTGGAAAATCAATGTAAACGGTGAAATTTTGCATATTCACACGGACCATCTAGCCAAACCGCGCTCCGAATGATGTGTGGCTGCACATATAACATATAAATCGGTTGATAGCGCGGTTCATTTACATAAATCGCACGGTTGCGATCGCATGCAGTTCACATTTTGGTCAGTTGTTTGAAATGGCAACGAGAGTTAGTTTGGTTAATAAATCCGATTTGCCAGACAGCATCAGAATACAATTGCTCAAACTATCACATTCCTTTTTACGTAACATGGCTTAAGATTTCAAATATCAAATGCGAATATTTCTTTTTTTTTTGCAGGCGTACCGTATTGACGCAAATTGTTCGGCTTTCGCTGTTGGGCGCGATGCAAGTACCAAATCAAGTGGAATATTTGAAAGAAACAACAACAGCAACAACAACAAAATAACTGAATGTATAATTATGCCAGTGCCTGAGTATTCGGTATTTTGCATCTAAACGAGTCTGAAATTGAGCATCGTACACAATCGTAACGGAATCAAATACAAAAAAAAAATTAAAAAACAAACCATAAATGAGCAACTCGATAAAATATATACAAGCAGAAAAGTGTTCATTAGACTAGACCGTTGAACTGGTGAATTGTATAATGTATCAATCGTGAGCTTCGTGATTTTATGTTGATACCGCGATCGGTAATATCTCGCACCAAAACGTAATGCATGCATCGTAATATGCAATGCGCTGATTTGTATTCAAACAGTACACAATATTTGAAATTGTGTATGCAAGTGCGATCAATCTTCGGTCTTATATAATTCGAATTGTTACCAATTTTCATTCCATTCCCTATCTCAATCCGTTCATTCGCACTTAACAATTCGATTCGAACTGAATCCATGTGGCCGGGCCATTTACTTGTTCCATGTTATATGTTTCTAATGCATTTTAAACGTAATCTTAAGATGTATCGAATATATGGATTTTGTTAGATTTTTATTCAATTTTATAGCCTTTCCGAGGCCGAGGCTATCGATAGATTTGACCTCGGCACACACTATACCACATGTTATCTATCCGCAAACAACAACTACAACAAATTCCATAAACCTCTTACATCGTTGAGATTCGTTTTCATATACCTAATATTTACAAAATATCATTTGTGTTCTTTTTTCTTCTTCTTCTTCTTTTTCTCAATAATACGCTCTCCTTTATTGGCCACATCGATTGATGGTATCCGCAGATTCCATTTTTCCTCGTTTTCATTGCTTTTTAGTGTTGTTGTTATTGCCATCAAGGCTCAGGCTTTATGTATAAAAAGTCGTTGTGGGATTTTCACCAACGTTAATATATTCGCCGTGATGATGAAAATGGTCGTTTTTTTTCAACAGCACAATGGCCAGGGTGTATGTGTGTGTGTGTGTGGCCATTCGTTATGTGCAATTTCTTTTGTCATTTATACAACGTTAGCATAAAATAGCGAACAAGTAATATGTAGATTTAAATATTGATGAGCATCGCTCAGATACACACAGAGTAAGAGTGAGAGTGTGGGGGAGAAGGAATGAGAAGGAAAAAGAAGGATAAAGGAAGCAGCAAAAAAACCATGAATTGACTTTTCGCTTTAGAGCAGGCTGCGTCAAATTGTACTCGCAAAGCCCGTTCAGAAAAAAAAGAAACCAAAATCAGAGAATGAGTATAACCACAACAACAATAATAGCCATATTATTGAACATTCGATACTATCGATAGAAGAAAAAGTTTTGCTTGTTGTTACTAGTAAAAATACCCCATATGTACACTTATTTATAACATACACTTCACCATAAGAGAGCATCACTTAATTTGAAAGCGTTAGACTTGTTTCATGTGCCACAACATAAACATCTTCGAAGTAAATAACAATAACAAAAACCGAAAATCAAAGTTTTTGTTGTTATTGAACTTGTTTGATCACAGTTTGACCCTTTTTTTGCAGTTGTTCTTTTGTTATTTGTCATATGTCAGCGAAAAGTAGCATAAAATCGATAAAAAAAATTCTATGAAACTCAGCATTTGGGGTGGATTTTTTCCCCGTTTTCAATGTGCCCATTAAACAATGGTCAACCGATTCAAGGTATAAACTGTATATACGGTATCCATTAGATTCAAAATAATCGATGGCAAAAATTCCACACATATTTCGCAGTTTCATTGAAATTCTTTCGAAAATTCAATGAATTTTCATGATATTTTCATTTTCTCTTAAATATTTAAACATTCTCTCATCGGCTAAAGAATTCGTTTCGAAATTTTTTTCCACTTTGGAATTTGTCCAAGTTCAATAATGATAAGATCGAAAAGAATCGATGCGATACGATGGAATCGAAAGTGCCTTGTATTTTGTATTATAAAATGCCAACCAATTTTAGCGGCAATGACGAGTTTATTTGGAAACTATAATTTCATGAATTATATATTTCTTGCGTTCGAATTTTCAACCATTATTGGTTATCGTCCATTTCTGTAATTATGCTGCATATTGCACGATATGGTTTCATTTTTCCTGGGGCAATCCAATTGAAGTTCACTGATTGCAATAAAATTGAACATTTAATAAATAAAAATGCTTGAAAAATGAATTATGAATGCCATTAAATTTCGTTAATTTGCGAATTTTTCTTTGATGCGGCATCCAAGATAAACCAAAGAACCTAGGAGAAACGAACACACACACAAAAAAAAATGATGTGAAAGTGAATTTAATCGAACCGTCGATCATATTAACGGATAATGTTATCAATCAATGCATAATCAGCGGTAGCTGAAGGTTAACATCAAGTATGCAATGCAAATCAAAATGATTCCTTTTCATTATGGTATGGTGGCCGCGTGCGCCGTCCTCTCGATCTTTCTTAGGAAAATCAGCTTAAATTTTAAGTACAAGCTGCAGCTGAATGATTTTGACTCGAGGTCTGCATTCGTAATTTATAGCACCAAAATAGCACAAGTTCCTCACGATTTTCATCTCTCATTTTTTTTTCATCTCTGCATAACGAGTTTTTGTCATTATGTTTTGTATTTAAAAAAAAAAAATCTCTTTCAGAGATAAGTGTTTACCTTTTGCATAAAAAATGGGTGCCCATGTATATGCAAGGCCCTCTGTTCATATCGCTCAATTTCATTAATAATTCATTATTGAAATGCATATTTTTTCATTGAATTAAAAGAAAAAAAAATCCGTTTTGGCAAAAGCCAGTGCTATGACTTTGATTAAAACAAGTGGCAAAAATGGACCGCAACTGTCCGAGAACACACAAAAAAACAACATCCGAAATGCCCATTTTTAAAATGCCTCCATTTTAAACATAAAATTTTTATCACGTTCAGTACGCCAAATGGAATTAGTGAACGAACAGAAAAATTAAGTGTTGATAGAATGTTTTTTTTTTCCTTTCGGTTCACCCAGTGGCTATGTCAGCGCAATGAAAATAAATCAGATTATCATATTACGGTACCAGACAGCAACGCTGAATATATGTGCACTTCTCTGGTCTGTATTGTATTGAGATTGATGGCAAGCAAACACGACACTTTTCATATAATCAATGTGCAAATTGGTTGGCACGGTGTTAACTTGCATCTAAACTCTTGTCGGCATCGTTTTTGTGTGAGTCTGTGCCTGTACCGCCAACTTCCACATCTCTAACGTTTCACAAATTTATAATTATTTCCCGCAGCTATGTCATGAGAAAAACCGGAATAAGTGAGCCACAAAACAAAAGCACTAATAATTCTGACATAAGGCGGCATTCGACCATGGATCGGTTAGTGTGAATTTTCGCTTCATTTAACTTTTCCGGTTTGCGTCATTCAAACTTGTTTGGAAAATTGATGTATCAATTATTTTCACAATGTTGGAAATTCACATGGAACTTTTCTCAATTGCTTGTGACTGTGTACTGTCTGCAAATTCATTTCAATGTCAATTTAAAATTTGTTCCAATTCAATTGTGACTCGAGCTTATTTTTTTTGTTCACTTGCAAATTCTTTGCAAAGTTTTGAGGAAGTGTTGGGGAAGTCTCGAATAGCAACAACAAGGGCATTTGACGGGATTTTCTTGCATAATCAACACTTAACGAATTTAAATAATGTCATCCACCCTAGGGGCATATTACAACATACAAATGCAAACAAATTACACAAATATTTAATTCATTAAAAAATATTTACAAAATGGATGGCCAATATTTACACATCTCTAATAAACTATTCAGTCAATGTTCGTCAATCAAGAATTGTTGTGGTGTTCGATTGAAATGACTTTGTTGTGAACAACTGGTGAATATATTTAATCATATTCCAATTGCAATAGCCCCCAGCTTCGCCTGATGGAACATTCCTCATCAACTCAAGCAAATTTTCAATTGATTTACTGATGAAAATACCATCACACTTGGATTGAGTGTACACAGAACGTACTGCAGTGTACTCGATGCAGCACAATAGAGACGAGCTATCAATAAAAGTACGAGAAATAGCTATTACGAGCTTACTTAAGCATTCCAAATCTGAAATAACAGATTAATTTGAATGAGCATCGGGATTTGCTCTGATTGATAGTTGTTTACGACAAATTTTATGGTATGGATATCCAAATCAAGATTATTACGGGCATTTATGAATGAAATCCATCGGTTCATTTAAATTCTAATGAAGATATTCATCATGCAATCATTCACATAGCATACATGTTATTTATGTCTTAGCATACCCTATGGACTTTATAGTTTGGTGTAGTTGGTAAAGAATTATTCAAAACAATTGAAATGTCGCAGAGTCCAACATTATTCTTGTTCATGTGTCTAATACCCGATGCGATAGCACATGAGCCCACAACCATACAAACAAAAACGTAAATATGTAATTCAAATTTGGCGCTTGTGAAATGTATCATTCATATTTTGACCACGCTCAAGTGTCTGTACCGTCTAATTATATACTCCAATTCATTTTTCGCTTTCTTACGTTTCTTAAGTCAACGTACCTTTATTTAATTGATGTCGTATTACACCATTCATTAAATTGGACAGTCACTTCGTATTTTTTGTTTCTTTTCACTTGTACAAAAAGGTAAAACGTAAATATTTCATTTGAATTTGAACCTTTTCCAACCAAATATGACACCATCGCCTCTTTTTTTTGAAGTGAACAAATGGCACCAATTGTCACATGAAAAATGAGATGTGTTCACGCATCTATAGGTTTGAATCAAGTGTTTGTGTTTTATAGCAAACCGATAGTTTCGAATTATATTCACGCCAAAAGATGTTCATCATTTTTTATTCAACCTCCAGAAAATTGAAACAAATCACTTGTTTCGTTAACGTTTCATTCATTTTGATGCCTCTGGTTGCCTCATTTTGAATTTTCAGTGTCGAATAGAAGTCAATCTGAAATTCTTCCTAGTTTTTAAGTATTTTTTGAGAAACTTGATGAACTCACTTTAACTTAATGTGTGTTTAATTTGCGCGTGGAATTTTGTCGATGCAAAATGTTGAGCGCTAAATTCGTTGATAATCTGTATACATATTTCATGGCACGTACGGTTGGAAGCCACGTGGCTGTGACTTTGCGCATCGCAAATAGTTTATTACAATTAACTAAATGGCAATCTGGTTTCGGTGTGAGTTACGTGTAGAAAAAAAAAGTCTGTCGATTTACTTTTACTTTCACATTTAGAAGGAAGTTTTCAAGTGTATTTCTCACTAGAATGGGTGAACTTTAACTGAAACGGTGATAGTGCATTAATCCCCGTCATCGCTAATCGGCTTACACGAAGTGAAATGTTTAATTAATTCACATTTACATATCTAAAGGCTTTTCATTTGATCGTTGTCTACGGGCTCACTTACAACTACTTTAAATGGTGCATGGCTGGTGTGTATCTACAGATACGGCATAGAATGCTCAAGCGTATGCGAAGTAAACTTCTTAAGTTCGATTTATACAGATTTTTAGCTAAAAGAGATACACCAATAAATTAAATGTGTGGAAAAACGAAACACGGTACAATCGCATCGTGCGATAGCTTGTTCCGTTTCGTTTCTTCGTTTCGAATTTTTCGAGATTAAATTTATTTTACGAAAATTCCAGGCTTTTGCTCAATAATATCAAAGACGATAGCAAAAACGTTATTGTTCATAAGCGATATATGTTGAAAAAGTTACACGAAAGAAGTAACCTCCCATAAGCTGAATTGAAGTTTCAAAAGAATAAACGAACAACAAACAAAAAATTCAAATAAATCAAAAACATTTTTTTTTGCGTGGCCATTGGTTGGATTGCGTGTAATTTGTGGCGCGTGTTATTTCAATTCTTCCATTAGATCATTAGAATTCTTCTTTTATTTTATTTTTGTGTGCGTTTCAATTAATTGTTAGACATTTGGTTCGTAGTGAATGCGTTCAGGTGTCGAAAAGAACTCATAAAAAACAAACCCATTGAATAAAACGAATAGAATGAATAAAAATAAAAACTTAACTGAAATAAACATATGAAAGATACATCGGTACGATTTATATAATGCAAAAGAATTGGGACTATTGATGTTTGATATTCGTTTAAGACTGTCAAAGAAAGAGTGCGGCAAAAGTGATCAAGGCAATTGTCAGTCGGGTTAATCGAATAAATAAATGCCAATGTTAGCTATAAAACTATAGTGTTGCTTTGGCATATGAGGCTAAAACATGACAAAAAGAAAAGGGATAAAACTAAAACAAAACAAGGCATGGCATCGATTGTGTATTCAAATAAAGCGTTGGAGTGAGATAAATGAAGAGAGAATGGAGAGAAGAAGAAAAAAAACATACACAGAGAAATCGAACCAACCACAAATGGAGCATGAAAGCGATGAGAAGTGAATGTTGAGCACACAGAGACAACAGCACACACACACACACACACACACACACACACACACACACACACACACACACACACACACACACACACACACACACACACACACACACACACACACACACACACTGATAGTGCAGTCGGTTCTCAGATAGAGGTCTTTATGCGTCTTTATGAATCGCATGTCTGCCACAGGCAACGCGTGCTGTTTGTTATGTTGTTGATGCTTCTGCTGCTGATTTCTAGAGTTGAAATAGTAAAACGAACAACTCAAACATCGAAACGCCTTTGGTGTAGCATCGACAGCTACACACCATCCGCACCAAAGCACTTGAGTGATTCAATCATTTCTATACTCGATCGGAATTCAAACACATGTGCATGATTCCATTTACATTTTATTCTCTTGTCTTTTTCTTATTTGAGTTCCTGTTCTATCATAGATTCGCCTTCTCTCTATGTCTTGTTTCTTCCTCTTTGGTTTTTTGGTTGATTGTCGGTCAAACTTCTTATTAACAATGTACCAAGTAACATTTGGTATTTTGGTATTCTTGAATGTTAACGCTTAAAATTGCATTTTACATTTTGTTACACCAACATCAATAATAGAAATGTCTATTTCAATTTCACCGCAAATTGTTTCCATTCACATTTTACAATTGGTTTCTCGTGGTGATTCGTTTTGCTAGCATGCGGTTTAGTATTCCGAATAAATGAGTCGATGTAGCATATATTTGTTCAAGATAACCCAATGTTTTTATTTTCTGTTTTGTCCTGATAGAGTCGGTCGTTTGCAATCGCATTCGAAGTCAGTGAGCATGAGGTGGAAGAGAGCATTGAAACGTGGAACTGTGATAGCGATAGCCACTCAAGATAGAAATTGCAATAAATTAAATCTCAGCGACACTCCGGGATTTTCTTTATTTTTTTTTTTTTTATTTTTTTTTGTTATCATTTTTGCTCTGTTTATTGTGTCACACTCCATTTTTGTGTGCTGGTTATCTAAAGAATTTGTTACGAATGGAAAATTCGACAGCCAACATGATTTTCAATTTGGCAATTTTGTTGTACACTACCGGAGAAGCTTCATGTCACGTATTTCATGTAATAAATATATTTTGGCGCACACACATCATAACAAATAAAATGTAATAAAAACCAAGTCCATGGCTTACATGGCACTAAGGAAACAAATATAAATTTGTGACAATGCTCGCGTATATTTTCCGCTGTCAAATTTGGTGAAATTTTGGTTTCCTTGCCGAATGAGAGAGAGAGAGAGAGAGAGAAAGAGATAGAATGTTATCTGGTTCGTACCGTTAAGCATAGAATGATTGGACCCGTCGATTTTTGGTGGAATAAATCTGTGTTTGCCCAAAGATAAAAACAGAAAATACGCGTTCATTTTACAAACATCAGCATCGCATATAAAAAAGCGAAAAAAATTCTCACAAATGGACAACATAAGAGAAGAGAAGAGGGAGAGAGAGAAAGAGAGAGCGAAAAAAGGGAAACAAGTGGCATCGAAATAAAGATGTACAATTTATTCTGTGTAAAGCCATTCGTTCAATTTGTTAAATGGAAAGGCTGCCGGTTCCGTTGAGTCGTTGGTTTATTTTTTTACATAACATTTTTTTTTTCTCTCTTCGTTTTACGTGAAATATGATACAGTGAGATAAACAGCTAAATGCAGTCAAAACAGAATGGATGGATTTGTCGAGAGATGGTGAAAAAAAAGAGAAGAGAATGTTCTTTTTGCGACCAACAACAACAACAAATGTCCAATGAAAATGAGCATGATAAAGAGTTCACGCATTTTCACAGTATGTTTAGCGATTGCAAAAGTTGGCTAACTCTCAATGTGACTGGTTGACTGGCCCATCTTTCGACATACAAATGCATGTTTATTTGCATTTACTCTCATCATCGTTGTGTATTTTATTTTATTTCCATTCGTCAGGTTTACATATCGCATTGAATTTATCTCAACTGTTTTTTTTCTCCATCGTCTTGTCTCGTGTTTTCTTTGCACTTCACTGTTGCATTGTTCGAAAGTGTCGTTTGTTGCTTCGGATCGCTTTTTTTTACAATTCCATTCCATTTTCTATTTATTGTTTTGTTGTTTTTTTTGCCGTTTTTTTTTGTTGTTGTTGTTGCTGTTTTGACTTGTCATTCTTGATGCATGCGTATGCTCAATGCTCATTGACTCTTTCACTGCGTCAATGTGATGTGTCCAAATGGGAATGCAGTGTCATTTCGCGTTGGTTTATTCGTTTTGCACTCATGTTGAGATCTTCTTAATAAATCTACTCAAATGTATGCGCATCGATCGTATTAAACAATACAATGTATCGTCCATCGCGAATGGAGATGTCATTGTTGGGTCGATGCATAGCACATCGTTGCCGGTTGTTATGCTCTTTTTGTTTCATTCTCTCTATTTTAACATTGAAATGGCAAGCAGCATAGCCATTTTTATGTGTATTTTACGTTTAAGTGCACTATCCGCGAGCATGTTGACATGAAATTAAGAGAAATATGACTGGTTCGAGTGGCAGCTGCAATCATAAAGAAACGACATATCATTAACATAAAGTCTCATAGAATATGTACCAATGGTGGCGCACACAAATAGTGGTGTACATTCCATTTAGTTCGGCAGAGTGTTCCTAAGTGCTCGTCAAAATCAAATAACTTTTCGATTAGATTTAAAATCGACGGCACAAATGCTCAGCTGAGCGGCATTCATTCATTGGCTGGTGAATGTGGCTGTCTCAATAGCAACCGATAAATCTTTGGAGTAAAACAATAGATCCCATATAACACCATTTGCTCGATATCGTTTAAAATGTAAATTTTGAACGGCGCATAAATACCAACGCGCTCCCACAATTGGCTAATCTTTTGAGCATTTAAGACCACATTTTCGTCAATTTTAAAGGCATATTAAGCGGATGAAAAGATGTTTCAACGATGAAATCCCATCCAACATTATTGCTAAGTAAAGAGGACAACGAGAAATTAAGTGTCTCGATAAATCAACGGCACAGGATATTGATACGATCCCTCAACAGAATCAAAATACTCAGAAGAAGCTAAAACATTGCCATATAAATGTCTTGAAATCAGACTGCATAATTGAGAAAGGAAGTGACTATGCACTCAACACAACCAGTTTTTTTTTCTCTAAAAGGAAATTTTATCGGCGTGTCTCTGGTTTTTACCATACTAACACCACTTTAAAGAAAAAAAACGAATGCCTAAATGACAAATTATATTTGTTGAATATGGAATAACTAGGAGCAACTGTGTATTTTTTTCTCCTCTATATTCCATATTCCTTTCCTGCTTGAAACACATGAAGCGCATGAAACGCATACGCAATGGGAGGTTTTGTGACATATGTCCAGCGTGACATATTAAATTAGTAACGCTCAACGGAACTATTGAGCGTAAATACGTTGTGGGAACAAGAATTGTGTTTGTTTTTTTTTCTCCTCGTAATGTCGGTAACAAAAAAATGTGTTTGAAACGGTGCAATGAATTCGATATCATGAATGAGTTGTTTTGGGGGAAAAGCGTTTAATATTGCGGATATCCGATTTCCTTTTTTACTAATCGAAAGATACATGATATGGAAATGATTTTGCCGCTTTGTTCATTTGTTTCGATTTTTTTTTTTTTTTTTGGTCTCATGTTCGTTAATTTCTACCCACTTGAACACGATACAGTCATATATACATTATTCACAATGCTCAAATTAATTCAAATACATTTAAATGAGCTAATAAAACATTCACATTTTGTATGAGGAATTTTAATTACGTAAAAATTGACATAAAATATTTTGGGTGGTGAGCCGAGTACACGTTTAATTCTAAATCAAAAGTGTGTAAATATTGAGTGTCGTCGCATCTGTACAGCAAATAAACGTCATTTAAAATCTGTTACAGTGAGCACTGAGCACATCACGGAATATATCAAATGGATTTTAACCGTGGGCTACGCGAACAAAATTGTGTGGTTTTATCTAAATATTGTGGGGACAATTTATGAATTTGATGATTGCTGAGCAAATTGTTGGCCGTGTTTTTGGGTCTTTTTTAATTATTGTGATACGTCACGCAATTTGCGATATGGCAATTGCCTGTTTGTTTTTCACATCGGCACAATTTCCGTTAACTGTTAAAAGCGTTCACCATTTCATGCAATTGCGTATATTGGCTGGATCTATGTTTTATGTTTTATGTATTACATATGAAAAATTGCCAAATACCTGACATTTATTGTGCGAATGAGGCAAGTTAACTGAGCGGGTGGTCTCTATCTCTCGATATGAAAATTCGATAAATTCATAAACTGTTGTTTTTCGAACGCACAAATCCTGCACAATTTTCACCAAATGAAAAATGTGTGTGGCACAACAGCGAGATAAATAAACAAATGACGTTTTGTTGTTGAGCGTGGAAAATATTTAACGTGGGTGCATTAACTGTGTGTAGTTTATTGAATAGATAATTGCTAATTAGATCAGGTTTTTATTATTTTTTATTTTTGTAACCGTATTGACTAGCGTATTGATCACAGTGATGAAATATTGCGGTTGAACGTGCAATTTTGGTATCATTCATCACACATTTTTGCAATCAAATGATTTAGATGTGACATGCACTGGTCGCTCATTTCCATTTAAATCAAAGAAAAACTCGTTGCCATTTTATCATCTCAGCTCACGAAACGGATGGAAAAACACCGCGATTGGTTTTTGGCATCAATTTTTCACATTCGGTGCCAATATTTTTCTTGTCTGTACACATTCTGTGTCTAGCATAAAAATGATATAAAACCATTTTCGTGCGGCATAAAAAAAATATCCGTATTTTATTTCAAGGTTTTGCGAGAAATCGGTCCAGGGATATGACTATCTATCGTCGATGCCTCCATCGTTCTTGTTTATGATTCACTTTATTCGTTTTTTTCATCCAAACATTTTCTGTATTGTTGAAGTTTCACAACAAATTTCACTTGCTCGTTCAGTGCTCTCTGTGTAAAACCGCAATTTTATTACGCGACAACCCATAATTCGGTTCGAAACGCGTTATCCGAAAAAATGAAGATGGATCAATTCATGGACATGTTGCTTGCTACATTCAATCACAATTTTTCCAAAAAGTCAACGTCAAAAATGCGATTGTTGATAAAAAAAAAGTTATGCGATTTTATTTTGAATAATAAACATTTTATGGCATCTCCTTCGTTCACAGGTTCACCGCTATCCGCTATACCCACGGTTTTCACATTAATTGAATTAAAATACAAATTTAAATGGACCGGGTTGGTATATTTTCGTTTTACCAGGAATTTCATTTGTTATTTTTGCGCTTGTGTGTGCCTGTTGTGCGTGTGGATATCATTCCCATGGAATGACAGTTATTGGGAATAAAGTCACGAATTTTAATTAAACGTGTCATCAAACAAATGACATATAGATGTTGTCTGCTGTCTGCTGACATCGCGATAAAACTTTTTTATTCTAAACATTTTTTACGAGCTAATCGTCTACATTGTATGCGAAATGAACAAACAAACACATTTAAAGTAGGTAATTTCATTATTGTTGAGCAAAAGCGAAATTACATAATCTGCATTTGAAATCAGTTCAGTTGAGAGTTTTGTCAAACATGCTGTTCCCGGTTCGCAATCATAATCATTAATTAAAATGCATTTTAAGCGTTTGGACTGATGCAAAGTGAACGTGACCTATACTGGAACACCAAAAATTCAATGTCGACTGTTCGGCTATGTTCATACCGATGTTCCCGTGCTTATTAAGGCCAGTACACATTCAGCCATCATCAACTGGCTGGAGCGCACCACTTTGTATATCTCCTGTCCCATTCAGCCATTCGCATCTTTTATTTAATTTAAAATAATTGTTGGTAATTATATATCACTGGCATCACTGGTACGTTGTAATAAAAAACAATAACAAATCGCTACTGTGATTGCCAAAGCTATGTGAATTTCTGTGACTCTTTTTTCTCTTGCTCTCAACGGATTTGTCTACCGTTTTGTATTTCATTTGTACAGGTTTCGAACTTGAGGTTCGATGAAACGAAAGGTTACTTTGATATGGTTTTGTATCATATAGGTGTGGTTTTGGACCGGATTACATTCACAGATATGTACAAAGTAAATAAAATAAAATAAAATTATGCCCGCAATTATGTTCATTGTGCACATAATCATAAGCAATTAAAACCAGAGGGAGAGAGAAAAAAAACCATAATTTTTTTTTTATCAAACTGCTTTAAGCGCATCATTTAATCTTTTACGATATTCACGGATGGCATCTGTATCATGAACCGATGTGTTTGCCAGTTTAATTGGCGAATCTGTGGTGCCTGCGGACATTGTCTTGTTTGATAAAATTCTATGTCATTTTTGTTAGTTGTATGTTGTCTGTGAGTTTTTTTTTGCGTGTTTGGTTTTATCTTTTTGAGAGAAGAGGGGAAAGAAAATATCGCAACGTATTTCTAAGCGCTTGAAAAATTCCTTCTTAATGGTTTCAACGAAAAATAACTATGTACAATTTTTAAAAAATCTTATACAATTCTTGGCAACAACCTGAATTTTCAACTGGCATGTGTCGATATAAAAAGAGAAAGAAGCTCAGTCACATCGGTGTTGTAAATAATAATCTAGCAACTGTCACACAAATAACAATTGGTAGGTACAACCGTTGATTCCATTCATATTATTCATACCACAACTAGCTGCTATTGTTCGCTTTATTGCCCATTTTATCTTAATTTCGATGAATCTTTCACATAATTTGACATAATTAAAATTTTCGAAAAATAAAAGAGAATGCAAGAAAACAACAGATAACTGACTTCATGAAAATTCATTAAACAAAAGTGTGTGTCTGTGTGTGTGTGCGAGGGAGAAAAAGAGATCGAAACACGACGAGAAAAGAAAAAATCCGGTGAGAATTATGAAAAAGCGAAACTGAATAAATAAATCGAAGTTCGTAAATAAAGTCATTCAACTGTGTAGATTATAGTTTGTTTTGACGGGATTTGGGTCTCATCGTAAATATCGTAACATTATCTAACCTCGATGAGTATGTTTGTTGTCCGTAATACCAGAATTAAATGGCTCTTCCATTCAAACGAAATGCAAATAATAATGCTGACTAAAAATGGCAAAACACAAAATGTCTTGTTCGAAATTAGTCCAGTGGAACTTTTTTGTGTGTGTTTTGAAATTACCTTTAAAGAGATATCAAAAGGCCAGTCAAAAGGTATCTATCCATGGTAAGGTGTAAAATGTAAATGGTTTTTTTTATCGTTTATGCATATTTATCGGTTTTTCTACACACGCCGAATCAAGAAAATGAGAAAAGAAGAGGCGACTGAATTCAGTCAGCTATTATAAGTTCATTAGCGAGTCTTAGAAATGCCAATGGCAAACGGTACTTAACATTGTGATTTTAGGTTAAAAACAAAGTCGTTGTATCAAGATACCGTTCCATCGCGGCAAAATTGTGTGCTTTTTGTTGGAAATATTTTGTTGGCTTTTTCTTCGTGTTGGATAATCTGAAAAAAAAATGATGCCAAATGTGATCACTAGAAGATGCCTTGACATTTTTTTTACAGAGAAAAAAGAGATAACACCGAAACTATGACGATTTTTGGTGTGTGTGTGTGTGTCTATTCGCCGCATAACAGACAAGCAAAGTGAAAGCAAGCGCGAAATAGACATTCATCTTTATGCCTTCATGGAAAATATAAAAATTACTTAATTATTTGTGGCAAACGCAATAATAATCATCATTAGCCATCAACGTTGAGAGACATTGACCACATTCGAGCAAACAATAAACGACAAGCAACAAAAAAACATGGTCAGAAAGGTCTCACAAGCCACAAACAGTACAGAGAAAACAGAATCACGTACATCATTTGATATCACAAGATGGTAAGTAACATGAGGTAACAATTACACCAAAAAAAAAAAGACTTTTCACTTGTTGTGAAAAACCGTTAACAATTGTTTAGCACAAAATTGAAATATGATGAGTGATGAGATCACGTGGAGTTTATGAACGATGGTCAAAATCAGAACCAGAATCATTGAAAGTTTCAACTTCAAAACCAACTTTATTATGTTATTATCGAGGTTAATAATACATGTTTTGGGTGGTGTATTGAATCTGATTTAAAAACCACAACCAACGACAATCATGTCACATACAGAAATCAACTGCCAATCGTCAACATGAAACCGCACCAATTTTACTCTATGTAATTTGATGTTGTAATCAAATACCCGGAATTCTGACCATTCACAACAATTGTGTCGATTTTCAATTATTCACAGTTGAAATGGGATTCGCAAATTCGGCCACCAACGGGACTTGTTGCGTTCGTTATAAACGATTTTTATTCCATGACCATTGGTGTGAATTCTCAATTTTCAATTGAAACATTTTCCAATTTTTAGCATATTTGGTGATGGTGGCAGTTTAGTTCTGTTATTAAACCATGCTTTGACTGCGGTTTTTATGGCATTTCATGCTTTCACGTTGAAATTTTAAATGAAGCTTTAAAATTCAAAATTCTTTTTGGTAGCTGCGTTTGCCGATGTTGCTGTACATAGAACGGCTTTGTAATTCCCATGAAATCAAACTTCACACAAATACACGCACACGGATGGAATGAAATTGAATTCAACTCACCTTTTTAATTATCGACACCAAATAGAAAATGAACAATTGTTAATTAATTTTTCGCTCTACCATAAAGCAGTTGAGAGAAGTAGTGTTTTTGTCACTTAAAATTCTGATTATCGGTATTTTCTTTCTTCTGCGGTCTTTTTTTTCCATTCACCGAATTGTAAGTGGTCTTTTTTTTCTCAAATCAACAACAATCGATGTAGTTTATTTTTTGTGTGTGCAGATTTGCTGTTCACTTGACGTTTTTCACTTAATTTTTTTTTCTTCTTTCTGATGTTGTTCACCTTTTCACTATTTACAAATTGAAATTTAATTGGAAATTTCCTGTGCGATTCATATGATGTTGTACAGAATTAACATAAATCAGCAGTTTTAAATTGTTCAATTCGAACAATCAACTTTGGTTGGTGCATCGATCAAAGCCGCAGAGAGTACGGATACAAAAAAGTGCAACAAAAAACGAAAACATCACATCCAATTAACGATATAATAATCACTGATTGATGAAAGCCGACACATAAAAACATTGCCACGATATTAATTTTTGGTTAACGAATTCACTGTGAGTTTTTCGGTTGTTGTTGTTTTGTGTTCTTATAAATTTGGTTGTTTCTCTTTCTCAATTTTGACCATCAACAAATTATGCAGTTTTTGTTGTTGTTGTTGTAAATTCTTGTAATGCGCCGCTTGTTGTCTTCTCAATAGCATATTCATATATTCATGATACCAGCTTTAAATCGATGCTCTTTTGAGCGCACGCGCAATCATATCGGCTGGACCAAATTCGAAGCTTCAAGCACACCCGTTCAACTTTTATATGTTCAGTCAAAATGCACACAAGATTTCCAACGAAATAAACGAATATAGAGAGACAATGATGAACAACAACAACAAAAAAAAACACCAAAATGTATGACATGAATGCCAGCGATGTGTATTTAGCTCGCACTTATTATTAGCACGCAATCATCAAAGACGGCAATTTGACTGTTGCTGCGTTTTTTGGGTGTTGTTGTTGTTGTTGGTTGAAGCACTTTTTTACACTAGCACCTAAAGCACAAAGTCCGGTTGTACTGCTGTTTGACGCAATTTTAATGTTTAAAGAGTTCACTGCAATTGATCATGTTTTTGTGCAAGAGTCTTGTTAAAAAAAATATATGTATATGCATAACCAAGTGATATGAGAACACACAAAAACACACCATCGGCATAAATTCGATCGAAGCGCCGAAAATTAACCGAGAACACCGTCACAAGATCTTTCACAACAACAACATGCCAAAATCGATGATGAATCACAATTAAACGTCTATAAACAAACGAACCACGAACTCAATGCAAGGTAAAAAAAAATCGTGTCGCGGTACAACGCACAACATAAAACGCAAATAACAAGTCGCAAGATCGTGTAATCACAAAATTATATGAAAAAATGTTTGCCGCAATTGAAAGTCGGTGTGTTTGTTGGGGTTATTTCGTTTTTTTTTCGTTTTTATTTTGCACTCGAAACCGATTCAATGTACAAGCATATATGGTAAATTGGCGCTCACGATGTGTAAAATAAAACGCAACAAGCCCTTCACGTCATTTCATGTGAAGATTCGAAACACACCACACACAGAATACGAGTTGATTATGCTTGCGCCGCTTAAACGTTGTATGTGTCTCGTTTGAAACGAAAGATTCGATTTGGTTTTTTTTTTCTTTGATTGAGTCTCTGGAATAGCAACAAATCAACACACAGAACGTTAAAGGTGTTGGCTGTTTCAGCTCAAAAGTTCCACTGACAGCTGTTTAAGTTCACTTGTTGAATGTTACCTCTTAACCATGGTTTCTGCCGCGTCTTATTAAAATGTTTTCGCTCTTAATATGTGCGTGCTGTGTATGTGTTACGGGTCCGGTGTATTGGGTGTTTGTATGTGTTTGCGCTGTGTGCGATCACATGTAAACTGTCTGCACTGGCAATTGGAATGCCTTCCATTGAGCTTGCATGTGTGCATTCATACCATTTGACTAGTTCTCCGTTTCGTCTACATCACTCATTCCATTTTTCGAACGATTCGTTTAGTTTGTGTGTTTTATTTTTTTTTCTCTCCCTCTCTTTCTCACCTTTTTCTTCTTGTTGTTTTTTTTTCTGTTACGTTTTTATTCCATTACGTTTTTTGTTTACACTTGCGTTATTTTGGTTTCGATTATGCTTCCAAGCCAGTGAATTTCATACTAAAATCCGAAACCACAATGATTTCTAGTTTCCATTGCTTTCGATTCACATGTCAGACGCACCAGTCGCGTTTTTTTCGTTAGCTTAAAACGGCGCATTTACGTGTTTTTTTTTTTCAAGAGTAATTTGCCTGAGTTCTTGTAGTCCATTGAAATTGGCCATCGTATGATTTTGGCGCGTAATCGTTTAAGTTTGCTTGCAAATGCCGCTTTAGACGTATATGTAATTGGTAGATTCTTCGAACTAAATAAATGCGGATTTGCGTGTGCAAATGCATTTTTCATACAGAGAAAACGGCCGAGTGTTTTTTTGTACGTGCTTTTAACCCAAACTAATACCACTTTTCGAATGATTTTGTGTGTGCTCAAATGCTTGCATATATCATTTAGCCGGTGGCATAACAACCAAATACTCAAAATATAGCCAATCTGAAGATTAAATCTATAGATGGATCATGTTGAGTTCATTGCATGGAATAGAGAGCACTTTTACCATTTTGTGTCGATTGATCATTTATTTACTTTGTAGGCGATTCATATAATTGAATACTTAGCTCTGGAGTGTGTATTTCTCAAGCACTTGACGATAGAGTAATGACCACAACTTGATATTATGTACATTCAAATGGAACTTCACATGGTGTGTAACTGTCGTTTTGTTGCAAACTTTGTTTATTTAAATATATAACCAAGTTAACGGCGAAAAAAAAAAAACAAAATAAAACCAAAAAAAAAAAATTACTTGATGATGAATGAGCAGCGTGTGAGAGAGAAAGAGGTGTCAGTGTGAACGGTTTTTTTTAAAAAGAGGGTCAAATGGAGTGATATAAATGAGCTATAAAAACAATGCTTGAAACCCATATTTACATTCATGTAGAGCATACTTTGGAGAAATGCTGGTCTCGTCCATATCTTTGCAGTTGCTGTGGCTGTTGCGCTGCCATTTACTACTTCTGGCATTTCTTGTTTTTCACTAGCATACGTGTTACGATGTATGATCAAGCTTCATACTCTTTATAGAATATATAAATGCTAGCAGACGGTGGCGGGTGTTCATATATCTAAAATAACGCACCAGCTGTTTTTATGAGCAAGCTCAACCAAACAATATTAGCATCGATAAATGCGCATAACGTTTCAATCGTGTAAATTACATCTTGGGCACATTATGAGCATGAACCGGGGCCATGCAACTTCTCTGTGTGTGTTGTGTTTGTAAAAGTGGTTTTTTGTGTGTGTGTGTTTATAAATATACATTGGGATGTGAAATGAGAAAAGGGCAACTTTCTGTTCTATTAGCCGTGTTTTATCGTTACATTTTTTTTTTATATTGTTGTTACTGTTGTATATAATATAATTTTACCTTTCGTTCTCATTGATTTGCGCATTGCACCTGAATATTAATAACATTTGTTATTCATGGCAGTAGCAAATAAATAAGGTGAACAATAGGAAGCATTTGTATATACATATATTGTTGTGCAACAAAATTCCGCGGTGAAATGTGTGTGTGTGTGTTTTTTTTTTAGTTGTGGTTTTTAACGCGCTTCCCACACAATACCATTGATATTTCATTGTGTTGTTGTATTTTTTGTTTACTTCATGCGATTATCTGGTGTGTGTTGTTGTTTTTTTTTTTATTGCGTTCATTCTTCACTCTTCACTCGGACTGATCGAATGGTGGTTGCGTTGAATTGGTTAACCATAACGGCATTTTCAGCCAATTTCATCTCCACCCAGTAGTTCCATTTTCATTTTGCAATGTCTCTCTATTGAATCACGTACTTTTTTTTTCTCGCTCTTCTTAATATTATTTTGCCGATGGTATGCCATTTGGTCCAGTTTTATTTCGGATTTTCGATGAGTGTTTTTTTTTCTCTCTTTGTATTTCCATTTATTCAAATTGCATATCAATGATGCACACTGGTTTCAATGCCCAATGTATTGTCTGTTCAGTTTACGGCAAAACAACCGCAATTTTTTTTTTCTTCTTCTTTTCGGAATGTTGATTTTATTTGAAATTGCCCGATACTTCGGTATTTTATGCGTGCTGCCGCTTAAAATGATTTTGTATGTAAATGTGTGGCTAAACACGTTACCAGCCTGAATATATTCACAATGTAATGGTATCGAATGCTGTTGTTAATGCGGAAAAAGGAGACGTGTTTTAACACAAACAAATTTATATATATATATCAATAAAACAACTATAAATTTAAAAAAAAAATAAAATTATGTCAGCAATGTTTATTTGGAATTTAACCATTTTTATCTTATAGATAACGCTCGCTTGTTTGTTTATCTTCCCGCACGTGAATCATTTTATCAATTACACCAAATGTCGTTTTGTTTGCTTACAGTTACTCATTCATTTTGACTACGGCCAACCGTAAATGATGAATCGAATCCATACTAGTTGATCAAAAATATTTGCATAAATATTTAGAGATGTATTAACAGCCGTCTCTTCATTCATGGTCATAATTCCGTAGAGTGTACTGTTATTTCCCACTAATGCACTGCCCAAAATGCCAGCACAATTGTTTATTCGATTGATGGGCTCAACCGAGCAAATCAACCAGGGACGAAGTATGTGGTCTAACGATGGATTTAATGCCTTGCATTCGGCCAATGTTATGATATTCACACCACAGTACTGTATTCGGTCCGTATCATTTGCCTGAAATTGGTGTTTAAAATACACATTTTATTGAACTCGATATTTCACATTCTCGTAGAAACTTACATGCATTTTCCACCCACTGGTAGTTAACACTTGATTTACTGGCACATCGTGTTCCGGTAGATTGATTGAGCCGCTAACATTTTCAATAAAATCGATGGCATTGATCGTTGAAATCAATGCCATATCTCTTTGAATGATTGTTTGATTGAAACCCGGATCTATGTAAATTTCCTTTACATTCACGTACATTCCATTGTCGTTTAAACGATCTGAACCATAAAATACGCACAATTCATTGGCACTAACATTTCTAACACATTGTGCTAAAGTTAAAATAAAATTTTTATTCACAATCACTCCGTTACAAATGTGACGTTTGGTAGCATCTTGAATTGATGCTTGGTAAATTGCCTTGTTGTATGATGGTTTTGTGAATGCTGAATTTCTTGTACGATTCACAATCGAACAATTGGCTGTGACAATGGTTAAAAGTAACAAAAACGATGTGATTCGATTCATAGTCGACGTGTGATTAAACGCTTGTGGCTTCATTCACGGTATAAATATATAACCACATTATGTGATTCACATATCGCTAGCGATGATAATTTTAAATTGCCATGATAAGGATATGAAGAAAGCCATAAAAAAAAACCATTTTAGAATTAAGCAATGAGCAATAACATTTCTCTTACGCAGAAATTTGTTTGATGTTCAACCTGAAGAGAATAAACATGCGTTGCAAATCTAATCTTTTATCAAATTCAGTTTGCAATAAGCAAATGTAGAAAATAATATGTCAAGAATTGAGAGCATTTACTTTGCTTCTGATAGAGATTGATTCAATCAAATCGGTTGGCATATCATTCTGTGTGTTATATGAGTCATATATTTGCATATCTTGTTATAGGTCACGGACGAAATACTGATAGAAGATGCCAAAAATACACTTGATGATAGATCCAGAGGTAAGCCCAACGAATAACAATGCATTGTGACGTCATCAACTCAAACTTAAGCGCCATCTAATGAAACTGACAAACTGATATATACTCCATCATTTGTTCTGTTCGCAATATTTGTAAGATTATTATTGCTCTATTCGAGGTACTTCTAGGCGTAAACTATGCAAGTGTAATTCAATCGTTCGAAATCACACAGTCGCAAACTCCAAATAAGAGTTGAGCTATGTTGATATCACAAAAGACACTGCATTTTTTTTCAATTTTTCACTTTATTTTTTAAATTTCACCAGAATTTGTTTTATTGAATTTTTTATTATTAAGAAATTCTTAATTTTGTAAGATTCTACTACTATTCTATGGTAATTAATCAATGAAATAACAAAATTTAAGGCGGAAAACCCTAACAATTATGAAATAATAATCATTGACAGTAACTGGCATAGCAATGTGTGTCAAAAGATATGAAAAGTGCTTCACAGACACAATGACTTGAAGCTTCGTATGAATACATAATTCACTGTAAATGAAATTGATGGCCTTTGCAGCCAATCCGTGGAGCTGACGATCTTTTTTGTAGGTTCTCACTTTTTTCTGAGACTCGGTTTACACTAGATAGAATTGACTTTTTTCGTTGCCCCCCAAGACATTTTTTCGCTTTCGTTTGTTTCACTTTACAACTTCACATACAGTTGCAAGGAACAAAATGTATTGAATATATGTGATAATACTAATACATTTCAGTCGCATTAGTTCATCAAGATATTGTCAGATGACGTTTTTAAAACAATGTTTTTTGCGCCCACCTCTTGAAATAATTGTTTAGAGAGAAAAATAAAATAATCGGTTGAAATGTTAATTTTACAAATGAAAGTTAAAAGTGGTATTCCACAGATGTTTATGATCCTCAAATATTTTGTTCCAAAATTGCATTCGATCTCGTTTTGGATCTTTTTTAGGGAAAATTCCATCGTTCGTTATGTGATAATAATACAAATGATCCGAATGCGGTATTTTGAAGTAGAGTGGTTCTCGATCTGGAATGGGATTCCTATAAAAAAGGTATATTCAACATTTTATTTCGAATATTTTAAAATCTGTATCGTATATACAAATCATTGTGAAATGGCAATACAAAATGGTCGGTTACCCAAATTTCGCGAAATTCACAAGGAACTCTGTGGTACTCTTAATGAGACGTCGTGGCAATGAATCTTCACTGAGGTTTTGATATGTCTCATCTGGAATAATGTCTGACCGTTCAGAGCTTCGGAAAATGTAATATAACACATCATTATGTGTCCAAGGAATGGTAAGATTATGTGCTTTGGCTAACATAACACTAAAACTTAAATCCGTCGACACTGCGAATCTGGAAAAATACACATCGACCATTCCATACCCGATCGATCAAAATTCACATGGACCATCTCAGATTTGAAAAATTTATATATGGTTCGATTAGTTTAGGTCCAACTAAAAAAAATCCGGGGTCGGTTGGTCGAAATTTTCAACTTTTTGCAAAAGTAATGGTAAATTTTGACGATCGATATCTCAACCATTTCGAAAGGTAAAAAACATTTGATGGAAATTTGATGGAAATGTCAAAATATGCTATATTATACACCGTTGGAAAGGTATTGACTCCCAGAACGAGAAAATATTTACTTTGGGACATTTTGAGTATAACTTAAAAGTGAAAAAAAATGGAAAACGGACACCCCTGCATTCAAACCCAAATATTGGGATGGGTATGAAAGTTTCCATATTTTTGATACAGCCTGATGAAAGGGCTTGAGGCCAGCTATCCGAAACCAACTCTAACTCAAAAAAAATTGTATACGTGTTTTCGAGATAATCGCGTTTGAAGATTCAAAAGTTGATTTCTATGTCAAAAATAACTTTTTTCAAAAATGTTAAAAATACAAAAAGTAGGCCTCAACACCTTTCAAACGAGATCTGTGCGGTTTTTTTACCTTTCGAAATGGTTGAGATATCGATCGTCAAAATTTACCATTACTTTTGCAAAAAGTTAAAAATTTCGACCAACTGACCCCGGATTTTTCTTAGTTGGACCTAAACTAATCGAACCATATATAAATTTTTCAAATCCGAGATGGTCCATGTGAATTTTGATCGATCGGGTATGGAATGGTCGACATTTCAAATAGTTATTTTGAACAAAAATCAATGTAGTTCATGTACTCGCTAAAAAATGTTCTTCCACTCGATTTTGCAGCTTGGATAAACGCATTCAAGATGATTCCATAAATGAATTCAGAGTCTTCCACCAGAATATACATTTTGTCCAAAGTCGTTGCATTTACGTGCCCCCCATTGAAATAGAACTCTCGAATTTGCTTCGAGATATTCTTATAAACCTGATGGAAATATTTTTTTATTACATCACAATGATAAAAATATATTGTCACCACAAATGGAAGTCACCTTTGAATTGAAATCCACCTGCGCCATTGCTAAAGGAAGCTGAATCTGAAACATTTCGTCGAAATTTTTCAAGAGGTCCGGATTCGTTTGTTCGGTAATTAGGTTGACCTCCTTTAAAAAGGCAAATAGAACACACATGATTAATATGTTGAGAAAGTCTGATTGAAGAGGTAAAACTCAATTGAACTTACATATGGCGAAGTTAGGTACAGCGCATCAATATCGCTTTTGTAGTTCGGATTTGTTAAAATTTCGAACGGTGATTCAGTTAAGAATGGATCGATTGCATTTTCGACTACAAAGCAGTAAAGGATAATTAATAATATATTCAATGGTTTTATATTCAAGAGTACACACTTTCAATGGTGGGCACCCAAATGTTGGAAAATGTTTTACGGCCAAATCCTGACACAGAGCTTTCTTGGTAAGTGGACTTCGACAACAGCTGTCCATCAATTTGACGTAAAAATTCGATGAGATCATTTTTGTTGGAAATAGGATAAAACAATGACGCCGCTAATAAAATTAAATAAAGATTATTCAATAAATTAATTGAATTACATTCGTAATTTTGATTTTCTTTTTCGAACAATTAATTCGTTGAGTATTGCTTTTGCCACAAAAATGAAAAAATAAAAATTCCGCTAGAAAAACTGTTTTTCATACAAAAGATGGATTTTGTATTGATGTTTCAATATATTAAATCCCAAGAGGACTTGAATATCATTCAATCTTTGTCAAGGCACAATGATAGAAAATCGTACTTCAATTTTTGGAACAAAATGGAACCAAATTGTTCCACATTGAATGATGAATGAATCTAAATTTGTGTACTAGCATGTTTCGTGTTTCAAACATATCGCTCAAATATTTTTACCAAAGTTATAAATAATAAACAAGAAATAATGAATGAATTTTTTAATCGGAACTTATTGGCGTTGGCGTTGCCCGCTGTCAGTTGAATTGAATTTAGCAATAAGAGAAAAATAAATCAAATTAAATGATATCACCAAAACTAACAAAGTTGTAATCTTTCAAGTCAAGAATGGCCGGCATTAGCTTATCGTTGAGATCATTTTTTTTATATTATACGAACTCTCCGCTTATAAAATTAAGTAAAAATGTGTTACCAAAATATGAATCTTACCCATATTGCTTAATATGGAATAATGATCTTGTTTGCCTCGAAATTGCGAATTCAATGACGTACCACACAACATAATAGCCTTCGAGAATAGATTATTGGCTTGTGGTGACAATATTTGTAAGCTAGCCGATATTGCACCTATTAAAATTTAAAAGTATCCACAATTAGCTCAGCATCAATAGAACTTGCAAGTTCTGATTCTTACCCGCACTTTGGCCAAAAAGTGTGATATTATTTTTATCGCCTCCGAATTGCTCAATGTTCTTGTGAACCCATTGCAAAGCAAGCGCTTGATCCTTTAATCCCATATTTCCTGAATACTCCGGTAAACCCAATGATAGAAATCCAAAGGGACCCAACCGATAATTGAAAGTGACCTAAAATACATTCATTCGTTAATGCAATTTGTGTTCGGAAGATACCTGTCATCGTTCCAGTGACGCACAATTATAACATTTGTTTCCATGAAGAAATCTGGTCCAAAGTAAGATGCCGAGTTAAATGCAAATCTACCACCAAAAATGTAAAACATAACTGGCAATTGGGTGGATGAATTCATCGATGAACAGTCGCTAGGAACGTACACATTTAGATAAAGACAATCTTCAGATATATGATGGGGTATATGCGTTGGTTTTGATTGCAGGCAATCATTTCCGAATTCAAATGCATCGAATGTACCATTCCATGGATCGATTTTTTGAGGTGCCTGAGAAAACAAATCGGAATCATTGCTCACCTTTCACATTTCCCAAACAATTTATTGGTTTTTAAATGTTTATTTGAATATTCACTTTAAACCGAAGATTTCCAATTGGTGGTTTGCCATAACGAATTCCACGAAACGAATAATATGGCACTTGATCGAACAATGTGCGATTGAGTTTGCCACGAACTCGTCCACTTTTTGTGTCAACGGTGCAAAATTGGTCAAGATGATCGTTATCAATATCCTCGTCATTTGAAAATTTAAACACGACTAGCACACAGCACAAAGTAATGAATAACAAAAATATTACTATCCCAATTGGTATTATGCCTTTCATTTCCCCTGTTCTACTTGGATTTATTTTCAGAAGAAAAAAAAAACGATTTCCACCGCGTTTAAAGAATATATCACGTATGATTGAGATGATGCCACATCTAAATCTTAAATACTAAATCTGTTGAATTCATTAAATGATAACGTCTTCGTAGATACGAAGAGAATGAGATCTTGTGCAAATATATCATCAAAAACACAATTCATTATAAGGCCTTTTTTTAGATTTACTGCATTTAAAAAAAGCAATAAAGATTGGTTTTGTGTCCTTGCTTCTTTATTGAAGACGTAATTGCATATCTTTTTTGAATAGAAATAAATTTCATAGAAACCACATGGAAATGTTATGTGTCATTGAGGGTGGAAATAAATGGAAAATTGGTTTTTATGAAGGAATAAGATAATTTGTTGTCAAATTGCGTGAAATCATAGATTTTCCATACTAAAATTTGAACCAAGCGATTTTATAAAATTTAAAAACTGTTGACAATTTCGGAAAGCCATCTTCTGAAAAAATATAAAGCAATGCAAATATGTGTGCATATATGCGTACAAAAGCCACCGAACGCTTGGAAATGCCCATGAATCTGTGCAAATCCCTGCAAATGTCTATGAATTCGGCAAATTTGAAACTGTCATTAGTTTTACTTAACTATTTGTAAACATAGCTATTTTGTGTTTTTAGTTTGCCGGAACTCAATTCATGACCATCGCTGTCATGATTGACAACAACAAACCGAGCAATGCAACAACATTCACGCACGCATGCACATGCACGTTTTTTGACGGACAAATCGAAGAGTGTATGCGAATGTCCGTACGGCGCAACGAATGTTTACAAGTCCCATAGCTCTACGAATGTCTAAAATGTTTAAGAAAATCATCGAATGCATGCGAACGAGAGAAATTGAGTCGATTTGCATCATTATGGGATAAATAAAATTTGTTTGAACATGTTTGCAGGCAAAAGTTTGGGTAATGGGTCACATTTTTCGGCTATTTTTCACATTATCGTCTTAAATTTGTTTAAATAAACCAAAAAAATTTCTTGATTTATGTTAAGATCATTTAATGTAAATGTAAATCTCAATAATCATATTTTGAATGACTTTTCTTACACATATTTTGGAAAAACCCTTGAATCTTTGACCTTGGCGGACAGTCCAGGGTTGACTTTGCAGGATGACTTCTAGAACGAAAAATGTTCCAATTGATATGCTCTATCAAAGCCGCACTACCCGTCATTGATATGATTTATATTTCAAAATCGAATCACCCCAATATACACTCCATCATTTGTTCTATTCGAAATATTTGTAAGATTATTGCTCTATTCGAGGTACTCCTAGGCGTAAACTATGCAAGTGTAATTCAATCGTTTGAAGTGAAAATAGCTAGAATGCGTGAGACCAATACAAAGATATGTATTAGGGATTGTAGTAGCCATGGTTCCTTAACTACGTTGATATGTCAAGTTGTCAAGTCGAAGCAAACTATAATAAATTGTATCAGTTCTTAATAATACTTTGACGAATAAGCAGCTAAGATCTTGCTATATTCCTTGTGCCATTATTTCGGATTCCACGTGTATATTACACAGGTCATTCATTTAAACAGTCAAAACATTCCGTAACAAATAAAGTGTTTCGATCCGTTTGCTTTACCGAGACTGAAACAGTAAAATTTTACGGCCCCTTAAATGATTGCGACGTCTTGGAATGACGTGTGTTCGAGAGACAAACACCGAATGATTTGAGATAAACATATAATAAAATTCATTTATTTATTTATAGAGTGTTATCTGTTACTTGATTTAATGACACAAAGTGAAATAATTCGAGAGGCGGGCCCTACGATTTACAATGCATTGTGACGTCACCAATTCACAATTAAGCGCCATCTAACGAAACGAACAAACATCGTTTGTACTGTATGTTCACATATGAGATGAAAAACACCTCTGAACGAGGTATAAACAGAGTGGCGCACTGAAAGATCATGCCCATAAAATGACTGATATTACATTTTACGTGGCGCAAGCGAAATATAATCAGGGGGAATTCAACACTCAATATATCTAGTGATATCTAGTATATTTACAGAAATTTTCATTTTTCAATGTATCAAATTTTTAGAAATATGGGAAGTATTTTTGAATATTTTCAGTTTAACGCCGCCATATTGGTTTTTGTATGGTCGCCATATTGAATTCATGTCAATATATCGAAAATATCGAAAAAATTCTACACAAATCGACATTTATTTAGTTTATTTCTCTTTACGCACAAAATCTACTTTTATTTCCGTGATAATGAAGAGTATGAAACCCTTTGAATATAATTGTTTGTCTAAAGTTCTTCAAATAATTCAATATTTGTTCATGCCATATTATAATGAATGTGAACTAGAGTGCGTCAGTGCGAGCGAGTCGTTTTCCACCAAGTTAGGCCTACGATTCATTACTCAAAGTTTTTGAGTATGTGCAATGCACATATTTTTGTATGTACAAAGTTGTACAAACATGTGTGTGCATAGACTTTTGGACACATCAATTTAAGAGTATGTACCATTTTTGCACATATATATGTGCATTGTAGATACACTAGTGTACTGAGGCCATAATACATTTCAGTCTCATTAGTTCATCAAGGTATTTTCAGATAGCGTTTTTAAAACAATATTATTAGCGCCCACTTCTCGTGACAGATGACACAAAAATGTATGAATGCGTAATTCTGTCGTATCAAAAGCAAATAAATCATTTAAAATATTGTCAAAATATAGAATTTTTAACGATTTGCTGGAAATAATATAAATGATTCTGTGTAATGATTCACTTGAAGAGACACCATTTTTAACGAGCAAAAATTCATAGAATATCTCATTTGGCAAAAATTTTATGAAACCTGCGTAATCATGTGAAATGAAGAACAAAAATAATTGTCTGTGTTAATTTCAAAATTGTGGCCATTAAAATGATGGTTTGTTTCAAACGAACGAACAAATGTTGAACTGAAACACTCTGTTTCCGCTCAGTTGGTGAAAATGATTTTAACGCCTAAATTTAAGTGTAGGTTTTTGTCTTTTTTTTTATCGTCAAGCCAATCTCAACCGATTTACATAAAATACTAAAACCCAAGCAAACACATTTAATGAGAAAATGTACAAGCAATTTGGGCTAGAACCAGTGAAATAAAGACAAAAAACGTATCTACTTGCAAACTAACTAATCGGTTGGATGCTCTACTAATCCATTTAGCCATGGCATTTCATTTGATTTTAACATGCTCATTATTATTTTTTGAAAACAACGAACCCACAACCAGGTGAGAATATTTCAATTTATGATATTGAAATACGGTTAGTTGAAACAAAAAGACAACAAAAGACGTGAAAAATGATCGAAGTCAGTCGGTCATTTGGATGTTAAGAAAGAGCTAGAGAAAGAGTTCAAGAAAAACCAAATTCAAGTTGAGTTAAACTCGTATTGTGAATGAATATCGATGGTTGAAAGTATTTTATAGCGGGAAATAGCACATTTCTTGTTCTTGCTGTTTCTATTGCTTCTGACAGGCCCTCATTTCGATTTGCATAGTTTAAATTTTTGTTGTTGTTCACAATGAAGAATAATTAAAACGGGTCCTCAACACATAATTTAAACCTGAACAGATTCACAAACAGAATGCCGTGTAATTCAAAGCAGCAGCAGCCACAGCCGCAATGTAAATTAAACTCAATGACAACTTTGCCGTTGCATGCAAAATCCCATGCTCTCTGCGTGATGCAAAATGTAAACAAACCGAAAAGAAAAACCAGTTTGAAACATCTGAAACGGTTAATGTGACGCGTAAAACAACAAGATTATTATGGATTTTGTTGTTGTTGTTTTGGTTTTATTGTTTGTTACTTCGAAAATTATTGCGTACGCATCAATTGAATGTGTATTTTATGTGTTGATTTTTCCGTTATTTTGTTACTGGTTCTGTTTTAAGTTGGTTTTCTTCACTTCGTTTTCGAATCGTTTTCAAAATTATTGAACGTGAAAATTACGTTAAATGATACTTTTTGTGGCATCTAATTTATAAGTGGTTAATAACCACTGGTTATTTAAGGCACACAAATGTGTTTACTGAAATTAATGCACAATTTTTGTTGTTGTGATTTGGTTTGGCTTGGTTTTTTTTTTTTGCTGTTTGTATGAATCCGAATACAATGAACTGTGCGCCCATATCGCAATTTCCAAATTGACTGTTACTGAATTCGTAAAAATTAAACTACATTACCAATTTGATGCAGCCGCTTTGTGCGAACGATGGACCGGAAATAGCGTGCAAATTCGTTACGACATAAAGTAAACCACAAAATGATATGGATTTTTTAAGTGGCTATAATGCTATCGGAAAATAATATTAATACTTTATGGCAGCGATACACACATAATCATTATGGTAATGACCAGAGAGAGAAACAAAAAAAAATTGTTGTGGCTGCATCGATTGAGTAACATGGCACATTTAGCGCATGATTTCTCAGTTATTCTTTTTTTGTGTTTGGTTTCTTTACAGCAACAACAAAAAGCGGTCGTCTAGAGGCTATAGTCAATGTCAATTTCATTCGATATGCTACGCTTTGCACTGGCCATTTGGTCGATGGGCTATGGTAATGTTTATTGCTTCCAAAAAAAAAAAAAAAAAAAAAATAGCAAAAAAATATGAATACAAAATTCGATTGAAGCGCTTCATGTTGAGCCTTGCGTTAAATTGGGAAAAAATAAAAGTTTTAAATTGAAGTTGGGAAAAAATGCGTTTATGCTAGCATTTCATTGAAGACTATCAAGTGGTGCACGTATGACAAAGTGATTGGAAAACCCAAACAATAATGAAGTTAGCCGGGCGAAACATTCAAACGATAAATGTTCTTGTTTGGATCATTTAACCGAAATGCTTCGATTGATATTATTACAACGCTTATCGCTTCGAAGAAAATTCATATTATAGGTTATCATCTCCATTTGATAAAAAAAAAATATATATGTTTTGTGTGCGTGTGTTTCTTATTAAATTGCAATTTATTGAAGAAAGTTTAGAAACTGGCATCAAATCGACACAAAGAGTGTCAAAATAGAAATCATGATTTTACCAAAGTCACAATGCTAGCAGAACGAAACTGCCTATCTTTCTGTGCGCATTGAAAATGAATGAGCATGTGATCATGTGAATATTTCATAAGCGTTTGTATGTGTGTAACTGAGAGTGAGTAAGTTGGTCGCAATTGTGTATTTACATGCACTTGAGTATTCTAGATATTATTAATGTTAATATTGGTGGATATGCATTGCGATGAAATGAATAATTGGCATCAGTATTAAATTCCATAAAATATTCATTTGTTTTGGATGAATATAATTTAGTACTGCACCCAGCATTGTATTCGCACGTCTTCAGAAATCTACGTTATATTGCAATTGAGGCGATACACTGTGCACGTTTACCTTGGCGCAGAACCAACAGTAATAGCAATCAGTGCCGAACCACACATATCGTACACATCGTCAACGGAAGCACAATCGATTTTCTCGTTGTTTATCGTAAATTGAGCCAAACAAAAAAGGTGTGAAACTACTTGCTTGTTTACATTGTATGCTTTCCATGTTTGTTCATGGTTTGCTTGTTTGTTTGTACACAATTGCATGAGTAAGCGCTTGGTGTAACGTATATGGCTGTGTGTATGTAGTTGATTTCCATGCTGTTGCACCCATTAACAAAGCGCGCCCAAGCTCTCTTCTGAATTTCAGTAATTCAATCTTATCGCTGGAAGCTGTTTGCCATGCATTATAATTAGGGGTGACGACTTGGGTCCGACCCCATCATTGAGAGTTTAATCTGATTTAAAATTTTGCTATGATTGCTGTGAATGCGATTGCAATTTTCGATTAAGTGCATCGGTCAAACGGCCATGTAAATCACATTAGTGTAAATTGATAACATAGATTTGTTGTTTTGCACGCATCCAATTGATACGCATCCTCAGAATGTCTACAATGCATTACATTTCAAATGCATAGCAATTGCAAGTGTCGTTTTAATCGATTTCAAATTAGATCTACAAACACATAACAATCAACATTTCCAAATTAGTTTTGTGTATACTAATGAGCTGATTTGAATTACGGAATTCTTGAAATTGTTGCAATTTCAGGGTATGAAATCAACGAATTCTATAAAACTGAATAATCACATATTATTTCCATAGTCAGCCTAGTGTCTGATAAACACATTTGCCAATTTTTGAGAATATTTTAGAAATACATGAATCTGAATGTTATGATGCTAAACATTCCATAGAATCATTCAAATGTGAAAATCAACTTCATACCACATGTTAAATTTGAAGAATGTTTAATTTTTGGAATTTAAAACACACTGAAGCACTTTGCTGATTATTTATCCAACATTGCAGACATTTCTTTAACGACCCTGGTGCAATTTTTTTTTTCGTTGCGAATACGCGTACATTTGGATGCACTTGCCCCAATCTAACGTATCACATGAAACTGGAGAGACAATGGAATATCAACAAAGTAATGAAGATATTTGTTTCAATCGAAATACTATATCCCCCTCTTCTTCTTCTCTTATTAAAAACAGTCAAGTCAGCAGCAATGTTATTCCGGTATCGATTGGAATTATTTCATAGCTGCAAACCGTTAAGCTCATCTATATATGTATATAAATGAACTGGGGTTACGTTCGAATAGGTATAATTTTTTTGGTATTTTTTTTTTCAATAAACGATCTCCAAATTTGGTAGATTTATCTCCGAATGATCTCCGAAAAAAGATAAATAAGAAAATCTCACCGATTCCATCGAAAATGCAAATTTAAAATAAATTTAAAAAAATACAGCATGAACCTAATGATCAGAAATACTGCAAATACTCCTTGCCTTCAATATATCCTTTCATAAAAATGCTCCTTTCACCAGGTACTCTTTTTTGTGTGCCAAAGGCGCCGGAGTGTCCCCAAAAAGAGTTTTTTTTATATGAAACGAATGTTTGAACCATATGGATGAAAAGCTGAAAATATTTCTGTTCAGCACGAGTAATAACAGTGCTGGCTGCGAACATTGTATTTTTTAATGTTCACGTTACGAATATTTGTTCGCCCAAAATTGAAGTAAATTGAATATTTTTATTCATTGGCTGCTCTCATTAGAAAAACTACCTTAATTCACTTCATAAAGCCAAAATTGTTCACTACAATTTTAGAATTTTTCAGCCAATGTTCGCGAACATGTTTGCAGCCAGCCCTAAGCACGAAATCAATTAATAATTTTGGAGATCGTTTATTTGTTGAAAAACTCCAAATAATCAACAAACGAATAAAAAACTATTCGAATATGTGTGAAAATGCCTGTAACTCACGCAATCGAAACTACCTAGGAAACTACAAAACCAACGTTTAGAAGAGAATTTCGTTTGAACAGAGTAACATTGAAAATGTCACGGTTTGTGACAAGTATGGATAAACCAACCGCTACAGATCGGTCACTTCGAATCGAATTGCATATCGTCGGTGAATTGGAATTTTAGCGAGAATTAATCGATTTCCTGGTAATAGCATGAGTTTAATGCCATTCCATTTATATGGAATACGGTCGATGGCTCAATTTTCGATGCACGAAAGCTTGCCAATTCTGGTTTGGTGAAAAACTATTTAATGTTACGTCAGCCAAATTACGTCGCATTCCGACATACGGTGCACCAAGAACTAAGGTAAAACCACACAACAAACCCATTGTTGTCCATTTGCACGAAACCGAATTGCTTTCATTTCAATTTGTAATCAATCACTTTCATTGGCAACAAACTAATTCAACTTGAATCTCTCACCGAGGAAATCACGGAAATTCCTTAATGAATATGAACGCATACGTGTTCTGCAGTAAAAACTGGAACAACAATTTTTGTTTCTTTCTCAATTATCGCCCACATAATGGATGAACATTTGTAGAATGAAAGAAATGAATAAAAAGAAAGAAAAAGAAAATTCTGATTAAAATCGATTGATCTTCCTAAACTATATTTCTCGTGAACATCTTCCAAACCAATCCATTCACAATCTGCAAACTTTTAATCTAATTCGCATTCAGATACAAACGTTATCCTGGTTTTTGGTCCGTATATTTTACAAAAGTAAATTAGGTCAGGATTCTGATACTGTTCGCTAAAATTTGCAACTCAATTCCAATATCATTAACATCGAATTAAATCAAAGTAAATGAAGAAAAGCTTTGCAAAATACTGTTCGTTGGTAGAACTCATTTATCAATTAAATGGTGTCAATTTATGAAGTGATTTTCTATCGATGTAAATTAAACAGCTAAGATCTTGCTATATTCGTTATTCTATTATTTCGGATTCCACATGAGGAACAGCTATTCCAAATAATTGTGAACCGGTTACAATCTTAATTCAAATGGTAAAGCAACTTGAATTGATTAGCAAATCAACACAAGAGCGCACAAAATCACTGTGAATGTTCAAAGATCCATGTATTTCGAGCAAAATATTATATTTATGGTTATAAACACATTTCGAATGCTTGATCGAAATTAATTTTGTTCTCTGTCAAAATTTATAATTGAAATTACAATCAAAATGTTCTGTCAAAATCAAAGTTTATACTTCAACAATATGCGTTACATCCAAGAAATTCAACGTATTGCCGATAATGCCTCTTAGTGTAGAATAATGCCTCTCAATATTATAAACGTCAAAGTTTTACAAGTAATTTCAATTTTCGAGAACGGTATTACTTTATGTTTATTGGGCATTACATTTTTCGTGGGCATTACTTCGTACCTTACAGGCATTACTTTTGTGACATATTGAAATTTCACTATACTAAAATTAATGCATTTTCGTGCGATTAATGCCCAGTAATTCTCAGCAATGCCCAACAATTCAAATTAATGCCTGCTTGAAAATATTTCAGTGCCTCATGTGATTTGCCCCTTGTATATTGGCCCTTACCTTTAGATTCACATTACCTTGAATTGATTTCAATCAACCAAAAATATTCCAAGAATATCAGCCTTTGTTGGGCTATCATTTTTCCAAAAGACTGTGCACAAATGAATGTTCTTTGTCCACAAAATGAATCTTATATGATGTGCCAATATTGAACCGGGGTGGTCACAAATAAAGGTGGCAAACGGACCGGACGGACAGCCAAATATTGCTGTTTTTTTCCGTCCGGTCTGTCTGTAATCGTTTTCGGACAATTCGGACATTGTCCAAAGTGTCCGTGAGAAAGTACAACGGACGGACGGACGGACGGACGGACGGACGGACGGACGGACGGACGGACGGATAAATTGATACTAATTCATTGTAGTTAATAACACAGTGCAGCACACTTTCGTGGGACAAAACCGGACATTAGCTCATTTTTTTTACACACTCACGAAGTTTTCAATTTCAGCACGATTTTACAATTTCTTGTCCGTTGCCACCTTAAGTCACAAATGAGTCCACAAAGTGATTTCGATCCCATTGAATATTTCCACGAAATTGATATTTGTGAATGTTTGAATGTTTAAATATTTGAATGTTCGAAATGGAAATAACATTTCATTCATAATTGCTTTTAACGAAAATACAATAATGTTTCGAATATCCTTTGGTTCCACTTTTTTGTACATACAGATTGTATTTATATATATTTGATGCATTAAACAAACGGTTCTGCACATTTCCATTTTGCATTTTAATCAATTCATGTTAAAATGTAATGTAAACGAAAATGCATGCAATAGAAAATGGAACAGGTTCATTGAAACCGTGATATCACAACATGTACGGATATTTAGTGTTGAACAGTTGAATAAAAGGCGCTCGGATTCACCGTGCAAAGGCGTTGAATCGAACATTCATTTATTATTTGTTCATTTGAAAACAAATTTTTCCGTCTATTCTCTCAGTACCAACCATTTATTCATTATGAAGTATTCGTAAACCAAAATGCATTTATATTATAACACCATGAATTACACTGGTCACTGAACATCTGAAATCGATTGTAAACCCGTTTCTGAAAAACAAACAATTATTTGGTTTTGTATTACTCATTTAACATTCAATCGATTCCGAAATTAGTGGCAAATATTGAGCTTGCTTGAAAACAACAACAACAACAACAACAAAACAAAATGTGTTGAATAAATAAGAATGGTACATGTAACATCATTCAATCGTCAAGTCATTCAAGTTCACCCATTGATTTAAGAGACTGATAGACGATCCAAGTCTGTACCAAATATGCTGCATAATTATTGTATTTGCGTGCACAATTAAAAAGTAAGATGTTGAACCAAATGGTATTATTATTAGCACGAACATTATTTACAATGCGATTTGATTGGCGATGCCAATTTGTTCAGTTGTCAGCCAAGTTCTTTGAAATGTATTTCTTTGCCTTGTTCCTTTCACTTCAGACACCAATTACACCAATTACTTAATGGATTATTTCCTGAGCACACAGTTTTCAAGACAGACCATGGCTCGTGAATCGTCGAATGATTTGACTTGATGCATTGTTGAACAGATGACCAAAATAAAATGGCAATTTATTGCACGCATATACGATTTACGATTTCATCTATCAGCGTAGTGGAGGTTAGTCCAGACTCCAGAATACCCACGAGCGATCATAATTCATTTCATCAACATTCAAATGCACAAGAAGCAGAGATGCTGTGGCTTTTATTTTGCTCATTATTGAATGTTCACTCCCCAGATCCATCGACAGTGTGCCTCCCGTCTTGTTGTTGATCACGCACTGCACTGAACGTTAAGTAAGATTGGCCAAGTCTTTTATCATTGACGGTAAATTTTTACTCTCGATAGAAATTACGTTTATTTCACTGCCAATGTTCATAATGAATGAGTCTGACAAACAAAACGGAATGACAATTAAGTCCTTGCAGTGTTTCCTTTAATTCATTTGGTAAGTAGATCATTTGTTGTTTCTCGTATATCCGTTGCTACTTTCCATTCCGTTCTTCATCAGTTTCGTATTTATTCCAATTTTCATTGCACATTGACACGATAACAGGCTTTCACTTCTACTTTTAAATTAAACATATAAAATAAATAAAACATTTGCTTGCTTAATAAGCACTTGTTTCGCACTTTTTATTTGTATATAAAAATAAATAAAAAAAGGAACCTGCGAGCTATTTGACTCTCTATTCTCTTGGCTTCTTGTATTTACACAGTACAAAATGCAGACAGTACAAAATGCACTTGTTCGACGAAACAAACATCTTCAATGGAAAGCTAAAATGAAGTTGAAGTGCAAATGTAGACGATTGAAATTAAATCATAATTTAAAGTGCAAACACTGCGAATTCATGTTGGAAAGTGGCAAAAATGTAATTTATGTATTTATTCTCTGGGTTGGTTTTCATTTTACGAAATGTGCTTGGAATGTTGTTGCTGGTTGAAATCGCTGTACCGAGTAATTTTCGGCATCATGGTGTTTTCCTCTTATTTTTTATTTTTTTTTTTAATTATTTACATGTATACTCAGCAACAACACGGAAATAACGATCTCAAATTAATTTAGAACTCATTTGATGCTTTTGAAAATCATTCACCCTAGTTCATTTTATCGTCCTTATTGTTTATGAACTGAACCATGCCAAACTGCATGCAAATTAGTATGTATACTTATTCCACTTACCAGGTATCCCCGGGTATCGAGCATGATAAAACACTGAATTTACCTGTTTCTGTGGAATACCAACAAATGTTAAGGCATTCTTTTTAAATGGAAAATACTCCCTCAGCCAGTCTGGCTGGTTGTTGAAACCAAACAACGGAAAAGCAAAGTTTTACAATGTACTTTGAAAGTGTAAAAACCAACCATACTGATAGGACAAACATCAAACCAGATAGAATTTATTTTGATAAATGTATGGAGAAAAATGTGATGACCAAAATATGGTATTTCAATTGAACTAATGAAAATAAATCTGAAATGATATTTGTTGTCAAATTCAGAGATTCAAACATTGAAATAATTCTATGGGGTTCATGAGAAACATCTATGGCCATGGTGTTGCTTGTTCTAGTGGTTAAAAGTAGATTCTAATTGGCAGCAAAACCGATGCACAAAATTGTTGAATAAAAGTTCTATAAACATTGGACATCGAATGAATGTCCAATTTCTAGAAATTCCAAATTCGTTCAAATGTGGTCAATTTTATCAGTCAGCATTACAGTCGCTCACAGCGTGGCCATATTTCAATTGCTCATGATCTGTGTTTTATGAGTCTTGCAGTTTGTGATGTATTTTGGTTAACTGAATTTTGAACATTGAAATTTATTTTAATTGGAGCGAAAACGAAGGGAAAAATATAAAGTGATAAACAAGCTGACCTTTTATGGTTTATTCGCTCTCAAAATATGTGCGCATCTTTTGATGCGGCCAAAATGTGAATTGTGATCATGAAACCACTTGAGGTTTGTTGAATGAATGTGAGTTATGCTTTCAAATTCAAAACGAACGCACCAGAGGTACTTAAATTATTTTTATTTTTCCATTTTTTGCTATTTTTTTCTCTTCTCTGCTTCTGTGTTTGGCTGATGGGTAAGAAAGCGCCCAAAAGCATTTTGAGAGTAGACTATTCGAATATTCCCTTTTCAAAGTCTTAAAGCAATTTATTTCCGGAATTTATTTTTTCGTTAACAAAAAAAAAGACATCTTAATAATTGAGTTAGCAATTGTTTTCAGCAGCTTTAAATATAAAGATTTTCGTTGCGCTTCTTCGGTTAGACATTTGAAATGGAGATGCGTGAATGTTTCTCTTCATTTGAATTTTAATTGATTTCTAACGACTCAAACAAAAGGGATCGACTTGACAAAAAAAAAACTTTAACAAAGCGTGCGACAACAAAGACTAAATCTCTCTATTCAAAATGATTCTAACAAATAGAAATGCAGTGTCACTCGTTTTACATCTTAAGAACAAAATTGAGGTAATCAAGATCTCAAAGCATCTCTCTCTTTTTCTCCCTTTTCCAGTGTATTTCCTTCTTTTTTTCGTTCTTTTTCTCTCTGTCTCAATTTCTCTGTTGAATAATCCCAATGTGAATTCACAGCACGAGATTACAACTTTGTAACTGTGCACTTAGCTGCGTACCAATGCGAATAGAGAGTCTCTATTAGAGTTTGAATAAAATGTTAATACATTTCATGGTATGTAGTTGGTAGAAGCATCAAAATGGCTTTTATATCTAGTTGGAAATTTTCGGTTTGCAATTTTCCACCAAATTCATAATCAGCATAAATACACTAGTTGGTGCTACACACTTGCATATCTCGTTTTCCATATAATCAAAGCAAATAGAACGTTCGTACATACAGCTGTGTGAGTGTTGTTCAGCTTGGAGCAGGTAAATGTAATAGTTTTGTTGTGACGCATAAGCATTTTGGTGAGATATAATCTTAATTTCAAACTCACAAAGCTCGCATGATGTTAATGGCTTTCCTAACTTCGTATGGGAATAAGCTACGAATACCCAACAAAACTCACTGATTTACCAAATTGAGTCTTAATATAGTTTGTATGAAGCATATCAAATTTATATTTTCAATTATTTTGGCTTCCGTGAAACTCTAAGTGGAACTATACTTCAAACAAGTAAATGCAGAAAATGAAAATGTTCTCGATTTTAGTTCACATCATCTCGATTTCAGTTTCAATCAACATGGTGCTTTTTGTCAAAAATATCAACAGACCGCAGATCTAATCCTATGCATAAAATCGAACAAGATACACCATTATATGGGATTCTTGTCGCACAAATTTCCATTAAATTGATCGCATATTCATATGTAAACATGGTTTTTGGCTTTATTGAAAATCGAAAATTTCCGGAGAGCTTTGAAAATTTCATTATGAAGTTATTTACATGGACACGCACACGCACATACGCGCGCAAAAGAAAAAAAAATTATTCGGTGAAGTGACAACGTATAACCGCAATCATTTGATTAGATGGCAAAAACCTTGTTATCGTTTTACCCCGTATTCAATGAAATGAGTAGTGAACACAGAACATCGAACAATGCTCGCTCATCGAATCCACAATCCACTATATCGAACGCACAACCAGCGTATACTTGTGAAGATGCTGCAGCTTAGATACTAGAAAATTGGATGTATAAAACGGATCACAGCATTGACATGAAACACATGCTTCCGATAAGCTATAACAATGTTGATATCACCGAATTGGATGGTTAGTATCAAGTTCATACCTCGCACAACACAGATGTAGTGTGCAAATTCCGAAGGGTAGCTGGCTCTTGAGTAATATGTCTGTAAAAATGCGAATAATCCATACTGAGCGATTTGGTGAAAGAAACCAATTTACCTTGCATAACATCTCAAAGCATCAGTCAACACACCGCCAACCATATTGGCGAAATAAAGAGATAATGTTGCGACTCAATTTGTGCGGCGATTGCTCAAATGTCACGCTCAACGCCGATCAGCTTCGTGATACGAACAAACAACAGTCAGGTGGTACATACATTTGACAAACAAAAGTCTATTGAAAGCTCAAGCTAATACAAAATCTAAGCGCTGAATTTCAATAGCATTTTCATGACTTACAATCTTTACTTGTGCGGCATTCAATGTTTGGCCACTACACAATACCAAAAAGGAATGTATCGGCTGAAAAACGAGCATCATTAAAATGCAAAATAAAAGTCACATCAAACAACAAGCACCCCCAACGTCAAGTGGATTGTCTACGTCTATTTCTTCATTTAAATTCGGTCGCTTTTCCTTGTTGACCGGCTCATCGGTTTTTAACTGCCGAGAATTTTCCCATCCACTTTTTTTTACTGCTCTATTCATGATTCGCCCCTCATTTTAAATTGGATCCAATTGTGTGGCGTCAGGACATTGCCAACGATTGCACAAACATGTGGTTATCATTCTTATTGCTTGATTTTATTTGGCATTTTGTTTCGTTGACAACCTAATAAAATGAGCCCCCGTTAGATATAAAGCCATCTGTCTAACAAATGCCATCGAAAGTATTTTGCTTCATCTTTTCGTCTTAGGGAAAATTATAGAAATGCGAACGAAAAAAAAACAAACCAGCCGCATATTCATGTGGCTCAAACGCTTTTAAAAGCATGTACACAATAAGTTTTGGTAAGTGAAGCGAAAAAGCATATGAGAAAAGTGGGCGAACGAGTAAGACAAGGAGATACAGAAGAAAAGAAACAAAATAAGCATAGAGGAGTGATTTATCTAAGATAAACAACAGGAACAACGAGGCGAAAGGTGTATGCATGATGACGACGGTAGTAAGATTTGAGCAGGATATGTCTGCACATTTAATGCTTAAGTGAAATTTAATGGGAACTAATACGAAAACTCATTTTCCGGAGCGGATGCGACGCTTGTTTTTTTTCTTGTTCCCTCTCTCTCTCTCTCTCTCTCTCTCTCTCTCTCTCTCCCTCTCTCTTTCTATCTCTCTCTCTTTCTGTGTTCGGTTTGCGGGTTGATTCTCTCACGCTCAACCATCCGACCTCACTTCCTTCTTGAGCATTTGTCTTTTGTTCCATACTGCTATGAGCCTTGATTGTTTCGAGAGTTTTTCGACAGTATCAAGTTTGCAGAATGAACGACGATCCAGCCAAAATACATAAAAACCTATTAAAATAGCATTCTTCCTTGTCGAAAGATTTGACTTCGGCTTTTTCCGCTTGTTCTCTTGTTTCCCTGTTTTAAAATTTATCGAATTCGAAGAACAGAAAATTGTATCCGATGTGAAGTAACATTGGCTCGAAAATATACATTATTAGATTTGTTTTGTTCATTCATATTAACATTATTTTATTTGTTGTATTTTACGAAAAACAGCATCTGTTTCACAAAATGTTGATTTTATTTGTGTTAACCTTTCTACCGTTATGCTGAAATAAAAATATTATTGTAAGGCATTTGTATTTGTAATTTGTCGATTTTCTGTCAAACAATTAGAACCCAACCATTCACATTCACATTCTCATACGTATTCTGTGTATGCGTTGTACAGAGGGAACAGATGGCATTGCGATACGTATACAAAAAAACAAGTGTGTTTTAAATCATATCAAATTTTTCATTGATGCTTCAATGAATGTGTAGGTTGATTGAAAAGAAAATAACCTTACCTATACGATTACTCACCCTGGGTATGATTTGACAAACAATGTTACAAACAACTTCGCATTGTTTTTCTTTTCACGAATTTGCTTTAAGCTTTAACTTTTGTGACTTGACGCAGACGTTTGTTTTTGTTGTTTTTATCGTTCGCTATTTTGTGTTGTGTTTTGCCAATGGCAATCGCTTGAATGGCTAAAAATCTAATAAGTGAATTTTACGCAACGCAATGTCGAAACAAGCTGACTCATCATAAAGTGGAACAATATTTCCATTTTACTGCATAAAATGGTGAAAAATGGATCGGAAGCATGGCATAATGGACGCGATTCAGGTGTATCACCGTTTCAATGTCATGCAATGATACTAGATGACACAGTATCTTGTAGTAATTATGCATGAGAACCGTCATAAAATGTCCAATATTATAAAGTTGCCAGAAAGAGAGAGAGAGAGAGAGAGAGTTTGAAGAAAAATGTTTGGTTTCTGTTCGACTTATCGATGTAAGCTTGGTAACATTTTTTTCGCTCTTTCCCTTCGATAAAGTTCTGGTTTCTTTTCTGTGCCATTTGAAATTTCAGCATATTTTATCGCCTACCCATTTTGGATAGGTATCAGCATTCAACCATTTACGGAAGTCACTCGACCGTTATTCTATTGACAAACGGCCACAATTTGATCCAATCAATTCTGCATGGAGCAGTCTTTGGCTTGACAACAAATTGGCTAATGCCATTTTAAAGGTTATAATACCACACATACGATTGTGGATTTAAGTCAGAAAATCCCCTCAAAACCATTCAAAAATATGCTAGTTGAATTAATGATTGGACATTTAAACCTCCATCAACAACTTGATCTCTGCTTTGTTCAATGTTGATAAAAGAAAATGTGATGTTCACAAATGTTGCCTATTGTTACGGAGAACTATTGTTACGTTGAAATTTTGATGAATATTTTCAATTAATATAAAGAATTGTTGATTTAACAGTTGAATGAATGCTTTGGAATCAGTTTTTTTCTTTGGTGACAAATGATGAGATCTTAATAGAATTTTGAAGAATCTTTGAATGTTAATGAGCATATTAGATGAATGTGCTACATCGATCATCTTGAAATGATATTCTGCTGGATTAATGCTATAACTCAACAGTACACTTGCGGTTCGTGAGTCATATTAGATTATGAGCAGACAAATTCTATTATTATGAATGACAAAAATGGGATTTATTTGATATGAAATCCATGCGTACAGTATTTCTCTCGTATTGATTTTGATGCCAGATCGAGAAGAAAAACACAAATCACACATAAAACGAACGCACACTTTTATCTAAACACGTATACATTACATGGACATTTCAGCAAAACGTGAACGAATTTTTAAAACAAATATTCAAAACACGAAAAGGTCGACGACAACATCAGCATGCATTTGAATCCGATAAGAAGTGGCCAATTTCATATAGACTCGAGCATAATGTTTATATCGAGTAAAAACATTGACAGTACAACATCAACATCCGAAAACTAGCATCGACTGACCCAAAGATATTAACCGGACGGATGTTCCTTTAGCCAATGAAACTATTTTATCAATTATTTATGTGCACAAAACGTCGACCGTACACACACACAGCAAAATACTATATTGATGAACACGCTTTATGCAAGTGAATAATTGAAATCTACTTCGAATGTATATATTTTTCATGTCGTTGAACAGAAAGGCAGTCAGTTGTAAAGCTATTCAATTTATTTTCGATCACCAAACCATGGAGGCTTTGGAGACATGTTTTTTTTTGCTGTTGACTCGATTTGACCGTCGTTTGTTATTTGGATTCATTTTCGACGGATTTGGCCATAGCATTGGCCTTCAGGTCATAACCGAAGACAAAATGTTATGTATGGGTCTCTGGTGGCCTATATTAGATGATCAAGGCATCGACTGTGAGAGATGGAACTATACGCACACAATTAATGTTTATTAACTTAAATTGAGATTTCTCTACTCGGCAAGGAATTATCAAGGTATGGCAAGGTGAGGCAAACAATATTTTTAAATAATAAGCGTAATAATTATTTTGCATATTACCTTGGGGCGATTCCTTAGTCACTCACCTGGGTAGTTGATTGCCTGTGAAAATATCAACATTAAATACGAGCCATCGAACAAATAAGAAAAAAAAAGATGCGTTTAGTCAGCATGGTGGCAAAAATTCGCGTGAAAAATGGTTGATGGCAAACATTCCAACCAAAAAGATAAATACAGCTGTCGGATTTTTCTTGTGACATTGTGGAAAAATTGCGAAAAAGAGAAAAAATGGCGCACATAATTTATAACGTGGCATGAAGTCTTAGCTTGGCACTTTTTTTTCTCTTTTAGCTCCTTTTTGTTTGTCATATCGTCAACGCATCATATTATTTCAAATGTGTTTTTTTTTTGTCTCTCTCTTTTCATATTTCACATTGTGGCATTGTGATTTTTCATTCAAACGAGAAAAAAAAGGAGCAATGATGTCAAGTCGCTAACCAACCCCGTAGAGAGTATAAAAATGGCCTGATGAGAATTCGATTTGAATTTTGACGAATTTTTACCGCACTGAAACGGAACCAAAATCCTGTTTCATTTGTGTGTGTGTGTGTGTGTGTGTTTTTTTTTCTCGCTTAGCATCATAACAATCAAACATCTAACAAGAATCTGAATGTGATGCGAAAATGCGAATTTATTGGAAGCCGCATTGGGTTCAATCATGCTTAAAAATCTGCCAACTCAGGAATATTTGCTTATTTATTATTAAATATGAAATTTATTTATTTTGCATACTCAAGCACAATATCTTGCCACAAATGCTAACAAATATTTGGTTGTTGTTATGGGAATGATACAATTTTAAACCACATTTTCTAGAAACTTGAACCGACTTGAAATTATCATCTGATCGACTAAAAATAAAATCAATGCCATTTTACGAGTAAAATAACAGACATTTGCCTTGTACTGTAATCAATTCATTGACTAGCAAACATAAATATGATTGTGATTTGAATGCGGTAAACAAGATGTTACCATGGGCAAAATTCCATTTCTTGCATTTCGTGTCTCGGTGGCCTGTCTAATGATTTCACATTTCAGTTGAATGCGCACGCCAATATGAAGACTAACGAATTCATTTCATTAGAAATGTCAGCATTTCACATGGGATTCCTTACGATTTTATACCTATACATTTGCCAAACCAATACACTTCTAATAAAACCATCGAAAAGATGGAAAACATTTCCTAATGATATCACCACTGACTTACCCTGATATAATTTGAATGGTGGCAAAAAAACACCCCAGTAACTGCATAACACTAACATTTCCATAGATATATTCTAGCACTTAATTAATTGAAACGCTGCATACGACGTCCCATAAATAATATCAATGCAGCACATACATGTTTCATACTTGTTCAAAAAGCGGTTCCAGAAAATCATTTCGACGGAGATGAATGACAGTCTTTTTTGTGGAACATTAAATATGATGTGATGTTTCAATTTACTGTGTTTAATTAAACATCATGTAGTGATGTTGCGCTTCATTAGTCGATATTTTCGCGCTCAATGGTTTTTGCATTGCTGTTTGATGTCATTACTGGCCTTTGCCAACTCATCAAAATAGAGGTGATTATGAAAAGATTTATGTTCGCGTGCTTTTTTTTTTAATGGTACACATTAAAGAGGCCCATTTCAAAGAGTACAGATGGTATTAAAATTCAACGTGTTTTTTTTCCGTTTTTCAGAACTTTAATTTATCATTGAAACTTACCGTAATAGTTTGTCTAGTAAAAGCTGCCACAAAAGCGAACTCCTTTCAAATGAGAACATTTAATCAGTTGAATTTTCAAAAGCTAAAAAAAAAACGATGAATACCATGGACAAGAGCTGTGCACAAAGGAGCGCACCACTCATTTAATTTTCAAACATTTCTTTTTTCTCTTTCAGTTGTGATGTTTTTATTTATTTAAAATTCAATTAAAAACAGGCTCAAAAATAAGAGTACATCTTGAAATGAACTATCACATATGTGTGCCTAACTCATGCTCATAATCTAATATGGTTAGTTGCTATCAATTTGCTAACAGTTCAGTGTTCACCATTCAGGCGTTTCATTTTTTTTTACATTTGATTTTCGTTGTTATCAACCCTTCAATGCAGATTACGGCACAAAATTATGAACATAAATTGAAATAAACTTTTACACTTCAAACAATAATTAACATTCAATTATTTATTCACTCATTTACTTGAGTTTGAAATAAGAACAAAAAAAAATTACCTGAAATATTTTACCAAAAAGAAAAGTGAACACTTTTTCTTAAGACAATTGTTTTTTTTAGACATTTTTTGTTGTTCTTATTTTTTGCATGTTGTTCCATTAATGTATTCGCTGTCATACTATTTATTGTGTAATTTTCCTTTCGTAAAATGGTATGATCAAGTGAATTAACGTATTTGATTAGATAATAGCATAGCGCTCACTTTTCTGTGAACGCTTCATTTTATGTTTCTCGTTATCTCTCTCGTTAATCATATTTTTATGATAAATGGTTTTTGTTTTGTTCTAGATATACATACAATATATGTAGTTCGTCCCTCGATATCGTGATTATCCATTGAGAATTGAAATAGCTACACAAAATTCAAACGAATATATCAAATTATTTACAAGTTAAGAGGGAGGGGGGGCAAGTGGAGGAGGCTGAAGAATAAAAGAAAAATGGCAATAAATGTTCCATGTTTTCCATATTATTATTAGCGATAAATTAGCATTCCGATCGGAATAAATTATTACACATTTCGAATATTTACAATTTGCCCCGAATCGATCTTACAAAAAAGACAAACAAAAACTGAATAACTTTATATTTAAATGCTAATTGATGTTGTTGCTGTCGAATAATTCAACAAATATTCTCTTACAAAATTATTCGAAAGTTGTATTTTTTTTCGCCCGAGAAAATCAATCTGACTATCTTTTTAATTTGGTTGCAAAACTTTTACCACACGCACACAAGTGAACACACAAGAAGTGAATAGATTAGTCGAATCGACTAAGTCGATATAAAGCTTGAAGACTAGCTTGAAGAGTTTACTTCACCCCCAATGTTTGTGTGTGTGTGAGAGAGTCGAAAAGTGATTACCGTCAATAAAGCCCAAAATTTGCGTTTGTGAACGCAAACCAAGATTTCATTCAAATAATTTCTGAACCTTTAGAGCCTCGAGTACTGGTTTCGTACTAATTTACCCACTGAAATCAATTTTAAATGTACTGGTGTTTATCTTAATTCACTATGGTTTCGTTTGATGTGTGTTCTGTGTGTGGATTGCAGCCCCATCAGTTGGACTCATTATATGATAGAGTCATACAAAACCATCGTGTTTCTCAATGTGTGTGTGTGTGTGCATTTGTATGACCAAAGATCGGGCATCAATCTTCAATCTTTCGTTTAGTTTAACACGAAGCAGGAAATACAGTTGATTTCAATGAATTTTGTGGTTATTTGCACCGAAAATCCAAAATCAAATCATCGAATTTAGATTCATCAACGTATGTTGTCTAGATTGAAAATAGCAATTTGATTGTGTGGTAATATTACGAGTAGAACCTAGTCGAAATGGGTTTTTGGTGTGCTTTATCCAATTCCATGATAAGTGAGTTTTGTGCTGTGTCCTTGCGTGTGTTTGGGTTTATAAATGGCATGCGATGTTGTTTGTGCCTTCGTTCTGTTGTGTGTGTGCTGTTTTCATTACAAAACGCTTCAGTGATGCTGTGATATCAGTTATCTGCCCGGTATTTGCACATTAAACCAAATAACATTCAATAAAATCAACAAAAATGTGCATGCCATTGGCGTTGAGTGGTGATGTTTCGATGCTCCGTTACCATGATGCAATTCCGCAAAGCTTTCTCCTGAAACAAATGCAAACACTCTTGTATAAATTCCAGAAATATTTATATAATTTAAATTGGTCTGTCGATTTTTAACGGAAGACTTGTACATTGTTTCACATTGTCTAATCTTTCACTGTAACTCGTTACAATCGCTCTCATCTCTTTTCTTGTTCATCAAATTTTCTCATTTATTCTCTATGTTTCGGTTGTCTTACCAGTGTATGGTACCACACAACAGACGAGTAGTACACAATAATGATTACACCAAATGAATGATGGAATTGAAACTTCTCCCAAAACGACTTGAAACAAATTTTAAACACTGCACGCACCGAGTATGCAGCGTTTCATTTGCCATTTTCATTGTACTTCTTAAATTTGTTTTTAAAGCGAAGGGAAATTCTCAACACCGAGATGAAACAACTATATACACATTTCATCTGCTTTGAATGTCATTTAAAAAGTTTTAATTTGAAATATGCTCAAACCCGAACAAAAATGGCATTCATCATACTTTTCCCTCAGCACCAATACCACGAAACTCTTTCTAACAATTCAACAAACGATGGCAAATTGCACAGCTCGAAATATAATCAAAGTCTGTGTGTGTGTGTTTTTTTTCTTTTCATTCGCCTTTTTTTCCTTCTTTGGAATGTGCGGAAAATAATCCTCTGGAATCTAATTTAGCATGTAGTGATGCACCGAAGAATATACAATTTTAACTCAACTTAAAACAAATGCAATTTACTTTGAGATTACAAATTTAAGTCATAAAAAAATTTCTTTATTTCATTTTTCAGTTGAACATTTGTTTTGTGGTTTATCGCATCAGTACGATATTTGTTCCTTGCATCGTTTAAATCGATTTTCAAACCTGGTTAATACAATCCAAATTTGTTTGAATCACTGGCTTGAAGATAGAAATAGAAATTAATCAACAACAACAAGAAAAACGCTCATTTAATAAATTGATAAATGACATTTTATCTTAATGCATTCTAACTGCCAAAACTGGGTTTCCGCAGTGAAAAGAAACTTGTGTGTGTTTTTCTACAGAAAATAATGTTCTAATTTTGATATCATGAAAATAAAGTGCAGCATCGTACACATTTTATGCAATCTATTCAGTTAGCGCCAGTGTTTATTTTCTTTGGAATCTTAAAATATTACATTACATTTACAACCTTTGGACCATTTTCTCTCCTACGCCAATAGTTATGCGATCGAAATTTTTGCCAGTTCAAACTGGATAAAATCTTGACTGTGAGTAAATGCAATGACTAAATTTTTTTTAACTTCCAACAAACGATTGCCAAAACATCACTGAATTTATTATATTCATTGACATTTGCAGCGTTCGTTAAAAAAAAAGTGGCATTTGAAATGAAACGAGTCTCACAAGAGAATGGTCTAGGTGGTTGAAGCAAGTTGGGTTGAAGCCTCAGTGTTTGTCAATTCAACAAACGAAACGGAAAACACAATTTGAAGTAGAAAAAAATACACAAAAATAGACACACTCACGGAAAAAAAGAAGAAGGATAAGATAGACATTGATTTTTGGTTTGGGATTCGTTTTGTATGGATTACCACGCAAACAAACGGTTGATGCTTCGTTTTTTTGTGTTGTTCCTCAGACAAAACTGGTGTAAAAACAAATACAGCGCATTGAAACAAAAACACTGTACTGAAATGCTATCGAGAGAATTTCAGGGCCTGATTTTTGAACACTGGCCAAATTGTAAATTATACTTTGCGTTTTGTCATACTCAGAGACATGCTGGCGTCATCACTGCGAATTTATTTGGTGTCCAGTTTTTTTCTGTTTCTCGCTCTCTCTCTCTCTCTCTGTGTCTCGTTCTCTCTGGTGTGTATTTATGTGCATGAAGCACACAGACTGTTATTTTGATTCGTTTATTTGTACAGATCCTTTGGAATATATCTGGTTTTTCTGGCACTTGATGTGCTTGAAACCATATTGGATTTGTGGGCGTCATTGAGGCATGTCGTTATGGTGAATGCAAGCAAATGGGGTTACATTATTGAATACCAGGTAGACACCAATCCATGCCATCGCGCTCTATTGCTTCAACACTTTAGCATGTACCGAGCACAATTCACGAAATGGTCTTCTAGGCGTCAAAAATCCAAAAGGCAACCAAAAAAATAAAAAAAATAAAAATCTCAGAAAATATACGTGTGCAAATACAATCGGCTCTTTGTCCAGCATCGAAAAATCGTGTGCAATTGATGAAAGCGAGTGAAAAAATGTACCGGGAAACAAGCATCATTGAAAATTCGATCACGATCCAAGCAACAACAACAACAAACAAACATACGAATACATTCGATAAAAAAAATAAACAAACCTTGAAATCAGGAGAAAAAGAGAACACAACTTGTTATTGAATGGACATCATCAAGAAAACTACCGAAAAAAAACCAGCTCGCTCACATAATATGTTGTCATTGTGCTGAATAATGTATCTCGCATTTGAGTATGGTTATGGTCGATCGTTTCCATTGACGACAATCACTCAATTCAATTGATTTGTCCTATTTTCTATTTGCACTTGTCCCTTCGTCCACCCGTGCCTCGGCCAACACTGTCGTTGGCTTATCATTTTAGCTGCTCGCATAAAATTGACTGACTGATTGCGGATTTTGATTTTTCATTGTTCGTTTACATTCGGTTTTCATCGGCTCAGTGAAAGTATAGAGAGATAGAGAGACAGCTTCACTCGAAACGGCTCAATTCAATTTAGCTTGGTGTTTTTTTTATTCGTTTATTTTTTTTCGTTTGTGTATGTGTGCCAATTTGAAGCGCTCGTTCTTTTCGAGAGAAAAACTGTTTATTTTGTATATATGTATCGAATAGATTTATGCCATACAATTTTTCTCAGTAATCTAAGCTCTTTTTTGTCAAGCGAATGCTTACGGTAACCATCAATTCGAAAAATTTGAAATGTTTGATGGTAACCGCGGACACGCCATACCGTCGCTTTCGCCGACGAAAAACGGATTTATGATCTGTGTGAAACATTGAAAAATATACATCAATTCAAACTTGATCCGAAGATGGATGGAAAATCAGTTTGTCATACAACACATTCGAAACGTTATTTTCGCACATCAAAAAATTTGGTTGTGTCTCACCATTCCACTACATGGCACTACATGCTTCGTTCCAATTCATCATTGCGACAAATCGAATGAACTACGTCCACATTTTGATTGAACACTTGATTCAGTATTTTGTTGATTTGGTGAGTCTCTACACAGCCTCAATGCACTATCACACATCACTGTCGAAATGATGGTTATTTTGGGTTTTTTTTTGCGTTCGTTTCACCGCCAAATATCTGCTTGCACGTGTTACAAAGCAAATAAATTACAATACAAATTAGTACTTTGAAGAAATTTCATCACGTTTTTCATCAACTAGCCAAAGAAAATATCACTTGTATATTCATTCCGTTTTCATTATGCTATTAGTCGTATCCAAGCATCAAGCTTGATTCTCTAGAGCTTTCCCTTCATCTTTGTAACATTTACTTTGACTCGAGAAAAAAATAACACGATTTTGGTGGAATTTCAAGTAAATGATGTTAAGCTGGAAATTAAGATTTTTAATGTGTTTTCGTCGTTTCTAAGCTCATCCGTAAATGTTTTTTTATTCTTTTCATAGATTAGGAATGACGTAAAATGCGACAGTTACATCCATGCTTTGTGGCTTTGTGGATTTACTGTAAAATAGCCCAGCCAACAGCGAGATGATAACGATGAGCATGGATTTGCAAATACAATGTCAATGTTTAGCTCACAAATTCATTCAATTTAATACGTTCCTTCTGGCGATCCAATTGTGGCTTTTACAGTAAAGCCTAACCATATCCGTTTGCGATCCGCCCGAACGACAGAGAAAAAGAAAACCGTTTGTATAGATGCAATGAATCAAAAAGTCGCCACACACACAATGGCAAATTCGGACAATGCGTTTCGATTCCTTTTATGTGCCTATTTCTTACAATCATGTCAACATTGTGGGCTATAACCCAAACAGCTACAAATCGATAAGTATTTTTTGGGTGAATCGTATCGCATTTTTCTGGCTGGTGCGGGTTCAACGCTTTCGAAACATCAGCCGAATATTTTTACGCATATTTTCATTTGGCGATTGGCATTACAAAATGGGCACAATCAATACCGAGAGACCAAATAGTTTAACGGTTTAAAATGTTATATTTTCTTTTTTGTGCTTCTCCTTTTTTATATTGTTTCATTCGAGCCTTACACGTCTCCTTGTTCCATTTGAATGGATTATTTTAGTTTTCTTGCGTTCTTTTTCATTTTCTTTGCACATTCATTTCAATATAAACACAATCAGTAATCATTGGCATACGAATTTCTAAACACAGGCCACAAATCACAACAAAAAATGAATACATATTGCGTATACTGTTTTATTTTATGTTTTTTTTTTTGGTTTGGATACAACAAGTAAATAAAAATAAAAAAAAACAAAATGGAATTTTAAGGGCTTTTTATTATCGTTAGCTGATTCTTTAAATAAACATAATCAACGATATGAAAAAATGATAACGCATTTGAACAAATGGAGGGGTGACTATTTGATGAATATAAAATAAAACCCAGTTCACTTTTAAACTCAACACGCACATTTCATTTTGTCGAATGAATAAAAGATGATGAATCAACAATGGTAAAGACTTTTTCAATTTCATTCGTAAACATTTAAATGATTTGTCAACTGCCTAAATGGCTGTAATTTATTACTTAGCTCTCTATATGTAGCAATTACTTATTTGGATTTTGATAAAAGAAAAAACAATAGACACACAATTATCATGTCATACTTTGTAATGTTTCGAGACTAAAATGAAGTGACCTTCCTTTTCACATGTCAATTTTCATTGAAAAATTATTTCTACGCGAGGGAGAGAGAGAGATAGAGCGAGAGAGAGAGAGATAGAGCGAGAGAGAGAGAGAGAGAGAGAGAGAGAGAGAGAGGGAGCGAGAAAAAGAGAGAAAAACAATTTTTCTCGAGTCAATTATTCCAATCCATGAAAATTGAAAATTAAATAACACACCAATATCTTTAGATGAAAAATTATAGAGGAAACACGATAATTTATTGCCATGGAATGAAATATACTTGTAGAAGCTCATTCACGTCAAAAACACCAAAACATGCAATAAAACAATTTAACAAAAACCAGTTCTGAATCGTTTTGATTGTGGCAACTGGATGTCAATAAAAATTGTAATTTACTTCAAATTTGTCGTGAAATTTCCGTTTTATATGCTTCAAATTGCTGCAACATTCTGTGGCTCTTGACTTCTGATTTTGAGCACTGTTTCGGAAAGCAGTTGGCCTGTTTGCAAAAAAAAAAATCAAAGCTTTCTTGCAATCTGTCGCAATGGAAGAAAAGTGAAAGTTCATTGGGAACAATACAATGTCATTTGATTGCTTTAATAAGAAACCGCAAACCAAACAAGAGACTCGTCTTCAAAATATACGTAACGCCACATCAAGTGACCAAATTAAATAAATAGCAACGAATTCTGTCTTCATCGTTTTTTTTTTTAGCTCATTCACGTGCTCGATGCATCGTTGCGAAAACCAAACGTTGGCATTGCTAGTATGGATGGAGTGAACGTGAAATGAACGTAATTTTCTGCGGCTTGGTGAGTTGTGCTCGTTTTGGTGCTCAAGATATATTTGGGTGTGTTTGCGGTTTGTTGAACAACAAAGTAAATAAAAAAAAACAAGCATTTTATTTTGAATTGCCACCCTGAAATAAAGTTGGTCGTGTTCACTTCAGTGCTTTTTTTCACTCTCTCTCTCTCTCCCTGTCCCTTCAGCCACGATGTGATTGCATTATTCGGTGATTGTTGTTTCGTTTTGTGCACAATCTCAACCAAACAATGACATAAACAACTCCATTCAATTCGCCTTTTTTTACTCTAGGATGATATAACAGAAAATTAACAGAGCAAAACAACAGAACCGAATGCGAAAAATGGCCATTTTTGTGGCAAACGTATTGGATGCTCCGAGGAGATTTTGTGGGTTTTACTCTTCCTATTTTCCCCTCCATTTTTTTCCCAACGTGCTTTTTTTTATCAAACAAATCTGGTTTGTTTGAGTTGTATGCGAATGAAAAGTGAGTGCGTTTCACAAAAATTAAATCCGTTCGAGAAAAAAAAAATCGGAAAACATTTTATTATTAATTCTGGATTATTTTTATGGGAAAGCATGTCGGTGCTTGATTCAAAGACAGAAAAAACGCTCAAATCAAAGCATTTTGTGACATGTTCTGAAACGTGGAATTTACAACAGTTTACCATTTATTTCGTGTAGAATTCTGTGTTGTCTGAAAGCTAGCTCATTCAGTGAGATTGACTTTGTAGATCTTGTGATCTGTGTAACAATTATGGGCTGAATACCGTACACGAAAAATCTCGACCACTTCAAACAAGAATGCACAATTGTGTTCAAACGACAACCATTGTTGAAAACAAAGAAAATCTCATTTTAGATGAGAAAATGAAAGTTTTTCTTCTTGAAAATGAAAGTTCTTTTTGCATGCGATTGTATAAACATGAGAGAAAAAAAATAACAGATAATAGGATGGATACGTAGAAATGATGAAGAGGAATTTCGCAATGGCATTTATTTGCCAGCACAAGATTATTCGAATCGCAAATATCCACCAACAAGATTGGAACAACAACAAAAAACCACCAGCTCTCAAAAATATATAATCACAAAAAACACAGTTGAATTTTTATTAAAATGCGCATTGTGTGCAATTCGTTCTTTTTTTCTTCTGTATATGTCCGTTCCCCTTCTAGTCTAGCGATGTTTTTGCACTGAATATTGAAGATAGCGGCGTACAACATGGAATAACGAATTATGATGACTCTGTTAGATTTGCTGGTGTGAATCGCTCAAATGTGTATGCATGACGGCACAACAAGCTGCCATTATACTTTCCGAATGGATGTGCTTGCCATTCGCGATGAGCCAAACACGCTGGCACTTCACGTTTCGCATGGATGTTGATGGTACTGGCTCATTTTATTCATTTTATTTGGCGCGCTTGCACCAATTCACCAGAGGAATGAATAAGGCAACGAAAAGAATGCATAACTTACATTCTCATCGCTATATTTCTATCATGAAGTCGTTGTTTAGTTTTTCATTTGTCACCACATGTGTTTTTATTCACTTGGGCATTGTTTTTGTGTACATTTTTTATTTACTGTATGTGTTTGCATTTCGAAAAACGACCGACAATTGATGCTAATGTTGTGTTTCTTATTTCATTTTGTGCGTTACGAAATGAAAATGACCGAAATTTATTTCTATCTATACAATTAAAGTTGGTGGTTGAAAGCCGACTGTAACGAGCCGTGTTGACTTGACGTTTAGTGTGAAAATACAATTGAAGACAGTTCACAGGATGATGGCACACACTTGCATGCCCATTTAACCTTAAGCGCGTCTAAATGTGAGAAAATGTTACATTTGAAATCAAATTCGCTTACCATTCAAAACGTGCACCGACACCGTATATTCATGTGTTGCATTTATGAAGCAGCTGTAGTTACCCGAATCCAACTTATTTATCTTTGCTATGAGCAACGATGAGTTAGCACCCTTATCCAGGATTTCTGTCTTAACGCTACATTAAAACCAATGGCAAAAAATTAATTAGGTTTTTTTGTTGTTGTTTGTGAGCTTTTGCAGCATGCGATTTTGGTCGCAACACTGTAATGAATAGAAACTACGAACGTAAAATGGAAAATGTTGCCAAGAGAGTCGAAGTGGTTTCTCGTCATAAATAAATCGAAACGATGATTCTATAGAATGCCGAGGCCCAAAAAATGAGAACGCTTCAAATGGATTAAGGCTTTTGGCAAATCTGATTAAGTATTTTCGCTTTGGCGTCTTTGGGTGAGATTTGCTATTTTAAAATGAAAATCCCGAAAAAAAGATTTAAAAAAAAACAACAATTCATCTATGCACAAAAAAAGAACCATTTAAAGTGTCTGCGATGCACGCTCTCCACTTGTTTTTCTTTTGAGTAAATGGACTATTTCACTGGGAAATTTCAAATGCGTTTTTCATTCGCATTATTTCTGTCTAATTTTGTACACTGGACGCCATTGCGTTCTCACGTCACAAACAATTCACACCCAATTAATAGAGCGACTGTTTTGTCTCTCTTTTTATTTTGCCCTTCCAACAAAAGAAAAATGACACACGCTAAAATGGAAAGGAATAAAGATAGAAATGTTAATGCTTGGCATTTTAAGTGAACGATGTAACTCGATGTGACACTTCAGTTGATTTTTCGTTCTAATTTTCTGTTTTTTTTTTTTGTTTTTTTTGTTCTTTCGTCAATTGCCATTGCACTGGTTCTGGTGTCTCGTCGTTGTCTATCGTTCATCGGTTTCATTGTTCCACAAGGATTTGCCGGGGCGCTATTGCTTTCAGTTGCATTTGTTTGTGTCAACGTTCAAGACAACAACAGATCGCTTTTGTATAATTATTTATCTTCATGTCTGCTGTCTTCAGATGATCTTTGCTCATTGGATGTACACATATTTGGTTGTTTTGCGTAACTTTTGCATTCTTGTTCGTGCACTGCCGTTAGTATTTGCAGTGTCATTTTGTTGTTGTTGCGTTCAAAAGTTTTGTGTTTGCTTGTTGCAGCGAGTTGTTGGCCAATCCCTTTTTTTTACAGTATGGTTTAACACTGGTTCGTGCACATTTTATTCGCTTTCGTGCAATGGTGAACATTTTATTTAATGCAGACAGCGAATGAAGACAACGAAAAAAAAAAATGATAGTGAACATTTAGCATGCGAATCTTGAATCTGTGTCAGCGAAACAAACATACAATGAAGCACTTTATGCACGCTGTTCGCTCACTATTACATTTTAAACTTCATTTTTTTCCCCCTAAATATTCCATTTTTCATAATTCTATAGCATAGAATCTATGCTCAACACGCGCTCATTTTGTCGTTGCGAGCGCTCATCGGTCGCTTCAATTTTCACATTGCTTTTGTGCTTGCTCTTTGATTCATGCATTACAACTAGATGGTATTCTGAATGTGTGCTCTGTGTGCACCACTTTGCCGCTGTCTTTTTTTTCCCGGCACTCTTCTGTCTCATTGCTTGATATACAAACGTTGAACGAAAAAAAAACGCAACGACAACACTAGCACATTTTTATCTGCAATAAAACCCGCTGAAAATAAAACAAATGGCCGAACAAGCACAACACACAAAAAAAAAAACAAAAAACGTACAACATTTCGTCCATTGCGAAGCAAGATTAAAAGAACCAACACGAAGAAAATGGACACACGGCAATCGTTGTAGCGGATACGATAAAGAGAGCCCGAAGAATACCACTTTGCCAACGATGTGCTGCAATAATTTTGTGTCCATTTAGAATGAGTAAAAATGTGGTCGCTTTATGTTGTGAGAATTGTTCATTTATTGTGTGCAAAATGTGTGTATTTCTTGGTCTTGTTACAAAGCTTGGCTTTGCATTTCTTTTTTTATTTGATTTCAACAAAGTTTTCTGTGTGCGCCAGCTGATGCTCTTCGGATGGTGTACCGCATACCATTGTATTCGTCTGAAGAAACACTGTTACGGTCAATTTATGTTCCGAGGGGTAAACGAAAATCCGAGGGGTAATAAGCAAAAAATCTGAGGGGTAATAACCCGAGGGGTAATAATTTCTTATTACCCCTTGGATCGTTTTGGCGTCAAAATGTTATTGAATATCATGTTTATTAATAATAAAAAAAAGACAGACTTAGAATAATAGCTTGAGCATAATTTTGATTCATAAAAATTGGCTAAACAATATTTTGTATGTATATATATTTGGACTAAAAATCACTGAATTGTTTTCGATTTTATTGACAAACTTTACACTTTATTACACTTTATTTTCATTTATTAAACGAAATCATTCAAAATTTATATCAAAAATCACTGTCACATTTAATCGAGCATCTCACATGATGAGCACAAAATAAACATTGTATTTGTTTGTATGCAGCACAATCATAGTTGTATATGTGTTTAACAGCACAGTATCTGATATAAATTATATTTAACTATTTCATAGTAGCGTTTCATTGGAAAAAGAAGTGAAGACGTAAGAAATTATGATTGTGCTGCATCTACAAATCTCTATGCATCGCACCAACAGGCATAGAACGTAATTGTATGTTGATTTATGCTTCTTGATTACTTATGAATTCTGATCAATTTTTTGTTTGATTCAAGAGTTTTTTCCAGAAACATGTTTTAAAATAGTTCCTTTGAAAAATCTTAAATCATTTTTTTCTTGAATTTGAGAAGATGAGCCAAAAAAATTGAACTAAAATCATATGGAATTTAATTATTTAATGAGCAAAGAACTCAAATTAACCTCGACATTTTGAAACCAAAATTTTGTTTTTTTAGCAAAAACCGCAATATTTTTATGAAATTTTATTTTTTTTAATTCCAAATATCATTGCTGAATGTATGTGGTTATTTTGGGGGTTTGAAAGAAAAATAAATTTCTTATTACCCCTCGGCTTATTATCCCATGGTACTGGGCAGGGGTAATAACCTGAGGGGTAATAAGCAATCTGAGGGGTAATAAGCATAATCTGAGGGGTAATAATCTGAGGGGTAATAAAAAATTACCCCCCGGGGGGTAATAAAAAATAAATATCATCAGATTTTCGAAATTTATAAACAGAAAAATGCACGCGGTCTACACACAACACGAATCTATACCCACTTTTTCAATATCTATGGTTTTACCCTATGTTTTTTAATGAAGAATTTTTATTTTTGGGAACATAAATTGATTTATTACCCCTCGGGGTTAAATTATTACCCCGAGGGGTAAATTTAACCCCTCGGAACATAAATTGACCGTTACTGAATCAATTAAATGCTCAAATTTATATGCCTTTTAGAGTGAAGTTGGTGAGGGTGTGGCAATCGATCGAACCATTTGATGCATGTTTTTTAATTGCAATCTTGGTCTTGTGGAAAATTGGCAGGGGATTTTTGTTTGTGGTTGTCGTTGTTGTTTGCAGGTTAAATCAGTGCTCAGTGGCATTGACTTAATGGCATTGAGCTTTCTAATAAAATTGGATAAAAGGCAGTTAGTTAGTCAATTGAAACGAAACAAAGCGGTTGCCTAGATATTTTTGAAGTTGGATTTCCCGATGGGACTTAAGTATTCCTAATAGTGTATTCAAATAGAATCCAGGGTTCAATTCGTCCAATTTATTACCCATCAATTTCAATGGAAAATTATAAATATAATCACAAAACCAATTTCCTTGTGATGTCGTCATGCTCATAAAAAAAACAATGGCTTCTGAGCACTGAGTATTTTGGCTAGCTATTGTTGATTGATTCAATGGACTAACAATCCTCGATTAACTGTTATTTTCCATTAAAGGAATTTCCCTTTTTAAAAAATGTCATCCTCTCCCTAAGCCCAAACAAAACCAAAAACACGAATATTCTCAAAACCGTCAAAAGACATAGTTTTTAAATTGAAAGGAAATTTTCGGAAGATAAGACGTGGAAAAATAAACAATTGAATTCAATTAATGACGATTGAAAGCAAAGTGGAGCAACAATGGCATTATGCTGAAAATGCTGCCGTCGAACAACCGGATAACACGCGATTTTATTTTAGACTTTGAATTGCAAATTTTCAACTTATTAAGTCGGTTGTAATTCAGCCTGCATACACATTTACTTGGAATTCTGGCTTTGAAATTCTGAATTTAAATCGATGAAGCAACACTCGGCCAAAATTGATGAATATGAATAGTGTGCCATGGCATTTGGTTGCCGTACAATTGTTGTGTGTCTGCCATAAATTACGAATTTTGTATATTGACTTTGACAACTTAAATACACGTTACACAAACCGTGGTTTTACTTGGCTTTTCTTTCGTTTTTTTTTGTGTGTGAAAAATAAAAAAAGAAAATTTAATTACATGCGACATAATTACATTAAGAAGGTATTTTAGTGTTTGAGTAATCGTCGTTTCGTCGCACAATCAAATGCACACACATAAATGTAAATAAATGGCAGAGTATTACATTTGGACGTGATGCTTCCGACACGAATAAATTGTGCTGTGGTTGAATGGTTGACATGGTGAATCGTCGTAGTCAGCTTCGGTGTGGTTTCAGTTTACTGAAGAAAGATGTGATTGAAATGTGCAGTTGACTCTCCCTTGGCAACATTAATCCTCTAAATTACGAACCGCACATTTGCGGTGCGATGCGATCAAACAAAATGAAAATACAAAGCTCTTACCTAATACCGCCTCTTTCGACATCGTAGTTTAAAATGCGTTCGCCGTGACTCCAAAACACCGCACTGGATGTCATTTTCACGTTTCGCACAATGCAAGATAATTGCAATGTTGAATCCACCTCATAATATTTGTCTTGCAGAGCTGAACCTTCTTCGTCTATAATGACTACTTTTGGATCTGTAAAAAAAAAAATTCCACCGGAAACAAGAAAAATGGTGTATAACATTTGGAAAAACCATCATCAACATAATTATCTGGATGGAATTAAAATGTCTTTTGTTGCATTTGGGACACGCGCACGCGAATTTTCCCAGATGCAACAATGAAAATGAATCGATATTATTAGCACGGAAGATGCGTACGAAACGTGCCAACAATTGTAACAACTCATCAAAATTACTTCATTAAATATTGTGGTTTCGTTTCTTTAAGTGAGAAATTCAATTAATTACACTGTGTCAATCGAACTTTTAAATAAATTAGCTTTGATGACGGAAATTTGATGTGTTGATTGACACTTAATTGTCACTTGGTAACACCCAATGGAATCGCAACTCAATTTTTAAGGATGGAATATTAAATAAATGTAAAATGTTTTGTTATTATATCGGAATAAACTTTGGACCGATTTTTTCATTAGTATTGGAAAAAAAATTGGATGGTGACCTTATGCATAAATTATGAAAATACAATGTTAAAGTCGTTAGAAGGTCATGGCTGTGAATCACATAATACCCAAAATTGATGGAATGTCTTCCATCTATAAATAGCACACCGTGGTGCTTTATTTACTTTCAGGAAGAAATGAAATTTTTTCGATGAATTCAAGACCCTTTCTAATCGTGTTTGAATTTTTAATGACAACACATTCTTTATATACATATTGAACTTCCCCTAAAATGAATTAATGAACATTTTTCGATCATATTATATTGGATTTTAAAACGATAACCCACATGAAAATCTACAGCGATCCGTTTGCTGTACAATGGTGCTTCGCTGTGAAACTCAATGTCACTTCCTCACGTTTGTTTCTTCGCTTTCTGTGATATTCTCTGTATACATAGCGCTTCACGTTGTACACTAGTGTTCGCAGTCGGGGTTTTTTGAAATGTTCGGGCCAAAAGAAGAGAAACAAATTTGTCGGGACACCCCGAAACCCCGAAAAAAAATCCGACTAGTTTTGTCCCCAAGGTGATGTCGTTCCTGTACAAATTGTTGTTGTGAAAAACGGCGAACTGTCGAACTACTATAGAATTCAAAGGCAAAGTTCGTGACGCCACCGGTCAATTTTTACAACTGACATCACTTTGTTTGTCCCGAAACATCTAAATCCAAAATTGCATGCCATTCTGAGGAATTTAGAAAAACACCCGACAAAACTCCGACTGCGAACACTGGGGTACACAGCGCATTTTATATGGCGGATGACGGGGAAGCGCTATGCATACACACGCGAACAGAACTGTTTCACAGCGAAGCTTCATTGTACAGCAAACAATTCGTTGTAGATTTTCATGTGTGAAGCGCCTGAATATTTTCTTAACAAGAATTTTAGAAATGAAAGATACAGATACACTCGAAAATAAAGCACACACATTTGAGACAATTTAATAGAATTGCGTGAGACTTAAGTGTACTAAATATTTAATTTACCGCTTGCGTTTGTTGTTCTTGACTCATTGATTCCTTAAATATTAACGCTATGTGTTTCAATTCGAATTCTAATTTGTAATAATAAATAATAAATATTTAAGTGATAACTTATTCAACAGAATCGAATTGTTAACTGCTATAAGAAGCCAAAAACTAATTGTACTGCTATAAATTAATTTATCTATAATTGCAGTGCTTCATTAAATATGAATTGGCATTGAATTACATTGTAATGCATTAGATACTTGATGCAAAAGCTCTCCTAAGTAAAAGATCGCTGTGGCATCAATGTAACGAAAGCAGAAACTCACCATTCACCATCAACAAAGTTCTCACCCATTGAAAATGTTTTTAAATGTCATTTTTCTTTCGCAGTAGAGAGTCACCACACAAGAGACTAACTGGTGCGTAATATAAAAACTTGCTACGGAAATTTATTGAAGATTTTTCTATTGCAAAGGTTGAGAGAATCCAGTTGCAATTTGTCGCCGTTATTTAACATATTTATATAGCTATGGTCCGTGTACGTTAGCACAACGAGCTCATTTTTCATCATTTCTTCTCATCTTTTTTTTTCAATTCTTTTAATGCAGAAAAATAGATAGCAATTTCATTTATCTGCGTTTTATCGTTCGCGGTTGGTAGAAGCTCAGTTTTTCCACTTGGTTCTCAAGAGCATTTCAAATCTCAGTGAATTGCTTTTACTGAAAATTTAAATTTATAACTTCCTGAATGTAACACTTAATGACAACAATCCTTTGTGGCAGTGCAAACTTTTTGTAAAGTTTTTCGATGGGAATGCTGAAATGATAAAAAAAACAACGCATTTGATATTTTGAGCTTTCAATTGCCCGTAATACAGCTCAACGTTGAATGACGTCCCATTCAAATCAAAATTGGTTGAACTTCAGAGATGTGAAATCGGTTAAAGAAGTTTTCTTTTTCAAGGATGAAAAAGAATCGAGTTAATAAATAAGCGATTGATGAACTTTCTCCAGAGATGAATTGTAGATTATATCAAAATTCAGCTTTTGAACATGTTTGAGCACATATTGCATATTTTATTTTGTTAAATTTTTTAAAAATATTTTATGAAGTGAAAATTTGTTTGTGAAAACGCAATCTCTTTTTGTTTCTCAACACAATTTAAAACCCCAAAGAGTTTCAAATTTGTGCCATGGCCTGAATTTGATTCTACCATTTTTCGATTAATTTCACCCTCAGGCAAAATTCATTTTATGCAAAATTCAGTTGTGGTTAAGCTGAAAATCGAATGCAAACACAAATAAACAGTGCGTAGAGAGATTGACGAATCAATATTTGAATATTCCGCTGTGAATATCGATGAGGTGGCTGAAAATGTTTGATTACATTGGAAATTAATAGGTTGTTTTATTGACATTTTTTTTTACTTGAATCTGCCACTTTTCAACAACTGTCAAACTGTAACCAGTTGTGGCATTCGAGTGCCAAAAAAAGTGAAATTCAGTGGAATAGGGAAAAAAACGGCGAACAGGAATAAGCAGGTTAAATTATTTGACTGGCAACAAGACTGCGGGTTTCAGTTCAATGAATTTTGCAGTGGCAAAAAGACATATATATATGGATATGCGTTAAGTTTGGTTAGGGCTGGTTCTGGGTTTTTTCACAGACGCTTCTTCTTTTTGCCACGTCTCTTCTGTTTATAATTGCATGAGTTGGCAAACCTGAAGTGCCATTGAGAGTTGAATGTTCATCGATTGCTCCAGCAAAATCAGCACCATTTCAATTCAATTTTCCGTTTGGCACAGTTGCTGTGACATGAGCAAACATTTTTCGTTCCATAAAATTTATGGTGTCTTTCAAAGTTCAAAAGCTCATGATGCTATTTCAACGAATAAAAATCGCAATGGTACACGTTTATTGGATTGTAACCCGGAGATAAGCCAATAAAAAGACATGAATGCGATGAACGTGTCTCTGTCTCTTTCTATGACTCTGTGTGTGTGAATGTGTCTTGATCTAATAGTACAGTCTTCGCACATACTTACCAATAATAAATATATTCTTTTGGATAACGCGAGGCGGATAAGTGGATATCTGACATTCATATGTTCCTTCGTCTTCTTTTACCACCGACTCAATTTTCAGCTTCCAATTGTTTGGATACTGGAATTCGATTTTGTAGCGACTATCGCCCGAATATGTTTGTTGGCCCACTGTTAACAATTCAAGACCGCTTTCGCCTGGCTTTCGTCTCACCCACGATACCTGGTTCCAAAATTAAATTACAAACGAAATACTTTTCATCAATTTGATTCGGAGGCAAACAAACAATAGAGAGAGAAAAAAACAACAACTAAAAAACAGTGATGGCATCGAAAATAAATATTTTATTTGAGCGTGTTGAATCGTATTAATTTCAAATCAAGTACAGGTAACAGGTGGCCAATTCACACCGGGTAGATTTTTATTGATCACATTTTAAATTACGCAATTTTTTATTTGTTTGTTGTTTGCTCTCTCTCTCTCTCTCCCACTGACAACTCAAAAAATAGCCAAAACAAATATTTTTCTGTACCGCATCAGCGGCAAATATATATTCATTGTGAATGTTCGCGAATTATAAAACCCGACCCTGTATGCTCTTTGATTTCAAATTAATGCTGGCTTCAAATCAAAATGGAATTTGATCGCTCCATCCGAATTTTTGCAATGTCGACAAAATAATTTCGGCCAAAATGTGAATTTTATGCAGCCCAACAAAATAACAGTGGATGAAAAAAAAGATGATTGATGATAGATGTTAAATTGCATATTTAACCGAATAAAAAAAAACACACACACACAAACACCCAGAATTCGAACGGAATTCAACCATTTTTGGACCCCCGAGAAAATATATACCCCATTTTCTCACAACCGATAATTACTTCCGACTCGTAAACAATGACTGCAAGCAAACGTTTGCTCAGCTCCAAGCGAAAACTGTAATTACATACACCATTTTCATTATTATGTTTTGACGAATAAAATTTCAGACAGTTTTATGATTACACAACAGCAAAAGTGCAGAGAATCCGACAACACAACCAATATCAACCGCCAATGGGCTCATACTCATTTTAATAATTTATAGTTTTGTGTACTGAAATCCCAAAATTACGGGATACATTTATACATATCGATATTATTGAGCGCATAGAGCTCTGCAAGCTAAATTGCTGTGTATGTGTGTGTGTGCAAGTGTGTTTGTTGGAATGATGGCTTTTTATGCCAAATTATTGGTGTACGACTAGGAGTCGGGAATACGAGATTCGTTGGGAAGTCAATAAGCGTCATCAATCATCTGTGAAACTATAATTAGATGCAAGTCACATAAAACACATCTAGCGACTGAGGAAAAAAAAACAGAGGAGCAACAACAGTAACAATGCGGGGGAAAAAACATCGATGGGTATAATAGCAGACTCTTATTTACGATCTATTTTACGTCATTCACACGAATGGTCGACTTCATTGTAAATGCATGAGTTTTAAAATTGGATCCGAATTTAACGATGAAATCCGGCATTTAGCCACAGCACCGACTGATTTTGATTTTGGAGCTGCTCTAAAACATGGATTGCATAAATTCTCAGCCAATGTGTAGTGTGTACACGAGCAGGCCTCATTGATATGGACGAAATCTGAAACATTCATCAAATTTAATTTTTAAGCACTTCAAATCGGAACAGAAATGTCTTCATCAACGGTGGTTGTAATTTTGATTTTGTCGGGTATTGGATTTTTTTGTTGCATTCAACTTTGAAACACTTTTCGGAATACTGAATTGATGTAGCCGATTTGAGGGCTTTGACTAGTCGTCAAATTGCCTATTCCGCTACCTATTTTAAGCAATTCAATTAATTAGTTAACATGCTGCATTTTTGCTGCTAACAATTTGATCAGCTGTCCAGTGGAAATGCAACATTCTTTGTGCTATCGAAAGTGCCCTTAAGGAACTTCCTTCTACAGCATTTCTACTGCTATCTTTGCAAATTATGTAAATGGTTCGGCATTTAAATTTTAAAACACTATCGTTCTCGTTCTCGTTCTTATTCTCATTCTCTCTATTTTCGCCAAAACGAACAAAAAATTCCAAATAAAGAAGTGCACAACCGCAGCGTAAGAGCACCGAGCACACAGGGATCACAAAGTGTGCGGTTTCGGTGTGTATATATTAGCAGCAAGCACGAAAATATATTTAATAATGTTCCAAAAATATATTTTCGCTCTAATTTCCGATACAAAATACACACGTTCCGTAGTAGTATGTGCAAGTGTATGTGTGTTTGTGTGCATGCCAAATGTAAAACAACTAAAACCTATTTTACATATTCGGATTCACAGCAACGCTGCCACAATTCTCTCTTTCACATGTTGTGAACCCGTTCCATTCTTTCGTCTTTCTGAAAATATCCGAGGGCATTTGCCGTTTATATTGTGTGCGGTTTTTTTGTGTGAAAATGACTTTTATAAACACATCTCATTGCAGCGAAAACAGTTTCGATTTTTCGAATGTCACTGTTTTAAGCATTGGTGCCCATTTTTGTGTGGTTTAATGTGGAAATTTTAGCTGGCTAAAATAACAATTCAAGGAAATCCAGTTAGCTGATTAATAAAACGTTGACCCAAACACCACAAAAAGGGATCTGTTACACTGGGCACACAGTTTGTATTGAAATGATGTGTTTTCACATTAGAAACAAAGTTGAAACTCCATTTCTGGAGCTGCTAATTTAATTTGTTTACATAAGAGCTTAACAAACGTTAGCCCCGATTTAAATTCTTAATCGTCTAAGATCAAAATATATCATGTATAAAATCTCAAAGGATGTGGTAAGCCAGTGACACTTTGCAAAACTTTTATCCAAATGAATTACTTCAATATCGCCGTACTAATAAATTTTCAACACCACGCTAAAATATTTATATTTTACATTGCACCAAAAGTTGAGGGCGCAACATATTTTTTGTAAAACCATTTCCCTATTGATTTTAGCGTGATATGAATCATGTGGTGAACGCAATGGTATTAAATTGCAGACACACTCTCAATCCCACTATAAATCGGCTTATACACAGTAGAGAAAAAAAAATAAATATTGTGTGCCACCGCAAAATATGCACCCGAAAGATGAACAAACAAAAAAGTAGTGGTGAAAAAAAGCTCTATGAATGTCGGAATGGGATTAACAAAATAAACAGTGAATCTGGAATGGTGTGCAAAGCCGAAGTGAAATGAATGAAACGAAAAAAAAAAAAAATAAAATAAGCCAAACTGTAGAACATTTAAATACGTACGGTTTTATCTTGCAATAAACTGATCCGGCAATTAAGATAAACGGCATTTCCAATGGGCACCGTGATATTGGTTACGTTTCCAACCGATGGTATATCCTCAAAATGTGGCCCATATCTAAGCAGTGAATGTGTGCCAGGCATTTGCAAGTGCATTCACATGTTTTGATGCAACAATGGCCATAGCGGTGGTGGTGGTGGTGCGATGGATGAAGCAGCAGAGGTAGTGGCACCAGCAGCACCAGCAGTACCAGAAGCAACAGCAACAACGATGATGGAATAATCGCATAAAAGTGATCACATGCATGTAGGTGGCGGATGAACATTCAACGTATTCATTGGAGTTGTCAAAACGAATATATGGTATCCATGCAGTGGTTGGTGGTGTTGTCAACGATGTTAGCATTTCCGTTTCGACCCAGATAGTTTGAATGTATATACACACCCGACAAAGATAAGCAAAATGTTAAAAGTGATACAAAAACAAACAAACAAACCAGTTATGGGTTGAAACTGGTAATTTTTCCTTCGTCTACTTTTTTTTTTTTTTTTTGAAGTAAATTTGTGCAATTTTCATTTGTATTTGCGGATGGAACAAAAGTTTTAATTTGCGAATCTGATCAGAGGTCTCTGTCGAAATGCGGGTTGTTATGCATGGTTTAAATAGCGGAAGTCAAAGTAATCAGTTTCTTCTTTGAGTTGAATATTTTGTGAGCCATTTTTACGATTCTTGAGATAACAAAGTTTTCCAAAAAGGAATAATGTCAATGATAAAAACGATTTAGCTTTTACAGAGCGATGTTGAAAGGGATTTTGGGAGGGTGGAAGACTCAAATTGGAACGGACCATTGAAGACGAAAAGTACCATGGGAAGGAAACGCTTCTAGACAAAATTACCAAGAAAAATGTCCATTCTTTGCGAGCGTTCATTCTTCAAGATATTTATAATTGCATTAAAACTGATCACAATATATTCTAGCCGTCGACCATGTTTTAAGTGTTTTCCATTCGTAAATGTCTTATGAAACGCAGATGGTGATTTTAAAGCTTTCAAAGCAAAGCAGCTTTCTTCCATTTAACGGATGTCCTTTTCAAACAATGTTGAAGTATTTTAGATGATTCTTGGCATTTTGAACTACGACCTCGAAATGTGCTCTTTTCGATATTTAAATTCTATTTTTTCGCCAAACGAAATTCATACCGAAACACACAAAATGGTTTCAAATCATTCCTTTTCAATAGGATAAAAAGACCAATTATCTATAATAATTCACAATGAATTTGCTCGTATTTCATTACGCAAAAACGTTAGAATGGAAACCATCTGCCGGCGAAGCCATTTCGCTTTCATTTATGTTTTCGAACAAATGAAGCTTTCCACTCAATAGCGTCCAATACAATGTGTGAATTTGTACCAGAAAATCACGGTAAATAAATACGTTGACTGCACAATTGTTGCTAATCTAACACAATGTCCCTTGGGCTGTTAAATGTATGCGTCAACAGTACTTATGTGTGTGTGTGTGTGTTTGCGTTGGTAGCACTTTATCTGCATGCCATAAAATACCAGAAGCAATTAAATTTTAATGAAACCAAATAAACCAAGCGACAGCAATCTTTTGCATTTGTCGTATCACACCGTTTCACATTTTCCAGGTTATTTGTGGAAATGTCAGTTGTATTTATTTGACAATGGTGTAAAAACAAAACAAAAAATATGTTGGTTTGCCATTGGAAAGAGGTGTGTTTGCATGTCATTCGGTTTAGTTGAAGTGTTGGCAAGCACACACACAACCACCCATCCACCCAGAGCTGCCTATTTCACAGAGACACGGTACACTTGTGTTACCAAATCGTTAGACACTTTGTAATGCAAATGATACTTGATACAAACCTATGATCGTGATGAAGATGCTTGCTATTTGATACCGACAGAGAGTCAAGTATATGATTTATCATTGGCGGTGGTTCAGTGCGTATATTTTTCGATAGAGTCAATTGTTTCTGTGCAATTTGAAAGTGGGTTCGATTGGCCGCCGCTGAACCATTGGTCTTTGCATGATGATGATGATGTTGCATGGTTTTCGTTCGATTCAATGCTAACAATGGATTTGAAGTTGTTTTAAAACGTGATTTTGTCAAAATGTTCGGTGATATTGTTGACGAATTACTGTGTGTTACACTCTCTATCGATAATAATGAAACATTGCTAACAAAGTATTTATTGTGTTCGCCAACCGTTCGACTTGTTGCAATCGTTGATGTTTCAACAGCATGTGATTCATTCATTTCATGTGAATTTGACTGTAAACTACTCAAATTTGATTGCACTTGATTAACAAAATACTTGTTATTCAGTTGATTTGAGGGCGATACCAACATCAAAGCCTCTTTTATTGATGACATTGATTTAAAGCGATGATTTTCTACCATTTCGACCTCCAACGCCTGGGTTGTTGCAGAAATTGTTACGCTTTGGGCACCATTAGCTAGAATTTAAAAAAAAGTAGAAGAACAAGAAAACGGTTAATGCATACAATAACAATTGTTGTACAAGCAAATTGTACAGTTTCATTTTTATCCTTCAGTTAAGTAAAAGAAACGCCATATTTCGAATTATACGAAGCACTTAGTGAGAAAATATGCGACTGCAATGCAGCATCTAAAATGAATTTCGAATAAAATCGCGAACAATAAGATTCATTAGGTGGATTGCGGAAATTGACACCATTTGAATGCGTCTCGTTGTGCTAACACACAATAATAAATGCAACATTGGAATGGCGTGGAAAATGGTGTTTCACCCATTTATATCTGTTCATCATGTTCTAGTTTTGTGCTTGGGTGCTTGGTGAATGTGGCCACAATTATGCAAACACAAACTGTGAATAGCAACACCATATTGCAAATACTTCCCTAGGTCATCTGCTTCCAGTCGAAAGCATCTTCCCTTGACCGAAAACGGAATATTATCCATTTTCTTTTACTACTTAATAATAATCAACATTTCTCTGTTATGGTTCAATTTATTATGTGGAAACTTACTCGGTTGGATGTTTGATGGTTTGGTGTGTTCCATTTCATTGTTGATAGCTGATGCTGTTGAAATCCGGTCAATTGTGCTAGCTAAATATGTTGTTTGTTGGCTTGGTGCGCTGTCATCGTTGCTTTGATTATTATTGTTATAATTCACATTTATTAAAAATGTATTAGCTATATGAGTATCATTGCCGTTGCTATCGCTATGGCTTAAAATATTCGATGGTTGGCTCATCGTCATCGTTGAGTAGCTACTTAAAAAATACAGCAAAACATGAAAATTCACTTTATATCGCATTTTCATTAAATTTTCTGTTCGTTCGCCTCAACGCCGCTGGGCTGATTTGAGAATGAATTTCAAGGAATCCCGGAACTGTACACGCCTTTGTTTAATTATACCGGTTTCTATTGCACACACTTGACAACAGCGTGGATTACATCAAATTGTTATGTGCCACGTAAATTGTTCGCATCAAATCGTTTAATCGTTTGCTTGAATGATTTCCTTTGTTAATTTATGATCCAGCCAAAAATATGTATGCTCTTGATTAGTCTCATTATCGCATTTATTTGTTCTAAACACCCGATTAAATGACCTCATTTTGGATGAGATTTTACGCAACCGAACATACAATCCACCAAGAAAAGTTTTGCTTTCATCGAATATGGTTTGTTATTGTTGTAATTCGCGTGGGTGTTGTTGATTTACCAGTGCCAGTGATTTATGTCCGCCTGAAATAGAAAAGACAAGATAATTCAAATATCAAGTTGAATTATGAATTTTAACGGAAGGAAATTTAGTGTTGAGCAAAGAAAAATGGCTCCAGCCAACCAAACACACACACACACAGAAGGAGAGAGAGAGAGAGAAATAAAGAAAATGCTGAACTTGATCGTTGTAATAAATTCGAATCTTCAGCAAAATTATTATTTATAATAACGCTATTTTATTCCAACAACAACAAAAATTGCCTCATTTTTATTCATCGCTCCAAAAATGTTGCCACAATTTCTCGATGAATTTGTGATAATATGCGACTAACGACAGTACTCCCTACAGTTGACGTTAATTATCCGATTAATTCGATTCATCGCTCAACATGACACGCATAAAATTCAGAGCGCTCAACTTGAATTATATTCAAGATTGAATGGCAAACATTTCCACCGGATCAATCAATGTAATCAGTGTCATGTTGAACAAGAATCGGCCAATGAAGCAATTGATGCAATATTCGACAGTTTCCATACACTTTTTCTCGCAATGATTCGTTAACAAACAAACAAACAGAAAAAAGAAGTAAAATTGCGACTAATAAAAAATGAATGGCCCAAAAGTTATTACTCATGGATGAAGATGAATTTTGGTTTTTGCGTCAAAAACTTTTACACCGGCCGCTTTTTGATTGACGATAAATACAAAGTTACCGAAGACAGAAATTGTGAAAAGAAAAAAAAAATGTCTTTTGATTCACAAAACATTAATATCTAAATAAATAATTGTTTTTGCTCGGTTTTTATTCGCAGACATCATTTTCCATCGACGTAGAGAAAATTGGCCCATCTATTGGCCAGTCAATTTTATGCCATTTCACTGCCATTCAGCAACGGAACTTCACCCAGAGACTTTATTTAATTCATCTTTTTTGATGTGCTACTGTGCCCCAGTCACACAAATAAATTAGATCGCAATCCAAGTCACAATTGTTAAGCAATATTTTGCCATGTAATGGAATTCTTAATGCCATTCCGTAAATTTGGAGAGTATAAAAAAAAACGAAGAGAAAAATTGGAACACTGTATGGATATTGTATGCCAAATTCTAGGGATGGTTATCTGAAAAATGTTTGGTTTTCAATATTTTTTTTCCAGGGCGGCTCATTCGCGTTGAATATTGTGCTCATTCGGTTGCCCCGGATGGCATTGCCATTGATGGTGCTGCTGTGCAAGCCAATTTTCCATCGTATTGATTTTCGACAGTTTCATGTGTACACAAAATTTGGATTATTCGCTACATAAACCATAATAAAGCCGAATCATTTTCAGTGTGTTTGCATTACCGAATTGAAAACTAAATCTATATCACCCGAAATACGAAGCACTTAGCATCGATTCAAAGCAAAAATAGCGTAACATAGATCATGGTCAATTTTGGAGTTGTTCCCATTTTCATTTTTCTTCTATCTTCCATTGCCGACCACACTCACACTCTTATCTTTGGTATTCCAATATTTTAAACTGTTAGGCATTCAATACAAGAATATTATACTCGTTGTTTCCATTCATTTGATCCCAGTATGCTTACGTGCTCTTGCATTGGCACTTGGAATAAAAGTTTCATTTTCCAGAAAAGACAAAAAAAAAGAAATAAAACCGAAAAAATGGAAAGTATGCTTTAAATGTGCACTTATCGTAGATAAATGAAAGAGATAGAGTATATACTGAACTCCATTGCAAAGAGAAGCCGATGTAGTTCTTTTTTTTTATTCAAAAGTATGTCAACTGAATTTAGTTTTGCGTTCAAGCACTTTTCAGAATGCAGCGAATTCATCAGCTATATGCAGCACATTCCATAAATGCCTTTAAATTCTATTGAAAATTAAGTAGCTTTTGAAATAGAAAAAGTTTGCGCAGAGAAAAAGAGAAGGCTGAATTAAACCATATTCAGTTTAAGTGGATTCCTCTGGTGTTTTTTTTTTCATTCAGTGTGTGTCCCTCTTTTTCGCTTAATGTCAGACGACAAGTATCTCATGGTTAACGAATTCGCACAAATAGCATGGCTTTTATGTTTATCGTTCAAGTATAGTTTTGGACTATGTTCCAAAGTTTTTGTATGAAAAGTGTGCGGTTGTGAATATATTCATTTTTTTCATCTCGTTCTACTTCTAAGCGAAACTTCAACATGTGGGTGTACCGAATTGACAAAATGAGACGCAACGAATGGCAAAAAAAAACTTTCATGTTTGCTATAAAAATCATGTTTGATTATGTCACTGCATGTTTCGTACTCAACATGAGTGATATTTGTCAAAAACATTCCTCTAATCATGTGTCTACAATCTTCATTTGCTTTCATTTGCCCAGAATCAAGAGAGGGAAAAAAAGGATAATATTTGCCGATGAATTTGTGTCCGTTAATAAAATTATTAATAGACAAGATGCTTATCGCATTTTGTGTTCGTTCATCATACATGAGACTAACGTACACATTTGTTGTCGAGATGATGTCGATATCAGCGCTCAATGTACAAACGTACATTGTACATGAACACCGAACAGCATTTTGTACTGTACACTTTGGCCAAAGATACACAAACATCGGAAAATGACTAATGAATAGTGTAAATAAACGCATCAAAGCGTTTAGTGTGGGCAGTGTGTTTGGATTGTTTATCATCCGAAATCACCCTAGCCATCACCACTCTCGAGTGCTGCTGAAAGCTAACAACAATTGATACACAATGATTGCTAGGCTCATCGAGATCGTACATGCGTATCTGTTTCATATTTTCAAAAATTTCGACCACTGTTATCTCTTCCGTATCGAAATATTTAATTGATGAGATGAGAGAATGCTGGCCGAAAATGCTGTTGAACTCATTTTATATTACATATTCCCTGAATTGAGGGGCTCCAATTCCCTGGCTGTTCGAATCACCGAATCATGTTACCACCGAATTCAACCACCCCAATGTTTGCTGGTTCTGTTCTTGTTGTTTCGAACAAAAGAGAAGTCGATTGGTCACATGCATAGACACGTTCACTTAATACACGAATAACAAAAGGCAAAACATAATTTGTTGAAACAGGCTCAACAATAACGATGAGTAGACAATTTTATTGCCAACATCATATCCATAACCATGTGCGTTCATTTACCAACGAGTTCTATTTTAACCTCACAGTTGAGTGCGTTGCGTTCCATCGTCCACTGCTTCGTCGCCCTTATTCTATCCGGGCACATCATCATTGATTCATTTCGTTTTATTATTTTGGCACATATAGGAAAATAGTTGGGCAAGTATAATAATAACACCAAATACAACGTTCTCGTACACATAGATACATGATCAAAAATGAGCTTAAGTAAATATTTTTCCGAAATGCCTTGACTCTTTGGCTAAATTCAATGCATAGAGACAAATGCCAAAAATGAAACAGCAACAGCGTGAAGTGGAAAAAAAGGAAGATATGACAGACAAAATGTAATGACAGTCAATCCAATATGTCTTTTACTCAATGTCATACTGAAATTCAATAGCTTAGCTTGAGATAACGTGCTTCGTATTCACTGAATTATGGTTTTTCGTTTGTTCTTTGCGAAATGTGTCACCCATAATCATTCGTCTGACGTACAGAAAAAAACTCCAAATATTTTCATTCCTTACAGATTTGTCATGTATGATAATGTTCGGTTTGATTGCATTGTTGAGCTATGCGTCAAGAAGTAAAGAATGTATAAAAGTAAACATTTCACTGTATAAATTAAATACGATTCGTTTCGCATTTTCACATTGAGCCTAAAACACTTTTCAAATTCAAATCACTCAGCCATGTTTTATACTTCTTAAAATCTTCCCACAAAATTCAATTAAATACAAAGCATTAAATTAATTGATATAATTTTGTAAAATTCATAAATTTCCATTTGTATTTATCACAATTCTATTTATGTCGTCGAACAGTTAACAAACTTCCGGATTGTTGTAGAAAAACCGGATCCCAAGCAATTCCGTTACATTCATATTTTGACAAAATTGTGTAAAACAACTCTGCACAAGCTCGTGTGTATGATGTCATATTTTACAGTAATCTGAAACATAAATTCATGCGTATTTTATGAGAGACGCTGAATTCGTATGTTGGCTGACAACATTGGCATTATCGGATTGTCATTTGATGTGGATATGGATGTGAATGTGACCCATCTGCATAAACATTTTTCCCATCGCAATATTGGCACACACTAAATTATGAGATATTTGACCGCGGCTGCGATAGCAACATCGGCCATTGCAATGGAATACGAGTATTATGAAATTGTTCATTTGGAAAAATCGAATGTCCATACTGAAACTGTAATGAATAAATGAAATGAAAAACCATGGATATTGCAGTATAATTAGACTTTCTGTGCGTCCGAATTTCCATTACGTTGAAGCTATCGAGGAAAATATCGAAAATGATTGACAAAAGGCACACAATTGTGCCAATAGTTTCGGTGTCATTCAATGGAAATTTGCAGAATTTCGGCTCAAGTTTCGCATCACATCGAAAAATGCATTGCGCTTCTTTAATGAAAATGAATACAAAAGCATGTTTTGGACACCAAAAATCTAATTAAGCAGATACGCGCTGACAAATTTCGTTTGAAATTCAATATTATTGTTGAATTTTTCGCATCGAGAGAATTCAACAATTTTCAGGCGAATCAAATATCAATGGTGAACGTGAAATATTCGAGGCGCCAAATGTTATATGGGCTTCTATTTATCTTTCATACTTTCCGCTTTTGATGACATTCAAATGCGTTTGCCATTCGAGAAAAGCTTGTAAGGTTGTTAATTCGATATAAATGAGATTGTGATGAGATACTTTTCGCGTCGAAGTCAACAACAACAGCAACAACAAAAAAAATCTTCCAAAATACGAAATAATTCAAATCCATTTCAACAGATTTTCATTTCACTTTCTGTTGACATTCTCAATGCAAAATTATGCGAATAACAATTGAAATTGAAATTGCGCGCTTTGGGAATTTCGGTTCATTCTATCATTTTGGTTTATTTCGTTGTTGTTTTTGTTTTTTTTTGTTCATGTGCTCACTCTGTCACTGTGCTCATTTTAATTTTTAATGATTCTTTGCTTTTTGTGTACGACAATGAAGGTGTTTGTATTTCCTTTCATTTTATATGCACCAAGTGATTTGGTAGCTTTGTGCCGATGTGACCAAATTTCGATCGAAAAGGCTTTATTCGCACATAATTTTTTTTTTGTTCGTCGTATTCTCCGTGAAGCCGTTCAGCATTGAGGATTGACATCGCAGTACTTCGATTAAGCTCTGTGATTGCGAAGGTAAGTGCTTTCAAATAAACAACGGATAAACGTAACACCCAAATGGTGTCCCAAACGCATTCCAATTCTTCATCAAAATTGAATGCAAAATTTTCTATTTATCATAATTGATCGGGTTTTTTTTTGTGTGGCTTTAATCTGTTTATCACGAGACGACCGCCGGAACCGTGAAGATTCCACATGGGACATGATCATTTTCACATTCTTAAGTGCACAGTGAATAACATTGTTATGGTTCAATTGTGCATTTTATTCATGAACACAAATAGCATGTGTGCGCGTGAGATTCCATTTCGTAACCATCGAAATTTAAGCAAAGGCACACCATTTTCACGTCGCATTATCGTTTAATGCATTTCACGAAGTGCCACTTAACCGGTGTATGTGTTCCGGTAAATTTTCTTTTGAAAATTGCACAAATTGAATGGTTGTTGCTATTTGCACGGTTAAAAAGATGAAACCATTTGAGATTGTGGAACAGTGTCATTTTCGTTTATTACAATCATTACCACGAAATTACAAAACATTTCAAATAGCTTGTTGCTCGTTTTCAAAATGAAGACATTTTTTTTTCGTTCAATGCAAGCGATTCACCTCATTTGTTCTCCGAACCTTACAGAAGAAATTAACCTCATACAGTAGAAATTCTATGAAAAGCATCGTTAAATTTAACGGATTAGAGTTTGTTTGTTCGCACACACGCAAAAACTGTATGAATTTAAGAAAAATTTTGTGTATTTATAAAAATTGAATTTTCTTAAAATAATATCAGATGTGATGTATTATGTAGTAAAAGCTTGTTCATTGTATTCAAAGTGTGTATCCAGCTGATTTGATAGGAATTCAGGTGAGCTTAACATCGTGAAGTGATTTCATGTGGTTCTTAAAATGACTCCCTGTTTTTTCGAAAAATCACGAACCCAATCAAATCCAATGCTTGTTTTCCAGATGCGTAAGTGCAAAATTACTTCCAAAGAACTACCGAGCTACATGGAGTAAAGCAATTACCGTGTACGATGTAGCGATAGCTCAAGATATTCACAGCAATATCCTACTTGAGGAGCGAGTTTTAACCACGTTCGAGCGTGTTATAAATCCGCATAAAAGCTCGCTACCATCAAATAAAACTTCCCATCAAAATTGTGGGTAAGTGCAGTCAATCGTAAGAAAATTATGTACTCTATGAGATGGATTATGATTCGATGTGGCGAAATGTGCACAAGATGCATGATATTAATGACATTATTTACAAAGTTGACAGCTGACACAAGTTGCGTCTCGTAGTAAATAAATCTCTTTTTCCACACACAAAAACTACACTTGTTATAGCAACTTTTAAAACCATAAACAAGAGATTTCTTGAGAGTTTGATCACCGGTTCTGATGGATGCGCGTTCCAATCGGGCTTTGTTCTACTTTTCACAGAAACGCGTTTAATTATAGTTGATTTTTTTTTCTTAAATTTTTTCCATAAAGTAGAAAACCTGTGACAAAAGCCTCAAATGTTGTAAAACATACGAATAAACTGTGATTACTTCCTAGATAGTGGCAATGTTGTGCATGCAAGTACCACCTAACAAGAAAACTATTAAAAGTAATTGCAAATTTTTAAATTTAGAGTAAGTATAGTTTTGTGCCAGTTCTACGTTTTTTTTTTCTTTCCATTTTATTGAGATTTTACATGGAAAACGGGTTGCAACACCGAATATAAAATCACCGTCTGTAACGCATTGCGCAATGATGCAAATTATTAAATGAGAAAAAGCATATTTTGTCACAGAATAATCCCACAGTACACGGATTTATGTGAATTTATGCATCAACATTTGTACCAGTGTGTTTGCAAATTAAATGGAGCGACGAGCAAGAAAAACAAACTTTTAAACTTATTATGACAATCAGAAAGCTGCTCAAGATAAATTGAAATGCGATTCGAGTGGCAACAGTGGCACACAATTTTACAGAATATAATTCAATTGAATTGATTTTACTTTGTTCCAGTCGACTTGAGATTAAGTACTCTTGTAGGTTATATGATCTGTCATCCATTTAAATGGATGTAAAATCTTCGTAGAAACAGTACCAGTTTTGTCCAGGCGAATCGCTCTATAAATCAAACTAATTCAACTCGAACACAAAATTGATGTAGACGGTTGGTGTTTGATCTATCGTTAATAATAGTAACAATTCTTAACTCTCAATCGAACATTGCATCGTCGTTTTTATGGTCGTTTGTAACATTTCGTTTTAATTTAAACGTTAACGTTTAAATGCTTTGATGTTTTGATGTACAATGATTGAGTATCAAAATGGAAATCAACCATAGAATTCAAAGTGTTGTTTATTCATTTTGTTAAAATGTTCATTCATCATTTTGAGTTTCATTCAATTTTTCGGCCACTTGAAAAGCAACCATTTTTTCCGGCGTCTGGTCACTCTCTACCCGGTTTTTTCTGTCTGAATCTGGCTGAAAACTTTTTCGTAAACCGGGAAAAAAAATAAGAAGAAGAAACTTGATGAAGTAACATTTTTGAAAAACGAAAAGTCTATGGCCACTTGTGACACAGTAATCAAGTGGCTCAATGATTCAGGTACATTGTTCGAGTTAAATTGAGTCGACAATCCTTTTTACGGTTCACCAAATCTTTTCTACATTTTACGTTCGCTGTGTTTGAACAGTCACATTTTTATTGCGACAGGAGTAAAATTGTTCGAGCATAAATTGATATAAATACCGTCGGTTATGGTAAAGAGGCGCGTGAATTGATTTTATTAAGAGATCTTTACACATTTCAATTATTCGTAAGGAAAAAAAGGGTCCAATTGGCACATGCACACACAAACACACACACACATTGCAGCCTTGATATATGAACAGGAAATTGAACTAATTGGATTGAAAATCGAATCGATTGCTGTTTTTGTTCGTGGTCGTTTGGAACATTAAACGTGGCTACATGTTTCAAAACATGATGTTTGATATCAATATAAAAAGTCCATAGCACGAGTCATATTAACTGCATATGGCTATTGGTATCTTGTCCGGTGCGCATGAAGAATCCAAGGCGCCGAAGTGTAGCTAATTCGTTCGTCGGGCATATATTTTATTATCTAGAAATGGCATTTTTATTAAGCACAAGCTAAAATTCAATTACGTGTTCCATTGAAATATGGTTGAATAGCAAATAAATCGAGTCAAAAAGTCAGATAATAGGAGCGTTCTTTGTGAATTGAATCGTTTCGATTGGAAATAAATTGGCAAAAAAAAGGTAGAAATACTGTGTGTGTGTGTTAATAAATAAACGTAAAATCAATTTGATGTCACAGCAAACTTAATTCACCGCCTATGGATTTACTTGAGTGTGGAATCTCACACCGTGATTTCGTATTAAATTGGTGTTACCAATGACTTGATCCATTTATGCAATGAGCAATATACAATAATGTTTAAGTCAACAAAAGATATAACATCAATAATTGAAATACAAACAGATAGACACCTTCGATAAGTCAATCAATTTTGAATGCTTTCGCATTTCCCACGCACAATGCGTTAGTGTCGTGAATTCAAATGTTCAACATTTAAATAGATAATTTTTATTCAGACAGAAACACAATGTTTTTTTTTTGGCATTGTTGTGTCTATAAAGTACCAATTTATTTGGAAATGTATGTGAAACAATGTCAATGCTTCCGGTAACATGATAATGATATTTCCATCGAATCAGACGCAAACATTCACAATGTTCATCGTCTGATACTATACACTAATAATAGATGCTCATGGAATGATATTTCATGTTGTTGATTCTCTTTTTTTTCAGAAGATAGCATTTTCCATTTTTGTTATTCCATTCAACCACTTCCCATTGATTCGTATCTTTTGCTCTTACACGATTTATATTCTGTACATTTTTTCCCGTTATTATCCGATTTTCTTTTGGCCTGTCTTGTTCTTTTTCAGTTGCTCTGGTATTATCCGTTGGATGACTATAGCTGTGTTCAATGCACGATTTAGTTTCATTTTTTTTTTCTCTTTCTCTTGATTTTTGGGGCGCTATTGAATGAGATTATGCGCAATGAATACGAAAACGTACATTGAAATTGGAATTCATTTCCTTTTTTTTGTGCACAATTGTTCAGCATTTTTTGATTGCAAACAGCATTGTGTTAAGTTCTTATGTAGCTTTCAAATTTATCGATTTTAGATTTGATTCCTTATTTTTCGCGCAACTTTAAACAAACGAGAAGAAGAGTTAATAGTTATTTGTCAATGCGTACTTTGATTATTGCCTTTTCCCATTATGATGAAGAGAGAATTTGAATTTATTTTCTTTATGCATTTTTTAGGAAATTGGAAAAATTATAAGAACAGAATCTAAGTACAAATTTACATTTCTTTTTGAAAAATGGAATTTCATCGCAATGCCGTTTATAAAAGTGTTATCAATTTTGGTAAAAGTTTCGTTTTACTCATTTCACATCGAGCATAGTCTTTAATAGCATTTATCAATAGATGAATGAACTGGCCACTCAGGTAGAAAATTAATTAACAATTTTCCATCAAGTTTTTCCATCAAATGAATTATTTAAACTGTTCGTTCGCTAAATGTTGTAATCCACTTGTGTAGATTTTTAATCGAAAGCTTTTCAGTAGCAATTTGAGATGAATTTGATTAGCCACAAAACCTTAATCCCAAAATAAAGAGCACACAATCGCTTGGTGTAACGGAAGATAGCTGCCGTGTGTGTGTGTGTGTTAATAGAAGTGCATATTCAATGAAATTTATGGCAACGAGATACCAAGATAAGCTCGTTGTTTGGAAATGAAAGACTAGTTAAATGGTCGAATTCACGTTGAATAAACATGAATCGACTTGAAATGTGTTGGTCGCAATTGTTTTGAGAGCACAGCCCAAGCACTCTTAATAGCTATAAGCCGACTTAATCAAGATTTTATGAAACGAACACACTACAGGTGCAGATCGCTTCATCTCTTTATGCATTTAATGTTTTCGTAATTAATTTTCACTCATTATTATCTACAGCTGCAATTTAACGGCACAATTGTGCCTCGCATGTGCCACACATTTCACGTACATTTATACGCCGAACACAGTTCAGCTTTTGTTATGAAATTTCATAGGCGTGTGCTGAAGGATATAGCAAAGGCGGTACTAACACTCGAGATTGTCGATACTCAGTCGAGTATTACCGACACCTAGTTCGACGGCAGAGAGTCGACGGGAAATTGCACGTACATAATTTGCTTTAGAACAATATAGTAACGCGAACTACCGTTAACCTGATAATAAAATGTACCCACCAAATGTCGTGCCGACGTTATTTATTCGCTTCGATAAAGTGCCCAAAAGGAGCTTATAAATTTCATTTGCTACTTTGTTAAATAAACACACATGACGTAATTAGGTAGATTTACGGGTCTATTGATGTATTGATTTGCAATGTAATTAACTGGAAATCTATTTATAAATTTATATTCCAATGTTTCACAGAATAGAATACAAATCAATCTATTTTGATTTGTGATACAATTTACTGTAGAATTAGAATTTTGTAGCAACAATGTAATCAAATTGTGTCAATGAAATTGTGTGAAATGCTAAATTGTTCAAAAATAGAAATATTTTTTAAATCATCTAACGAATATGTGGAACAATTATTCACGTTGAAACTACACACCAAAACAGTTTTGAAGTTTTGCAACAAATTTATTTGATACAGGTAATGGTTTTGCGAATGTGGGAAAATATTTAAATTAAACCACAATAAAGACACTTTTCAAAACGTTTTAACATTTTCAAATGAAAATCATTATTGCATTTATCATTTTAACCGATGCCAACAACATTTTGAAAGCATAACTATAACACATTAGATGACGAATCATTTGCACAATTGGTCTCTCTTTCTCACTCTTTCCTCCTCTCCTCTCCCCCACGTGTGAAACCAAATAAATGAAATAGTTTAATTTCACACTGCCATTCTAATTTAATGGTACTATTTAAATCTATTCCATTTAATGATGTATCTCGGGAAAATTTATTAAAATGCCGCCCGAATATGTACACTGTACTGTACAGTGTGTAAAGTTCATACAAAATGCTGCGGTTTTTGTGATGTGTGTGTGTGTGTGTGAGTGCCTGTTTGCATGTACCGAATGTGATAAAAAAAAGGCGGCACTCGTTCGCTAATAACTTCAATAGAGTTCTTGCTGTCGACGATAGTATTGTATTCATGTTCAGAACATTTGCAGCGATAACTCACTTGGGGCACTCAACCATTTATATTATAAAAGTTCGCAATTTCAATTTTGAAATTGTTGAAACAAATGCACACTCGTACAATGTCGGTGAATAGAACTAGGCAGCATTTAATTAAATGACGAACTAAAAAAAAATATATATATGAGAGAATACAAGAAAAAAAAGAGAGAACAAAAAAAAGCACATGTTCGAAGCAAAAATTCTGAATAGGTCTCAAAACGATGAGCGCAAGTTTTGCATGAAAATAATGCAAACTTGATGCCACAGCGGTCGATGCGAAATGGTAGATAGCGTTGAGTCAACGATTTACGCAACAAAAGGATCTAGAAATGTTGCTTGAATGTAATTAAGTTAAATGTGTACCAACTTGATGTTATCCGTTGAGAAATTCAAGAATAAAGCTTTCCAAATAAAAGATTTTTTGCAAGCAGTGAGAAAAAAAATCGGTCAAAACGATAAATTGCAAATTGAATTTAAGGCTTTTTATGTAATCACTTTGGTGGTTTTTTTTGTCGACTGCCCAGACCGACAAAATACGGTCAAGAGTGAAATGTGCTGACCAACAATGGCATAAATGCAAAATATCCATGTTGTTTAACATCGTTTTCCGAGGAGGTCCACATACAACACCAAAATCACTTGATAGGCATTCGTCATTATAGCCTTTTGACATACGTTAGCTATGGACTTTTTCAAAGATTCTTCTTGGTGTGTTTTTTTCCCTCTTCTCTGGTTTGTACTACAACTAGTCGATTCCATTTTAATGGCAGATCCGAAGGTCTTTTGCTATCCGTCAATAAAATGAATATGTGAAAGAAGAAAAAAAAAACTATTCAGCTATTTCATGGATTTTGTCATGGAATCAAGTAGCCATACATAACAAATACAAACAACATGGTATCGTTTTGTTTTTTTTTTTGCCTTTTGAAACTGTCAAAAATGTTATCCGCTTGATTTATGGACGTGTGTTCCATTTGGTTTGACACAATACATAATCTACTATGTAATATTTTTGCGAGCGCGTTGAATGCTTTTCCAGTTAAATGACGATGCGATGATGACGAGAACGAGAAGAAGACTATTTAAGCGTGATGTCAAACATTTAACCAACATAATAAGATGGTGTGGAGCGCATTATAGATGCGATACACAACGAATTCAACGACGAAAATCACACACACACCCACACATCGAGAGGTTATCCCAATCAGCCGAGAATAGCAACAGTCAACTATCAAGTATGCGATACTTTATATCACCATCGAAATGAAAGCTTTACAAACATGACGATGAACATGCTGTTTTTAGTGTATCGTTTTCGAGTTCATCATAAACGTGGCATTAAGCTGCGAGAAAAAAAAAAGAGAGAGAGAGAGAGAGAGAGAACGCGCATCGGAAGCAGCGGGCGAAAAAAAAAATAGTCGCAGACACTGACAAAGCAAAAATGCCATGTGCTGAAAAAGCGCATCAACATTGTTGACGCTCTCAATTATGTGTGTATAGTGTTGTTATACGTTTTATTTAGGAGCTTAATTTTACTCCGATGTACAAGAGCTTTTACCATTTCGTATGACTCTTGACACCGAGCACATATTTCATAATTTATCATTATTATGACGTAATTTATATAGCAATCGGGCACATCAATGTCGCTATTCCGAAGCGATTACACGTTTGATGTCGTTAATATAATCCATGCGAATGCAATGAATTGAGCGATTGAAGTGTTTATTTCGGTTGTAATGGAATAATTTTTAAGAGACTAAAAACCATGACCTTTCACGGTTAAATGTATTTCCAGTAAAGTCAAGTGCGATGTGAACATTGTCAATGTTGGGTTTTAGCTACTAATGGAAAATCTATTTATACGATGCTTTTAAGACTTGAGCTGATTGATACAGATAAACTTTTTGAACGGACCGGATATCTGTCGTTACAGCTTAGTCTGAGATTCATATTCACCATGTTTTTGATAAAATTAAACGCTTAACTCATCAAATCACATCGTACATAAGTAGATCGTTATAAATGACACAGTCATTTCTCAACGAGGGCTCTCGTTTATCCCATAAATTTGCGTGGGATTTGGTTATTAAATTTGATTTTGGCTTTTTTTTCTTTCTATCTCTCGTAAAGTGTTGCAAATTTGTGTTTTTGCGTTACATATTTTGGGCTTTGTAAGAATGTATTTACATTGTTAAATGTGGTACATATCCTAGTACCTATCGTTTAGTTTTTTTTTTGGTTGTATTTATGATTTTATGAATTTCAATGCGATGATAAACTGAATAGATAGTAACGGTATAAATGATTTACTTTTGGTTTAGAAAATTACACGGTTGAATGTGTACTGTCGTGCATGCAACGAGGGTTACGCATAGCGGCACATTGACATGCGGCGAAACAAACCACACTGCAAATAAACAAGACACAAAGAGACATCGCCGTTGTCAAGTTAACTACATAATTTGTTTATTGCAAATTCAAGCCTATTTTGTTTTGAGCACACGAATACACAACAAGTCCCTGTTTTGGTTGGTGTTCATGCCATTCATTTGCCATCGGCATTTTCAAAACGGGTCGTTGCCTTTTCATTCGTAAACATTTCCACACTCTAAAACGAAAAAAATGTCAGTTGATGTTGTTGTTATTCCCGTCAGCTTGATTTCATTATATATCAGTGCGCAATTGCATTAGATCGACCGTCTAGTCGCATCATTCAATGTCTCAACACTTTACATTGAATTATTCATGGCGTTTAGCAGTTATGATTAAGGCTTGCTTTTGAATTTTCATGCGATAAAACAATGCTGTTGCAAATTATTATTACAAATAACGAAAAATCAATGGTTGCCTTGTGTATTGTGCACGCGCAAAACAAAGTCAACGGACTCATTTCATCGAGAATTGTTGTACCAAGTATTACATCGAACTACCAACACCATTCTAGAAAGCTGGTGTATCGACACAATTTGTGAAAATACACTGCAGGCTGCAGGCACTTTAAATTATCGGTATACTCAACCATTCGAATCGATATTCATGCCATTTTATTTTCAATGTGGCACAATCAATGAAAATTGCACATGAAGTGTTGAAGCATCTGAAGAGTGAAATTTGCATTGTGATTTTCGAAAATCGAATGTTCAATTTGAAATCCGTTCATCATGTACTATTCCCATGGCACATAAGAGTTTAAAATTGCCATTCACCATACGCATTTGTTAGAAAATGTGAATCACGTTTAAATTAAGTACTGTTACGTTTTCCAAAGCAAGCTTGATTTGCCACCAAGAACAATAGAATCTCCATATTGGACTGTTTACTCAATGCACAGAATTCGCCAATAAACGGAAATCGCAACGAAATTGAAACGGAATGCTTTTATGAATGTATTTAAGTTGTAGCATGTGTGTTCTATGACCTTGCCAAGTCAGCCCAAGAAAATTCAATGAATTTTCACAAAAGTGTTTCACTTCAACATCAGCAATTCATTTCAGCAAAAGTGTGGATTGATGATTAACGACCATTTTCATGTTGAACGCCCAATCAAAACAAAAAAGTACACCGCACACAAAATAAGATATATTACATTTATTGTTGGCCCCGAAATTCTGAAAACGTTTCAGCTTAATCAAGACTTCAATCAAATCGTGACGAATTGATGATGTTGATAAAAATGCCTTGCCCACACATGGCAAGTGTAAACGTTTCGTTTTCAGATGTAATTCCAGGATATCATGTGCATGAATACGTTGAATACCCGATGTTTTTTTTTCACGTCCATTGTTATCTCAAGCGATTATGTTACGGACGGAAGAAATTCGATCATGGAATTCCATTTAATAGGTTTATTGACCGAGCTCAAGGTATCAATGATATCGCCTATGGCTATTATTCATATTGCTTATGTTTTTTTTTGCGCATTTATGGCTTATTGCTGAATTAATCAACTCTTTTCCATTTCACGGGAAAATCAATAGCATCTGCGCTCTAGCTAAAACAAATGCATGTTCGTATTTATTGTGAATAAAACCATATGCCATAATTCGATTGGATCTGATACAGCATGGAAAGTCTATCGAAATGAAGACAAAATCCATTTCATTTATTGAAAGCTTACATTACACTATAGAAAACTTTGAATAATTCAGCACGTAAAGCACCAATTTGACTTTGGTATGACTTTTTGTTTGAAACCAATTTATCCGTTATAAACTCCACATTGTTCGATGTTCGAACCGTTTTCATGGAGATTTAATATGTTTAACTCAATACATTGTTCGTGTATTCAAATATTTAAACAATATTCGTCATTGTCGTTTCGAATCGTTCATCACAAATTATGACTACATTGAATTCATGTAGCGAAAGTTTTGTTGTTCTAAAATAAAACAAAAAAAAAAGAATTCCCAAAAAAGAAAATGATCTTAACTAACTGACTATTATCGTAAAATTCTCTATTTTCAAGCATTTTTATGCTCACTTTTCTCTCTGTTGCTACATCATTGCTCGTTTTGTTTGATTTTCCATCGATTTTTACATTTTATTTGTGTCATGTAGAGTTCATTGTGAGCCAAACTAAGATCAAGTTGTCTCATCACTCGTTACCGAACAACTTGACAACAGACAAACGAACTTTGTTCCCTGTTTTTTAAAAAAAAGAGGATATCAAACTGATTTTTCAGCGGAAAAAGGAAAAGTGGCTGAAAAGAAAACTCGAATAAATTTATTGTCGCGTTTCATCAATCGATGAAGAATTTTACTGCGGATGCTTGCAGATGCCTGAAACTATTTGAATGTGTATTTGTAGCATTTCGCTTCGAGAATTTTATATTATGACCAGAGAAAGAATTTTGTTTTTCTGTAGTAAAAAAAAAAAAAAAATTGTTAGAACCATAAAAAAAAGTGCAGAAAACAAATGTTGACATGAAACTAACGTGACTAAGTCATTCGAATGTCTGAATGCCTGATCGAAAATCAATTCTTCTCGTTTTCTTTTATCTCGAAATTCGTTTTTCTCCAAAAATTCACAGACTGAATGCTAGTCTAACAAAACCAATGTATTTTACACATACTTTGTGCACCTCTAATCTAAATGATTAACTATCGAGAAAATGTCCATTCTCTCTGTGTGTATGTGTGTGTTCCTTTTTTCACTTCTTCTTTTTCGATAAATGTGAAGAAGAGAGAGTCCGGTGAAATGTGCTGTGGCATTTTCAATCCATTGCCGATAAAAGTTAAGAGCCCTTGAACAGCACACAGATTTACTTTTACGCTTGAATGCGTACCTTTTTGATTAGATTTTGCCATCGGTAGTATATGTGTGTGTGTGTGTGTTGTGTCTTACAAAACGGCCCGCATGATGTGATTCTTTTCACCTGACCTACTCTTTGCCAAAGGGTCACATCCGTACTTATGTAAATAAATTATCGGAATTGAATTTATTTCATCCAAAATGCATGCTCGGCAGCTCAATAGCTCAATATCTGACACGAATTGTTATCAGTCCGTTGAGAAGGAGGATTGTTTCCATGAGTCAAATGGGGATAGAAAAAAATCATGTTATTACGCTAAAGTGAATAGAAATATAGAAAAACTGGAGCCAACTTTACATTAATCGACTTTTTTCTTTCTCATAATATTTTTTTGTTGTTGTTGTTGTTGTTGTTTTTATGTCTGCGATGATCATTTTCTTAGCTACAAGCGACAGTTGAATAAACTCAAAATAGTATTTTCAGTCAGACAATATATTTTTACTGCTGAATATACCAACGATAGATGCGCATTTTTGTTTGTTGTACGGGGAAGAAAAAGTTTTTTGTTGAAGTTTTTTCTTCTCTTATATGAAATGCCCCGAATCTGTGCTTACAAAAATAGTTGACGTAAGTCAAGAGATAGACGTTTATTACGAGCATTGTTTGGATGAGTGTAACATTTTTCGTTTGACTGTGATTCAGAGTCTCTGAAGCGACATGCATTCGACATATTTATCTCATAGTTCTGTTGTAGCGATTCTTTTATCCGCTTGTTGTGTACTGTGTACAGAGCATGTTCGCAATCATCCATTTTGTCTCACGTTGCGATGAAAATGCGTCTCACAATGTCTCATATTTTCTAACGCTCGTTTAATGTAAATATTTCCGAAAAATATAATTTGGTGATACGATTGAACTAATATACAATAACAAAAACAACTGAATCGACTATGGGGCAGGTTCGGGTGAATATCCGCTGACAACCCGATTATGGTTTATATTAAAATGTTTGATAAATCGACAAAAAGACGTACGAGTTTTATATTCACCATAAATTTTAATGATAATCGTTATTCCGTTCCTCGAGGGTTGACACTAGGCATCGTTGATGACACAATATGATCAGTCATTCCATTTCTTAATGCGGAACCATCATCCAACCGGAAGAAAATATTTGTTTTTCGATGAGCGGTGCAAATCACATGACGTAGCCTACTATGCGCCCAAGCGCGTTTGCATGTTTTTCGCTGCTGTCATTGTCAGCAATACGATTGGTTAAGCAGCAAGGGATGTGATATCTTTAAGGCTAATTCAAATGTTAAACACTCAGGAAATAGCGATAGCAATCAACATCATTAAGACAATTTCAATTAAACCAAACCACAATCACTGTGGCCATGTTCTTGACACTTTGACATATTGGTAAAACGGATGTCAAGTTGCTCTGGTCATTTTTCAGCAGGTAAACTACCATCTCATGGTTGAAATATAGTCAATGATGATATCCGTAAATTCCATTAAAGTAAATCGACTATGAATAATTTGAGATTTTTCAATTCATTTCGGTAACTTTGCGGAAATGAACAAACTAGCAACTGTGCCATCGCACTGTGTGACTTGGTGGCGGATTTAGTCATTTTATCCATGCTTGAAATGAGCATGAACGTTTCTGCGACCCAATTTGCCAATGAATAATGTGCACATTTCAAAAGGAAGTGCTCATCTTGGACACGTTTGAATTGTTTACATTTGAATCAAATTAAGTGGTTCGTTTCATACAGTTGATGTTGAAATCTTACATTACAAACACTCATTGCCTCGTCGATTCGTCGCCATTCGTCCACATATTCCAAGATATCATAACAATTCTTGCAAATTCAATTGACTCGAAGTTAATCCTCAAGTAATAGCCGTTTAATTCTTTAAAGCTTGTTAAGCGATATTTATTGAAATAACGAAAGTTCTTTGGTATTGCTGCTTCCTGCATCTCATATAACTCGAAATGGTTCATTTTTTTTTTTTGCAATGACAGATCAACATTAACCATGTGACACACGTATTTTGGACATTTCCGGCTGTAATTCATCTATTTTGTTCATTGTATTTCGTTCAATTTATTACCAAGTTGTGACATGTGATTTAAACACATTGATTCGGGAAATATGCCAAAACTAACTGGCCAAGTTTTTAGTTTCAACTAAAAACTTTTGATGAGCATGTTGAGTGAACGTCGTTGACGATGATATATTCCATGAATTATGATGTAAACAAGATTTAGCCCGGAGAAGACATAATGTGGGAAGCATTCCAAAGCGCACTACTTTCAATGCAAATGTTTTGCACAAAATGCGAAAATAATTCAATTTATCACGTTCCATCATATCCAATGGTCTCATAGATGCCAAGCACAAAACATTTTATGTGAATATTTTTGGTAACTTCTCATTTGGTTTGTTCCATTCACATCAAAAATAATAAATAATAATAATGTATTAAACTTTGTAATCTCGTTGGAAAATCAACAAAAATTATACCATGAGGAGCATTTCTCTGACCTAAAAAGCATTTATTGGACATCAAACATGAAACAACTAGAAACTGGTAAAATTGTTCGATTCTGTACTTGAATTTTAAAGCTAGATATCAAATTGACTCGTTCGTCGCAATGTGTTAAATCGGTGGAACCGAATTAGCAAGAGCATTACAAGTTTTATCAATGGGACCACAGTGTGAAATTGTTGTATTCACAGAACCCACAAACATACACACACATTCACGCACATAACTTTCACATGCCGTGTTAATAGTAAATCCCTCTGAATGAGATAGCGAAAGAGAGAGAGACATAGGAAAGGGGGAGAGAGAGTTGCGTTTCTCATGCGTTGTTATCTCCAGTTGCATGCAACATAGTTGACGAAACAAAAAGCATTTAATTTGATGCCAGCCTTTTATCGAGTCATTTGCCAAGTCATTTTAATGATTGAAATTAAATGGTTAATGGAAAAGTTTAATCAAGACCTATTGCTACCACACCGCCTGATGATACACCATTGTTGTTAAGCACTTCTAATTAAATCTGTTTTGAAAGCTTTTATTACATGTTTCGCTTTAAAAAAAAATTCAGCAATCGCGTTTAGTTTCCATTTTCAAGCACGATGGGGTTTGCGAACCATCTGACAATTGTCTTAAAGAAATCGACAGACACATACACAACGAAAAATTCTCCATTAATGGGATTGAATGCTTGATACCAGCCCGCAAATAAATGGCTGTTAAGTATGGACGTTGAAACCCTTGAAATGGGAATGTTTAGTGAGCACGCATTAAATGCAAACTAAAATACAAAGGCGTATGAATCGAAAAATTAACCCTTTGCCCGTATTTCGGTCAATCGTGAGAAAATGAACAATGGACAATCTGTTGTGCATTGAATGAAGCTTTGACATGGTTCATCGGTTTTGACTTGATGATTTGTTCACAATGTCTGCCAATACAAAGAAAAACTTTAACGTTGATATTCAAAGAATCGCAAGTGACTTGAAGCATGACCTTCACACGTAACTTTTGAGTGTAAGTTTCGTTACATTTGGGTAACTGTTGGGTTAAATGTGCCAACTCATTGAACATTTGCTGACGCGGGTATCGTGTGAATTCTTGTCGCACAACAACTGTATTCGAAATTTTGTTACAGCAAATTGGTAAATCGTTGTTCCATTTTAATAATGCTCTCTCAGGGCGACGGCAAATCTTTACTTTGGCGAATGAAGATTGTTTGATCTAGTTGATATTAAGTATGTTCGTTTCTGTCATCCATTTGTGTATGTGTTTTTCACCAGACAGCGACATTGTGTACGCGATGCTACTCGTGCATGGCTGGAAAATTATATGGACTAGACAGCGAATATATCAATGGTGGCGAAAACGGAGTTTTTTTTTATCAACAACAAACAGAAAGCACAAATAAAATGTTAAATGAATTTCTCAATGGTTTTCATTCATGAATATATCTATTTATATTTTTTTCAAACAAAGCAAATAAAGTATAGATAATAGCATTTTTAGACATTTCCTATTTCAGTTATCATTTTAGCATTTCAAATGAGGCGTTAATGGTAGCTGTGAACTGGAAAAACTTCGAAATATATTCAAATCATTTGAAATAAACTAAATGCGGATATTGGCTTATTTCTCTCAATCTCTCATTCTTTCTTGTTCTTTCTGTACGTGTATTTTTGAATGTCGTGCGTTTGCCAAAAACTTTATATTCGCATACACACATACACACACTGCGTGCATTGAAGTGTTGATAAAAAAAAATGTTTGGAACTCTTAATCTCAAGTCGTTTGGATCATCAGAACGAATAAAAAAAAAAGAAAATTCATGCATTTTAATGCCAGCTTAAGCAGTAAGACGGCAAAAGCCAGAGATGACGCCATGAAATGTGCTCAACGCTCCTTAACACTGTACAAAACTTCGATTCCGTAAAAAATATATTGTATGAAGCTCACGTTGTTAAACAATATTGAAGTTTCTTTGTCTTACAGGCATTTACATTGTCATGTAAATATATTTCAACATCCCAACAAACTTGAACCGCCATCCATGCAAATCTAACAAATCCTGAAGGGTGAGTTTGGCGAAATTTTTCGAGAATGGAATGTTTCTTCGAAATGAATTGACAAATTGACAGACACATGAAAAATATTGAATAGCTCTCTTCCCATTGTCAAATTCACTTTCACATTGGGATGAAATGGCGCAGAGGGGGGACGGGGACGATACAGAATGCCAAACAAACGATTGTAAAAGTAAAACAAAATGTCAAATGGTGAAGTGGAAGATATAGATGCAAAGTAATTTTTTTTTTTTTTTTTTTTTTTTTTTTGTTGAAGTGACAAAAGCGGCTCTTGAACACCACAATTGTGCCGCTTTGAATTGGATTGTCAGCCAACTACTTGACTTCACGGTGTGCCGATCCAACTGTATTTGATTTGTGAGCCAAGATAAATGTGCCATAATTTTATTTGATATTTTGGTATTTTCCCCATGTCAAATTCTCACATGAAAATATTCTGACAAATCCCATGAACCGTGAGTGAAAACAATGGTAGATTCGCACATTTTCATCGCAAATATGAGCGCTGCTGTGCTTGCTCATGTTTTTCAAATGCTGTTGCTGTTGTCGATTTGCTTGTTTTTTTTCCTTCTTCTTCGGGTTTGTGGCAATGTTGAGCTGAATATTGCGCTTGGTAATATTTATTGCTCGGCTCTTACAGTTCATTCGCTATGAATGATTCATATAAAGCGACACAACATCCATAAAATCATATCCGATGGATTACGACGCCACATGAACAACATTCGCGAACGAACAATTTCTATTGACGATTATTTTTTTCGGTGAATGTGAATGTTACATTGATTACTGCCGCTGAATGAGAAAACGTGTCTTTCTTACATTCAACTAGCCAGAACATGAACATGCAAAGCAGCATGCGTTTGTTACGTTCAATCGAGTTCGAAATGCTAGAAACGTTACCGATTTTTGGTGTAGTTGAAGTGGCTTCACACAAAAGTGCGGCTTTTAAACTGGATTTTATACAATATTTAATGAACATTGATTACATGATGTTCTGTTTCAGGCTAAGCGGTGGTTTTGCAAAGTAAACGATAAAGTAATGTTCACAAAGAAGCAAACATTTTCAAGAAATTCCTATTTTAATTAGTGAAGCAGGTTTCTCTTTGATATCAAAAGCAAAGCTGCAGAGAATATGCTTACGCAATGAACGCCAACGGTCACTCATTGAGGTAGCTCGATGTAACCCCCTCAAACTGAATGCATACCTTTGACTTTCAACATTGCCTTGCCTTTGGGTGCCTTGCCTTTAAACTATATTGTGTTTCGATGTATTGAACTGAAGCTGTAAATTCTTTGGTTTTATTCACAATTTATTTACCATTAAGTGAAATGTAACGAGGAATTAATATTCTGAATTTCTTAAATTGTAAATGAAGCTTACGTTGTTTGCTACCATTGCGTTTGAATGCTTGTTAATTGTGTTTCAGTTGGTCAAAACTAGTTTAAGAATTTAAAAGGCATAAACATCTACCGCAAATGTAAATAGCATTTGAAATGATAGAATGTTTTCGATTTTGGAAATCGGAAATTCCTGTACGTAAGATTTGGTTCATTTATCACATACACAAATCTGGCCGTCCCTCCTCCCCGGGTGCTTCCCAATGACAACATTCGGATCGCAAACACACATATCGAACTGTACTTTTGCCAAGTTGCATTTTGGTTTTCATTAGACGGAATATCAAGTGGCGAAAGGATAAATGCCCAAGAGCATTGTTTTGGTGGAATGGAATTATGTGCTTCACATGATGTATCAACGTATGTGAGCGTGCGCTTGAGTTTGCCATAAACAACAGCATATCCGAATTCTAATAATATAGGTATTTGGATACTTTGTTATACGAAACAGATTTTTAGCATGTTTTCACTGTTTGTTTTACACATTGTCCATAATAAAGCACAGAAACATGCTTTCATCTGATTGATACCATCTACATGCTCAACTACAAATGGCCTTATGTGTAGTTAAGAATGAGTTTTTTGTTTTTAAATAAAATCGAAGAAGTAAACAAAGGATATATGGAACACCACAAAACAGCAATGGTAAAACCAAAAAAAAAAAAAAAATGAGACACCGAGAGAAAAGAATCAAAACCCAACGGTTACAAATTACACGCGACCGAACAAATCCCATTTGGCAAGAGATACTCTCTTCAACTTTATTGGGTTATTTTATTTGTGATCCATTTCCGTTTTATCGCTCTACTTCGATACTTTCGCCACCACTCTCTCCTCTCCACTCCACTCTCTCGGCATTTCTCGGCGTCTTATTTCATTCTTGAAATTGAAAATGCGAACGATAAAATTTGAACGCTTTCTGCTTGCGCTTAACGGATCGCGCACTACCATTCACTAAGATGAAATGAATCGCATGGCAAAACGCGGAATTGGTATTTCGGGCATATTCTTTTTGTTTGGTTTCTTTTGAATTATTGTCATTCATTTGAATCGTTTTATTGCTCTACTGACATTTGAATTATGACGGATTATATATGCGATTGGATTCAAGGGAAATGCCATAAAAATATATAAATGCCAAAAAATCATATGGACGCTCAGTGAAGAGAGACGATCGATTCTCATGAAAATGTTGGCAAGAATTTCATCATTTTCGTCCGGATAGCTGGCCCATTGGTCACTAAAAACCATATGAATAAAATAGAATTATGGATTTAATCAAAATGCATAATACATTAAGCGGCTATAGTTTGGGTGTTCTGAGGCGAAGATCTAAAGTGTTAGTTAGTGATGACTTTCGACACTTGACCCTTGCATGAGAACATTTCCATGCTCACACAAGCCTGCGGCTGACTGTAGTACATCGTTAACATTAAATTTGCATAAATGGCTAAACCCGTTTTCATTCATCATGTGTCTTGCATGCACCGCACCAGCATACACAGAGCTGCACATATATGTGCTCTGTACAATATGCACTACACCAAACTACACTTGCTTTGACACTGCATAGTCAATGCGGTGGTTGTAAATTTTCTCTCAATTTTCTGTTCTCTTTTTCTTTTTCTTTTTTCTTCCCATTCCTTTTATTTCCAACTGTTCAACAAGACACTAGACAAGGAAGCACCTTTTTATGTATATTTCTGATACTCTCTCGACAACAAAATTTATGTGAAAATATGACATTTTGTTGGGAAAGAGCCCTGTTGTGAAATTGACCATAAATGATATATCGTCACATGTTGGAAACACTCATCGATTTCAATCAATTGTTATCGCCATTCGATTTATTAGCTAAGTTTTCATCTTTGGTAATCACTATTATACTAATCGCCATCATTTTGTTACTTGACTAACAGTGACAGGCAGTTTTCTTGTTTGTGTCAAAGTTGGGATTTGTGTTTATTCGAACATATGTGCTGATGTGTGGTGGCGCCGTCTGCAACCGTTAACATAACCAACTACAAAAACTGCATTGCCTTTGACGAAGGAATTTTATTTAATAAATTACGTCAGGTGTCAGTGGACTGGTTCAAAAGTCGACCACTTTATTTGAGGTTCAGATTCAAACACTTGACTCGATGACACATTACTCAAGTCAAGCAATTCAATGCATTTATACACAACTCTATAGCTTACATAAGAGACATTTCATGTTCAACGTTCCATTTTCCGTTCAACAAAAAGTTATTTTTCGTTTTAGCATTAAATTATGAGATTACGGATCATGTCAACTTTTCAAATTTTATTATCCATTCTGACATTAGTTGTTTCATATGTGAAATTCGTATTGGTAGGTCTTGAACAAGCTATAGGAATCATAAATCAATATCTAACCGCATATTATTTTTTTTTTAATGTTTGTTTCGTTAGCCATTTCTTTTTCAACAGTATTCCGCATATATGCTTTACAATGCACTCGTCAAAAGAGGTAATTTTAATTCCATAAATTCAACTGGATTTTGTCGGTTGATGAAAAACGATTGTAAATCCAACAAAAATGATTGTTTCATAGATTTTCTCTGGCAGGATTCTTGACATGCATATCGAAATCCAAAGTCGATTCAATCAAAGTATTCACATTTTCATTCTTTCTTTCTCAATGCCATGTTGACTGCAACATTTTCCAGAATGATACAAAAGTGATTTTTCGCTTTAAATTTCATATGATTTAAGCTTATTTAAAATGCAGTTAGTAGTTGCATTAAATTTAAACATGTACGATGAATGTATACTGCATGTCAAAATCGATGAGATTGAATTGGTTGACGTGTAGAAGCATGCATGGAGAGAAAAAAAAGGGAAATCAGCTGATTCGTTCATTTTTTATGAGCTGTCATTGTGGTTGGGTTTTTGTGTGTGTGTTTTATAGTTTCAATTGTGAAATATTTTCTCTTTAACATGAATATGTTTCCTCAAATGATGCGATATTGTGGGGCGAAAAAAAACGTCGAAGAGATAAGTGGATTTTTGTGTGGATGTGTGTACGATCACAATTCGGGCGTTCACATAAAACGACATCTGAAAAGGGTAAGTTGACCCAATTTGCATATAATGTGTATGGTGTGTGTACACTACTGTACACGTACACCCATTGCCACAATGATAAATGCACATTCTGCTCGATGCTTTACCATATTTTCAAGTCAAATAAAAAAGCTTTTTTCTCCCCCTCAATGCGATGGAGAAAAAAAAAACGGAAAACTTTTTGCAAGGTGTGTTACTGATTGTAAAATCTCTTTTTCATTTCCGTTTCCACTTTGTTACATGACACTGCTGAGCTACTCAGTGCGCTTGAAATGTGTTGTGCTTTTCTCAGTAGTTTTTCGCATGCTGTTGTCTTTTTTTTTTCGTTTGCAACACATGTTCACGATCCAATTGAACATTTGGAAATTGGATTTGTCGGTTTAAATGCATTGTGTCATAGTATTCCCAATGACATTGCCCAGTAAGCAATTGCCATGTTGTGTATATAGTGTTCCCGACGGTTCCCAACAAAGGTTTTAATCTAACCGAAAAGGACATGATCGAATATTATATTTACGCATACAGTCAATTCCAACAGCTTCCAACAGTGGTGACTATACCAAAGTCACCAAAAATGCGAACGATAAGTAATTGTGTCAACAATTTTCATGAGCATACAATGGTATGCACAATTGTGTAGCATGGTTGTGTTTGCAGCACTTTGACTAGAACAATATGTTAATGCACCATGACATGGAAATCTTCAATCTCATTTTATAGTGGGTTGTGGCACTCTCATGTCAGACCTTCATTCAATTGACTTTGATAAATCGTTTGAGCCACATGAACATTTTTTTTTGACAACAGCAACAACAACACCAGAAACGAGTTTACTAACATCTTCACTGCTAGCCTATTTTAAGTCGTTTTTTATTGTTTTATGAAGATGTTATTTTAAACGTATGCCAAATTCATGAATTCTGAAGCAAAAAAAAACCGTTGTTTTTTTTTTCTCAAACAATCGATGAAATTGACGAACTATTTCTGTGTGAATGAATCAAATGCGTTTAAATCAATGAATTTAAGCAAATTTATGGCATTCAAATGAATTGGCACTTCATCTATAAAAAGACCCAGAAGACAGTAAAAACGTGTTTATTCCGTTTGGAAAATCAGACCATTTCGATGGAGATTTACTGGCTAGGAATTTGACCTTCTACATAACTGTCGGACCTTCGTCAATTCGACGCATTGTTCGGAAGGTGTAAAGCAAAAAAACCATAAATAAATTCAAATAAATGGCAAAGCTTATGGAAATTAACATGGAAAATACTTTCATATGGATCATTTCAAATGAACCCCTTTTTTGTTGTCCCAAATATAAAACCATTTACCAAACTAAAGCTGTTTCATTTTCGCGCTCATTAGAGTTGAAGATGAAAAAGTTAAGCCGGAAAATTGATGGGAACAGTGACCATAATTATAGACTTTTTGTCAAGTTTTGTTCACATGCGACAGTTGTTTTTTTGTTCCTTTTGTTTTTTTTTTTAAATTCAACAATAATAAAAACATTTGAAGAGCATTTAAAAAATGATTTTTCAAATTAAAATGGTCCAGTATACCTTTTTTTGACATTTGAAAATTCAATTATTTTAATGAAATTTCAACGATTGCATCCTTTTATTAATTGAACAACTGACCACTTGAAAATGATGAAAAAAAACATTTCACCAATCAAGAAGAAAAAAAAGATACAATGATTTCATCTGTATTGAAGTGCTGCTCTGTATTCAATGGAAATGGCTGTATTTTTGTTGCATTTTATTCAATCAATCAATGTGACTGACCGTTCAAAACGGTGTTTTTGTGTGACCCATTTTATTTTCCATTGAATCGAAATCACACGATTGAATTACGTTAAATTGATTGCGAGAATTACTTGTTTAATTCGTTAAATTGTTGTTTAAATCGGAGTTTCGTACCAAAAAAAAAAAAAAAAACATTGTCACTTTCTTCAACACACAAATAACATTAAACACACATTATTCATTTGCCTGTTGGCAAATTACACATGTACCACGATCAAGTTTTTTGTGGTTTACCACTTTTTGTTCACCTTGGCGCAGAGCGAACATAAAGAGAATGAGAAAGACGAGAGCTGAATGTTGTGTGATTTATTCCGTCTGATAATGTTGTGTGAAAATTCACAGTCAAAACTTCTGTTCCACCTTAAAACGATACGTGAGAAAGAAAGCGTTGAAAAGCATATTATACCATTCATTAAAAAAGGAAATCACCATAGATTAGATGTGAGACACGGTTTCTTTTATGTGGTCGCCTCCATTGTACAATAATCGAACAAATAACAGCTGAAGAGAAATAGAGAGGGCGAGCGAAAAATTGCGCCTCGACATTGGCAAAAAAAAAAAATGGTTGATTCGTGCATTGACTCACAAGTGATAAAGTGAATGACTATTTTTCGTCGATGGCTTTGAAAAAGTTGATTGCTGAACATTAAACATGACACATACAGCAAATTGAGCAGACAAGAGGTTATTAGCACACCAAATATGCCACAAAGCATAACGTCGATTTCACTTTCGTTGTTTGTTTCAATGTAAAAACTTCAGTTGCGATCAGTGTTAAAATTCGGTAATAAGATGAAAAACGTGAATTAAAGTTTCGAACAACCGAATGGTTATCCTTCTTTTTCCTTTCTTTCATGCTATGGCTTTGAAACTCATATTGCTGTTGAATATAGACACACACAAAAAACACTATTGTTTTTCTGAAGTTTGCAATGTAAATATGGTAGAGTGAGAAAAGATTTATTACACTGACATGAATTTCAAATGCTCTTTGAAGATGGCACAATTGGATTACGTGCTTTTGCTTGTTGCAAATAGCATACGAATTGTGTAAAATGAAAATGCCACAAATACCACGTTGACGATGGAAAATCACAATCGAGCATACATACACCCGACACAAAATCCGTATGCATGCAAATATTTTTCAAAAACCCATTTTACACAATGCGAAATATCTTGGTAATATTCGGTAAAGGTAGTAGAATGTGTATTTAAGTGTAAAAACTTTGAAAACTTTTACACTGAAAAGTTTTCCAATGTTTTTATAAATACGCGTGAACACTTTGCGTATGAGATGATGGTGGTGTTGGTGGTGGTGGTGCTGCTGCTGTCGCTGCTGCTTCACACAGCCCAACAACATGTAATTGATCCTTATTAAAGAAACTTTACCCATTTCGTGTGTTAGTTTTTCAATTTTCATTTAATCACTGCGCTTTCAACGATGAACTCAATCATTTCTACTGATTTAAGCGCAAAGTGATGGCTGAACGCTTCAGTTTAAGCTTCAACAAATTCTATTTTTCAAGCAAAATTAAAACTTTAACATCTATCTCTCATTTGTTGAAATGAAAGTTTTCTTGTGCGTCACTTGTGAATCGAATAAATTTAATTATGATTTTAATGAGCGTCAGCTCAATTCAGTGTTTAGATTGTATCGTTCCTGACGGTTTTCCGTCAATCTTTACATTCACATCTTTTTGATGAATGAAAAACATTTCTTTTGACTGAACTGGTGGAAATAAATGTATTTCAATAAACGGTTGCTATCCATTTTCTTTAGATGTTCAACATTTTCCTCTATCGAATCTTAATTGTGTTAACTCCTACAGCCGAAATGGTAAAATTTCACGTTAGTAGCACAAAAATGAAATCAACAGATTGTTAAAATGAAAAATAAATTTCCGCCTCACGGATACACCATTTCGTTGATCGACTATTGTGATAAAAGGTGCTATTGCTTTTTTTCATCACACTTACGCCGCTTTTATTCAAGCAATTAATGTATCTTGTCTAATTTGATACACATTATTATTTGTTCGTTTAAATAGATGCGTAACTAACCTTTTTGCCATCACGAATCTTGATAAGATTGGGCGGGCGAAATGCCTTTGAAATATTCATCCAATTAACTGGCTAGACACGAGATCTACACAGAAATATTTGGAATTGTTTTTCAACTGAATATTGTGTTGTTAGGAAATCCAATGGCACTGCCTCACAATAATACACAATGTATACGCTTTTATATCACAATTTAGAATGAACACATTGTACAGCTGTTATCGTTGCTGTTGATGTTGATGTTGGCATTGCCGTTGCCGTTGCCGTTGTCAGTGTCACAGCAAGTGGGACACACACAAAAAATAACAATGCAAATATCTAAATTATTCATATTGTACGAATACAAATGTATGGTGTTGGTTTTTTTTATAGCTTCAATGGTCCTCATTTCGAGTGAGCCATTGTTTTTGTTAACCAAACATCGGACACAGGCATTTCGAGTGGCGACTTTGGTAACGCATTTGAAAGCTATTGCGTAATCCAGTGGAATCAGCATTTAGCTTTTTGCTTTCAACCACCATAAAAGCCATGGTTTTTATCTCTCAATTTTATCCATATTGAGAAAATCAATGCCAAATGCTTCGTTTGATTTTCAAGTGGCTTGTTGTTCAAGTGCCATGCGAATGCCTCAATATGCTTTCAATATGAACATAAACGTGTTGGCGTACGTTTAATAAACATTTTCCATTTTTGAATTTCAAATTTTGATTTTTATTTTTTTATTTTAGGTATATCAATTCATAGGCCAACACACTTTGAATAATTTTCATCTATTCAGTTGCTATGAACATTTGCAAGGGTTAAAAGCAGCTCGGTTTCGAGCTTCTTCCATTTTGGATTGTTTTTTAGCCGACAAAAGGGTGGCACATTACTGCGACAAATTATTTTAGCTCGATGATTTACATATGCAAAATGCCAAAACACACCAAACTGTTTCGGTGGTGCTCAGGGTTTTTTTTGTTGTTGGTTGGTTCTGTTGTTACGTCTGTTTGTAAAATGGATACAGTTTTGTATGTTGTTGCGCGTCTTTTGTAAATTTTGTACGCATTTACGTAATAGTTTGCCTATATTCCATTTATTCAAGCAACCTCCCTCTTTCGGTCGGTATTTGGCAATTTTTGTCGCTGTTGCTTATTTGTGTAATATCAAAGCCATTTTCTGCATACACATCAACTTTTCTAAATGGGACCATTTCTATACAAACAATCAACAGTGGCGCACAAATAAATCGTTGACATTCCATTTCGATAATTTTTTTTTTTTTTTTGTATTTGGTTCGTTTGTATTCGACTCCGGTGTACTATCAATATATGTTTCGTTTGTTTTGGCAAACTTTTTGCCAATTGTTGTCTATTGGTTTTTGGTTGTACATTTTTGGTGAGGAACCAACAAAAAAATAAAATAAATGAATTCTAAGGAAAAATCCAAGTTCAAATAAAACGCACAAATGTAGATAATTTGCAAACATAACGACCAATTTCTCAAGGCCACCATTGCCCCCAATGAATTCTCAAAAATATAGAATTGTTTTTGTTTGTTTGCCTGGTTTTGATAATAAGAAATAGGCGACACATGCACATAACGAACAAAGTTCGCAACAACTTCGATTATCTAACCAAACATTTATATTACAAAAGTTTTACATTCGCTAATTTAACCAGTAAATCCATTTGTACAGGAAGCAAAATGTAATTAGCTTCGATAAATGCAAAACGCATTCAAATGTTTGGGAATATGTTCAGCAGTTGGATAATTCTTTTTTAACTTATCTTGATCAAATGCAACAGGTTGAATTCCACACACAAAAAAGAATGGTTACCATTTCAAAGTTGAAAAACCAAAGTGATTCGGTCGTAAAGTATGTAAAGAAAAATTCCATGATCGAATAAAATATCGTAGTGAATGTTCTTGCAGAAATGTTCGAAGCTATTTTTGAATGTGGTTTTTCATTGCTCGATAAAAATCGAAACTCCGGACTATTTTCTCAAGAACACCAAAAACCAAAAATAAAGTTTCAGCATACACACTCAAGAAATAGAATGATTTCAAGTTTTTCGAAACCAACAAACCCACAAAATTGTTCACTCGACCAAAGTCAATCAGGTTCTTGTGTTTATTGGCTCAGTCAGTTAGTACTCCACATGAAATGGAATGCGAATCGAATGGATTGCATTGAAAACCGATTTTCATTCCACATACAAAAAAAAACAAAAATAGGAAGATAAACGAGAGGAAAAATATAACCCTTATCGAAAACACCAACCAATAAATCATATTATCGAACGAAATGGAAAACGAAGCATTTTTCAAATGGACATATCAATCGATTCGATCGAAATTGTGTGTGTGTTTTTTTTCGTATTGCATTTTTTAAATTCCGTCTCTCAGAATCATGTCTTGTTGAAATGTTCTATTTTTTGTGAATGGTTGAACGGTAATTCTCTGGACTGTATCACGCTTGACCAAAGGCTTAAATCACCGAAAACGTTCATCACCAATCAAGACGCAGAATCTGCAGAAAGTATAGATAAATGTATTCTTTTTAGTTCGTTTAAAACTTTTGTCTATCAATGGCATTCCGTCTTGTTTGCTATACGTAAGCTCCCTTCACCATTCACCTGCATTCATGTTGAAAGCTCATTTTTGCAATGGAACCGGTCGCAATGTAATATATTAGATCACCATCATTTCTTTCATGAAAAATAACCTACAATGATATAAGTAATGCTGTTCCGTTGAGCGCTCACTGTTGAACCGTTTATTTTCGCTTGGTGTGTGTGTGTTCTCTTCATTTCATGTTCAACTGATTTGATTTATGTATGAAAATTGGAATATTTTCCAAAGCAATTTAAGAAATTGTTTGATTCAAAAATGTGTGTACATATTTTCATGTGAGTGTAGAGAGAATTTTCTGTTTTAAAATACAGGTCTCCACTAGACACTATCTAGTTCTCACAGAAACTATGAAGCGAACTGATTTTCAGAGCTCAAAAATGAAATAAATGCTTCATATACTAAATTTTTTCCAAGACATTTATGAAATAGGATTTTAAGAATTAAAAAAAAAAAATAAAAACAACAACAACAAAAAACGATTTTATATTCGAGTTGCTTCGTGCATCTTATAGTTGGGATTCTTTTTGAAACCAATTCATATTCCATTTGGCGCGCCATAATTGCTGTTGATGTGCTAATAATTTGATCACGTCTCGGAAATGAGACTCACTCAATGCTGCTTCAATGAATCACACACAGTACCATTTATAGATGGAAATATGAAAACTGTTCAACTATTTCGAGTTTCATTTTGCTACAGTCAGCAATGTCCATAAAATGTTTCACTCTCATCAACTCATTTATGAATGTGTGTATGCTATTTTATTCGTTATGGCAAAGTCTATCGATATGCTTGTTTCCATGTAAACGGTAAAAGACCCTTTTTATAATGCGCGACGAATGGTTTTGGTGCTACTGAGCCAGTTTCGATTGTGCCAAAGAGAAAACTTGAAACACATTAAATAGCCTCAACAATGTACAAAATGTACAAATTTACTTGTATTTGCTTTGATCACATTCCAGAAATACGTTTCGTGTAATTTTCATCAATTAAGCGGACAATGGAGTTCCATTAAATAAACGTTGCCGTTTTCTTTTTGACTACATCAAACCAACCAAAAATTTTAAACAAACACACACACACACACACACACACACAGACAATGGGCCAATTTTAACGGAAATTTCTTTAATTAACTTCACTGACATTTTCAACACCTCAAATACACCAATTGTACTTGCGTTTTGTGTTTTACTTCGCTATTGAAGTCAATCACAGATCCAAAAGTCACAATGGCAAACTTTCTCAATGGCAAAATTCGTAATTTTATTTTTTTTCAAACGACACTGATTTCATGAATAGAATATTTCTATGACAAACACCATTTTCTGACTTTTCCAACATTTTTTTTGTTGAGATTCTGAGAAAGTTGAAGTACTGAAATGAAAAATCCTGTTTGCATCAATACAAAATTGTTGTTTTTCGTCAAACAAACAAACCAAAAACATAAAGTTGCAAATTGAACGATGGATGCAATAAAAAAAATCTCTTGAGTTTTTTCGCTGTTTGTGCTATTTTTCACATCCAATTCAAGTTATTTTATTACTTTATTTGATGGACCTTTTGCTCCTCATATTCCCAATAGTGAACTTGATATTACATTCTCTGATCAATATGAAAAACAATTTCATGAAGGAAATTCCCCCGGAAAAAAAAACGAACATGTCCGAGAAATTTTCCTCAATTTACGGTTTGTCCAATCACGTGTTCGTCAACGAATTGTACACGTAAATATTCAATCATCAAAGCCGATATGAAAATGAATTTATGAAATATTGAATGATATGTGGACGTTGGGCCGATTATATTTGTATAATAATATCATTTTTGGATTGGTCGACCAGCATCGAAGAAGGTGGTAGTACTTCCGTAAAAAGACGAAAACTTTTGCAAATCTATCAAACGAATTTCACGACGATGAGTGTGTGTGTGGTGCCACACTTTGGGTTACGATTGGGGCCAAGTTTATTGAAGATTCATGTTGAGATTCCATTTATGTATCGCATCACTTGTCTCTGGCATTACTTTATTTGCAAAGCTTTGTGCGTACACATGTACCTCATGCTTATCGCAATAGGCTATTGAAGTATACACTAGAAGGAAAAAAAAGGTTTTACCAAAATCAATTTTGGTCACCGAAACATTGATAACGATCGATTTTTCCTAACCAAACATACCATGCATACATGACGATGATGAGAAAATGAGATAACCAAATTGTCGACATCTCTCTCTCTCTCTCTCTGTGTGTGTGTGTGTGAGAAAATGTTTGTTTCGCTTATTCAATTAACAAAAGTCAATGAAATAGCCAAAATCATCTGAAACCGCACCATCAACGAAACCCACATCTATTTTCTTTTGATACCATTTGGTTTATGGTTGAATAGACCAACCAGCTTGATTTCCCATTGTGTATTGGAATACATGGGGACACATATTTTGCCACACATGCTTACACACATGCTTTTGCACAAGTGTACAACAGCCCAAATACCCGAAGCACATACGCAAACATTGAAGTGGTTGGCCCGTTTTCGTCTCATCGATCCGTATCAATACTCATTCAGCCGCATTCGCACCAAATTCCAAAAATAAAACATTGAAAATAGTTACACTCGTTTAATGCAACTCGAGTGGTTTATGTTTTGCATGTTTTTGTGTGTACATTGTGTATACGATTCACTGTGACGCATGATGTTCGAACAACGTGGTATAAAACAGAATATTGCATGAAAAATGCAGGTGGAAAGAGACTGTGAAAGCCCGGAGCTGCAAATGCTTTCCGCTTGTATTGATTTCATTGAGTACTTTATGCACTTGATTTGATGCAGTTTATGTGACACTCAATTTCAGCCCGCGTTTCAACATTTTCAAATTATAAAAGCACACAATCCACAAACGCACTCACAAAGGCGATCGCATGCAAATGGTTTTTTGGCCAGCAATTCGACATGAGTCGATTATAAAGCGTTTGAACTTAATGAATTTGCTCATCAACAACCACAGCGCAAAATTTTTTCATCCGAATAGCTGCGGTTGGCTGTATTTCCCTTTTGTGTCCATTGAATTCGAATGTTTTTGGCTTTATGTTCAATGTTCCTTTGTGGAAATGTTTATTTGTTTGTTTTTATTTTTTTTTTCAGCGGAAGGAGGGAATATTTTCATATATGGTCCACGTATAAAGAAATAAAGTTCTGTAATGAATTTTTGGAGTGTGCAGCTGTTTTTTTATTATTATCATACTTACATAAAATGGGCCAAGACACACACATCAAGATCCAATGGACAACAAAAACGATAAAAAAAAACAGTGTTTTTGAAACAATGTCGAAAATGAGATTCTCGTAAAAGTTTGATCCTCTATTATGCAATAGACTTTGTACTTGGATGATACGTTGGCCTAGTAAAATTGTTTGATGTTCACCGTACGTGATTGAAATGATGAATAATATTCGTAGTGATGCGCGTTGATGGCCATTCAAGCATTCAAGTTGCAATGTGTGATTGTGTAACCACTCTCGCCTTTATAGTTCTTTCTAGTGCTGGAAATGGTTTACGCTTTTGTCGGATTTCCGCAATTATAAAGAAAACAATTTCTTGATTTAGATTTTTTTCCACTTTGTTTTTTTTTTCTTCTCTCTATTCGATAACGTGGTTTGGTTCTTTTTTTCCTCACATCATTTTTACATCGTCCAATTATGGTATGTTCAAAACTTAAAATCCACCAAACAAATTATGATGGATCATTAAATATCCATTAATTTTAACAACGTTCACTCGGCTTTATGTTCGATGAGCATACGAAAGGTGAGCTTTTCACACCACAATCAAATCAAGCATTCAAGTTGATGGTGGAAAATGTTAAATGGTTGTTTCACAGGTGTTTAATAAACACTGTTTATTGGCAATGTCAAATGTTCAAGGTGATTTTTTTTTTCTTTTCAGCACTGAATTTTCACACAACATAAAGCACACAGCGCTAAATTATACATTGAGAAGAAAAAAAATTGCTCTCAACAGAAATTTTCTATGATGGTTGTTACCAAACTTGATTAAAAAGTACAAACATTTGTGATATTAATTCCCGTGTTCGAATCGCAATTCAACTTCACTTCAATGTTTAATGTGTTTTATTCGATTTTTATTGAAAAATTAATATTTGCATTTGTATCAGTAGCTGTTAAGTGTGTGTTTTTTTTCGCATACATGATTAAAAAGCATGCATGCACTTAAAATTGAGCAAACTATTTTAATCGACAATCAAATCCCATCGATAATTCAATTATGTGTTTTTGAAAAAAAATCATTGATGAGAATCAATAGGCTTGTCCAACCCACAAACTGTATCACGTTCAGAATGATTCGATACGTGGTTGTTTTTTAAATCCCGTGTACAGAAATCTATCGCTGTCGATAAATGATTGGAACGTATTGAATGACTGGAACTGCACATTGTTGTGACATGATCGGTTTGTTGCTGAACACCAACTGACAGTCCTCATGTGCTAAGCCGAATTTATTTGGTTCGAAGTGTCGTAAACACGCCGCTATGAATGAAAATACAAACAATCATCAGTTTTGTATTCAATGAGCATGCGTCACGCAAACTCATATCCACCCCTGATGTTTGTCGGATGCATACCAATTTCTCCTTGTTTAAACGTGTATACAGTCTCTCAGTTTATTGTTGGGCCAAATTCGTTTGCCAAGTGTGTGTTTCGTAGCTAAAATTAAATTTTGTCGTGTGAACATTAAGTGACACAATGAAGAGGAAATACAACAAAAAAATGAGAGAATATAACGAAGAAGCATGCGGATCGCTTCAACTATTAATAAGACAACAGAGCATTGTGCAAGCGGTGTGGTGACGATGCTTACAATGTCAAAGAAATACCAAATCATGTTTTCACTGGATACACAACGCACGCCGTCGAGAATATCAAATTCATATCTTTCATTTGCCTCACATCACACAACGAGACACAAATAATGTTGCTGTGTAGTTGTTTACTCCTTGTAGTTGTTTTTTTTTTCGCCGGGTTTGATTGGTTGATATAGTGAAAGTTTATATCGATATGTGTATACACACTATATAATCAAGATTGAGTTGGCGTACTTTGAAGCTTACATGATGAGACACACTCGATTGAGTGTAGATCGGTATCGAAAGTTTTAACGAAAAACTAGTGTTTAGAACGTGAACATTTTTTTTGTGTGGTGTTTAATCAACCATTTTACATACAACAGAGCCTGTCGAATAAATCTAGCCTTGCGGCCTCGAAAACTTCATAATTTGTCAACCGGATTTATCTCATCAGTGTTTACGCGTACTAGAATTATGAAGACAAAGTAGTTGATTTAGTTCATTGGACCGCATGCCAAACGCATTCAATCAATTGTCCTCACGAACAAAGCAGCCGCTATGTCAGCCCTTTTTATCCCCAAACGTGCTGCTTTAATCAAATTGTAAAAGAAGTCATCAAAAAGTCACGCAACACCTTGAAAATTGCATTCCACCAACGTACGAACACAACAATTCGTGACAAAATTCCGATAGGTTTTCACCATTTTCAAACGTGTTCATCTGAGATGAATCATCTCTCTCTCTCTCTCTCTCTCTCTCTCTCTCTCTCTCTCTCTCTTTGTGTGTTTGTGTGTGTGTGCGTTGATCTTCAGTTGAGCATCAGGCCGAACCTAGAAAATTACCCGCTCAAAGGTTTCCCATTGAAACTTTCATTAATGCTTTTGATACGCTTAAATGAGAATTAAGCGCACTTGATTCAATAAGTTTGTCACAAAGCGATGTGTATGCTTTGGCGATTAAACTTCATTGAAACTCGACCTATTTCAGTTCATATGGCATACGATTATTCTGAACGCGCACTTTTCGCCACAAACTGAGGCAGCTCAATGTTTATTCAGCAGCTTATTAATGTGATGTATATTCATGTTTTCCTTTTTTTTGTATGCTATTCGATTTAATTGCACATTTTGCATGTTAAAATCGAGTGGAAATGATGACCTTTCTGTGTCTTTTAGGATCGCTGTGACTGAACTGTTTATCGCTGCACTCAAACATTGGCAATGCGGATATTTTGATGCAGAACATTTTTGTTGCCAAAAATATAATTTTGTCTAACCGTCGATTAAATTACCGCCCGTAAGCTGTTGTTTGCATCGTTAGCACTCAAACGAACAAGAAACAAATCAATACTCATGACGAATTGACGTAGTGATTTGCCAATGATCAAAACCAATAATATGTCATTCAAATTCATTTTTCGTAAATTTATTCAAAGAGACACATTTATAAACATTATCAAAAATGAATATTTGCGTATAATTTGTATGAATAAATTGTGTGTCATTTGGTTGATAGTTGATGGAATTGCACGTTTCATTGATGATATTTGCATTTGTAAAAATTGTGATTCGAAAGGAGCAAAATACCAATTGGATGTGAATTTGGTGTGCAGTGAGGCGACACGTCACTCACACACACACACACACAGCATTCGAATCCATTGCGATGCATTGAGGTGTGCAACTGATGCAGTGAAAAATAGTGAGCGATAGAAACGTGACTTTGGTGCACACGAAACGACTGAAAATATAGCGTTTCATCACTTCATCAATTCAAATGATATTGATCGACAATGTTGATTTAAGCAACGAATCGTTTTTATCTCGTGTTTTTTTCTCTCTCTCCTTTCATTTTTGTCGTTTGCGTTCGCATCGAGTAAACGGAAGACAATGTCATTTGTACAGTGCACAAGAATTGCAAAACGAACACAGCACCCGATGGCTGATAACAGCAAATATATGCAAATGCAACCGGAGGAGTCGCAATATTCCGGAAATTTATCACCATATTCACAAGAGTATTCCACTTTGGATAACAAATGAACGCTACACTCTCATGAACGACGCATCTTTCTATTGGCATCAAGTCGAAGCACATTCATACATGCGATGCGAGCGCAAAAAAAAATTGATTCTTATGTGACAAACTGAAATATCTCACCAATATGCAACGGTTCAGTTCGACACTGATCATTAATGGTGTCAAAGGTATGCATCGTGCAAACAACAACAACACCAAAAAAAGGCATCGAACGTGATTCTGTTGTCATTTTAATTAACAGATTGCCCCTTTAACGACTTTAAAAGTATCATCGCTTGCATTTTTATTATGTCTATCAACGTTTTTCATCGATTTCATAGATCATTATATTTTTATTAGCACGACTTTCACTTTTCAGTGACCTACGTATTGGATAGGCCCCGATCGTTGCCGCATTCACTAGACGACACATGACAATGATAAATCAGAAAAAAAATGCATTTTTACTGAAAACCAGTATAAAAGTGTGACAACATGACTCAGCGTCTGTATGTGCTACGGTGTTGGTAGTTGCACCTCCATGAAAGGTTAAAATGGGAACATCATCCCTTTACTTTTTATTCAATGCGTTGGTAATACGCTCATGCTTACATTCCATAATTCATTCAACCACAGTTCAATAAATTTGGCGCCATTTAAAAAAAAAAAAAAACCACTCGTCTCAATCAAATTGCGTCATCTCAACCATATTCGAAAACGTTTCATCAGCCGACAAGGATTAGTTTGCCAAAGTTATAATGACCCTTTTATATAGTTATATTAATGTCTACATTTTCTGTCATCAAGTTTGTCTCTACTTGATAGCCGATATAATATACTGAATGCCATAGAAAATGAAATGGCGAACGATTTTGCTTGATGCAGTAATTTGAAAATTGCTTCATTACATCAGATACACAGAATGGATGAATAGAATATGTTGATAGAGTCGAGTCAACTTTGACACTTAGCTTGTCTCGATTGGAAACTCTCAACACCACGTACGAAACGATATATAAAGTAAAGCACAAGTGATTGGTGCTATACGGCATCTCAATTCGTTTAATTGATATATTTTGATACGAAAAAAAGAAATGGTGCGTGTTCAGTGAACACTGTTCAAACTCTAATATCTCATAAATATGAAAACAGATGGTGAAATTCATTTTAAACAACTGTTACGATAACAAGTCACTTTTAATTGGTGATGAGTGATAAAAGGAAGCTATAGTAAACAATCTTTTGAAATGCATGAATAACCTTAACAACAATGGTTTCTGGATGATGCGGATTTTCGTATGTAAAGCCATTTTTGTTTGTATTCAAAAACCAGTGTAATAATGCTTCCTTCTTTTACGGTCACTTGGTTTCCATACGGAGGTTCAATTGAAAGTTTTTTTGTTGTTGCCTTTTTGCCTTGATTTTATTGAAATTTTTACGGTCACCTTTATCAGCCATACCTTTTCTTCTGATTTCCGGCGTAGAAGGAGCATACGTTCCATTGATTTTGTGGGTCTGTATTCACGTATTCAATACAAATACCAATACCGTTGAAATTCAATTCAGTTTATCATGAACCAATCGAAGTTCACATTCACCGGCATAACTTTATTTGTGTTCAATTCACACGCGAAATACCGAATAGCTATGGTACGCTTGGAATTCCGACAGAGAGCTAAATGTACTTATAGATGATCATCCTCTCGTAATGTCCATATAAGTTCCAACTCCATTGATTACTGTTGACTTCAACGTACAAAGTCAGGAATATAAATGTTGGTCACATTCAATTCTTCACTGCAGGCTCTCTACTCTTTTTTTTTGTTGCCTATCTCATTCTTATTGTCATTTTCTAACGTTCAATATCTACCGTTGCTGTGAATTCAATGCATTTTATTTTATATACTATACGCTATTGTGAGCGCACCTTTTGCCACCAAAATTCAGAATTCATTGGTAAAACCAGTGGTATTTGGAGCAAATAATGAAATCGATGTCATTGGCATTCTTATTTATCATTCTGTCTCGCTATAGACATCGGTTTTGCGTTCTCAACACACACACACACAAACCGTGAATCTTTCGGATTGTATGCGCAATATTTGATTTCTCGCCTTGAATGTTAATCAATATCACATGGCTTTTCGCAATGTTGACGCCACTGTCTTTTTCTATCTCGCTGTTTTGTTGTTTTTTTTTTTTGTTTAGTTCTAGTCTCAACCGTACAAGCATTTATGATTCAAGTCTAATGTAATAAAGTGGGAAACGCATATATGAATTCGCATTGTTGACGATACTGAATGTGCAATAGAGATAAGGATATGAATGCTTTTTAGTTTTCATATTCTATTTCATTGTGTCCTATTTTGAAGGCAACGATGATGTCAAAACTTACATACACACAAAGAGAACTTGATTCAGTGCCAGGGATAGAGGATGTTGTTTTTTTTGCGAACGACCAAGTACTTGTGCCAAGTTTTCATAGTGTTTCAACCATTTTTTTGTTGAATGATAAGCGCATTAGTTGACCTCAAGCATCAAATTTATAGACAAACAGCTTTTGTCTGAGAAAGTTAACACAAAACCCCAATATAAAGTTGCAATCTCTCATTTTTCCGCTATTCTTGTTATTTCTTATTAAACATTATAACGAAGATGAGTCAAATTAAAAATGCAATATTGGAACTTACTTGAAAATAAATTGGATGTTTTTTTTTCTGTTGACAGTTTGAAAAACGACATTTAACCAATGCGCTCGAGCGCAAGATCAAGATTCAATCCGTTTTCAAATGAGTTACTTGTATGCAAGTGTCTCGAGTCTAGACCAATTGAACTATGAATAATAATGATACTTTTTTATCTGATTAATTTTACGCAGAAAATGTTCATTAGAGGGTAAAACATTGTAGTTTCTGTTGAAACCTGAAAGTCGATGAAATAAAAATAGCCTTGACTCTTTAACACTAAACGAGTTTAATTGATTAGTGTATGTTGGCTTGAACATGGGTTCAATTCATTACATTGAAGACGTCAGTTCTTATTAAAATTTAAGCACATTTTAATTTATCAATTTGATTTGTACAAGGAGTGTATGTTGCCAGTCAAGTGGGAAACACTTATATGCCGATTTACACATAAAGAGCATAATATGGAGTATGTTGAGCTAGTTTCATGGAAGTTCGGAACAAATTGATTTTGATTAAGCCAAGCTGAAACGTGGCTCACGTTAGAGTTAATGCTTCAAACGGAATTTTAATTAACTTCATTGTAGTTGAAGCACAATATTCTCTACATTGTGGCTTTAAACACAAAAAAAAGAACCGGCACGAGTTGTCAGTTGGAAAAGCACGTTTTCATCTTTCCCGAATGATTCTCAGTTTCTAAATGTTATAATTTGTTTCGAGTGGCTGAAAATTCGGGATGGGTTCATAACTCGATAAGTTTCATCCTTAAATTGACGACGTACAAAAAGTTTCATCTTGATATACGAGTTACGCGCTCGTTTCGTAACAAGACACTTTATATAGCCGAGCAGTTGGAAGCGCGTCGTACGTGCATGAATTGAGTGGCAAATACACTTCCTCCGATATATCTTACAACATTGTGCAATCGATAGAGCAAATGGGTTATTTTGTAATACTTTCGTTGAAGCTTATTTTAAACACAACGATCGTAACATTATCCGAGTCAATCGAGATGAAAATATGCCCCGGAATCGTCTCTCACGAAAATAAATGGCATAAATCTAGTTATGATCAAATTACATGCGCTTCAAATCATTTTTTTTTTGTGGCGGGGGAGGAATGTGTCAAGTCTACTTTGGATATACATTTCTACTAGTATTTCCGACAACGTGACGAAATGAAATGATCAGAAAACAGAGCATGAAATTAGGTGTCACTTGTGTATTGCCATAGTAAAATGATTCATCAATCAAATTATATCGACTAGTGAGCTCTAGATGCTTGGCTTCAATGCCATCAAATTCACTTATATCACACACACAGATGCACACCACACAATCACGCATCATACAACGGATTCGATTGAATGCACTTTGAAAATGAAAATGAATGGGTTCCATTCGCCAGAGCCCTTTAAATCGAAAAGTTCGTGCATCCTTTGGATTTCCGGGATGTATTTTATCCATCATAAACACGAACATTTTTGAAAAGAAAAAGAAAAAACCAACACGATAAAATATTTCAACATTTTCCATGCCATAATTTACAAGTTTGATGATAGAGAATCGGCAACAAAAGCAAGAAAACGAAAAAAACACACACATGAAAATTAGTTTCCTGAATAATGTTTCAATAATACGTATGCTTATCGTACGGTAAAACCGAAAGCAACCTCGACAATTCGGGCTTGGTTGAAAATTACATATTCAAATGTTCGTTGACAACATTCGTTGAGTTCTTCCCCGCTTTTTTTGGTTCGGCGGAAGAAAACTCCACCACATCACGCGAACTTCGACTGCATCACATATAGCTGTTATGCTAAACATGCATGTCATTTGGATACTATCAAATTGGGGTCTTTTTTTCGCGAAACAAAATATTCCATTTTATTAGCTGAAGAGAACAGCGAATTTTCTGCATTTAGAATATGTTCAATGTTCAGCATGTTCAGTACATGCAATTGTTTGCCAACGAAAGTAAGACAACACCTACTATGCTAAGTGAGCACAAACGTATAGAGTTGTGATGATTATTTTAAGGAAAATTACGAAATGTTTTACAAACAAACGGCGATGCTCATGTTTTTTCCAAGAGGAAACAGTATAATTTGCAAAAATTGCCATTTGGAACTAGAACAAATGCGAATACTTGTCATCAGATAATGAAGTAGAGCTTGAGCGCTATGTTGTATCTGCCTAAGAATGTACCTGATAATTGTCAACTGTCTATAGACATAGTGTTGGAGTGCTGGGAAGTGACCGTAAAGAATTGGGCCGGTTGAGCTTCATCATTAGACATTCATTAGCGTTCACATATCCCAGACCACATGGTCTAATTGTATTGGTTTGTTTGAATGCTTCGAAATCTTAAAGAATTATGGGCTCATTGTAATTTCTTAATAACTTGAAATCCCTTCAAAAACACATTCTAACATTCGATCAGTTTCCGTTCACTTATCTTTCTGGTGGCAGTACTAAATAACGAAATGCCAAATGGTTGCAATTTGTGTTGCATTCACTATTCTACGGGATGATCGTAAAATTGATTAAGGAAGTTTATTCAGATTTACCCGGTGTTCATTTCAAGTTACATGCTACACAAATAGTAGCACAGTGAATTTTACACGTGAAAATGTAACATTTCTGCAATTCGATTTGCTTTTAAATGAGCATCTTTTTATGCAGTCATTCACATCAAATTGATGCAGTATGCATCCTCTTGGATGTAATTTTAGCATACAATGCAAGTCAATTTGGTATGAAGCACGAAAATGACATCGAATAACATTTGAATGTTGGAACGGATTTAATGATAAAAATAGGGAACGTGATGATATTCGTGTGTGTAACGTTTGGGCTTATGGAAATACATCGATCCAAGGTAGATGTAGCCAAATATTAGATTCCTGGGAAAAGGTCAAAGATATAAAACGAAGGGTAAGCCAAATCCGTGTAAATCAAAACCCAAACTGAATTCAATATTCAGGGTTAGTTAAGAATATGAATCATTAGACGAAAGGAATTTGTATTATTTGCAAGTAGAGCACAAGTATTTGACAGCCGACAAATCATAGAATATATGCCATAGTTGCACACGCTAAATGAGTTCAAAGTCATTCGCCAAAATCACTTTGATTCACTTGAAATGCCGTTAAGTAGCGCTTCATTTTCAAGACACACATCGATTTTATATGGCTGTCGTACTATCGTGCTTTATATTTGCCAGAGCTCATCGCATCTTCTGCATATTATGCTACACATTGGAATGAATTCCTTAAACGGAACGTGTACTCAATCTCTGGCATAGCCCAGTGCACATAGTATCAAGAGCCGTACGTGTTGTGACAAACAAACCAACCAACCAACACACATACAAACACGAGAGAGAGAGAGAGAGAGAGAGAGAGAGAGAGAGAGAGAGAGAGAGAGAGAGAGAGAGAGAGAGAGAGAGAGAGAGAGAGAGAGTGAGAGAGAGAGAGAGAAAGAGAAAGAGAAAGAGAAAGAGAACGAGAGAGAGAGAGAGTTCGAAGAGCTGCCGGCAAATTGTCATTAATGTGCAATATGTGTCATCAAAAACTCATTAAAATGATATTAGAGCACAGGTGATGGTGAGCAAAGCGCACAAAAACACACCCGCTTATATGCTATTGAAGTGACGATGAAAGCATTTGTCTTGCGTAAAGAGGGGCGAATTAGTTCCGTGTTAGGCGAAAACAAAAGCATAATGAGTCAATCGGATGAATTTGCGGGGAAAAAAGAGAGCGATAGAATGTGATCTTTTAAACTCATTCATCCTCTCTCCCCCGTCTCATATCTGCGACATCACAAGTGACATGTATATTTTATGCATCACTTGGACTGCCATGCTTCGGTATTTTCCGCCGCAAATGCTTTGCAGTGGTTCTATTTACAACCGAACCGGTTTTATCACATCTCTTTGATATAGATGGCTTAATTTTGCCTCCATATTGCATATCAATGTTTATTTTAGTTGTATTTCTTATTTTTAGACACTAAACCGTATAGTTGTTATGGCTTTGCAGCCACAAATCACTAAAAGGATTTGCTTGTTTACAACCATTTCACATTATGGTTAAATGGCAATCGTGTACAAAAATACGCTGACACAAAACAAAGGATAAAATCGTACAAAATCGAATAAAGCTCACATTCATTAGACTTAGGAGGATGCTGCGTTCCAAAGCAAAATATAAATTAAATAAAGCTCGAATTTTCACAGCCAAGTGTCGATTTCACCAAAAGCCGGATTCCAATCAAACAAAACTTTTTTGCCATTGGAATTGATGGTTCGATTTCAAATAACACAATTTCTGAAATTGCATTCGTATTTCTTTTTTTTGCATTCTCCTCTTCCTCAACTTTGTTTTACTTTTATTGTCAACTTTTGCGTCGAAATGTGATATAGTAAACAAAAGTGCTTAAAAACTTTGCGACACTTTTCAAATGGAAAAGTTTGGCGACAAGTTTTCAATCTTGTTTATCTATTAGTGTTGTGTTGCTTCGGTTAACTAGAACAAATACAAAACGATTTTACAGACATTGTACCCTTGAGCATTTTATCAATGCTTAAATGTCAAGCAATTTGTTGTGTGAATACCATTCATTCGCGCGTGCAAGTGCAACGTTGCTTTTGTTATTTTAAATGTTTGCATTTCTTTTGGATTTATAATAAAATACTGAATTTAAGAGCTGATGATGTGGTTCGCCAATGGGCTGATCATAACCGGTCGCGACGTTGCTGTGCCCTCTTGTGTATGGATGCAGCAGATGAAAATCACACTTTGAAAAGAGCAAATAAAAAACGAACGCAAACATCGAACACGGGAAAACAATGCGACGCAAGCGTCTTACTTGAATGTTTGTCTAGCGGTTGGTGGCTGGTATAATTGAATAAAAAACCCATAAATTTATTATGGGTGCCGACTATAACTTGCTAGACAGAATCGATGCGGCTGTGGTTGCGCTTTTATTTGACTTTGTTGATTTGTGACCGGGGAAAAAAACTGCAAAATGGCTTGAGTTACGAAATGAAAGACTTCCACCGAATTGCACGAAAGCCACATAACGTCAAAAACACTTTCAAACAGCCGGTGCGATACTTCATGCAATTTTTGTGTCTGTAAAACTTTGGACGAACGCAAACCACAATTCGATATATTGCATTTAAATTTCCATCACAATAGAACGATTTAAAAAATCTTTTTTCTATGCATAAAATTTTGTGGCTGAATAAAAAAAATGGATCTCTTGGTGAACGAGGAGCGAAAAAAAACCAACAACTAATATTTTGGTCCGATTGCAATAATGCTCTCTATATGCCACTTTTCAGAAATATGACCGACAAGAAAAGCGAGCATATTTGTTTTGAAAAATGATGCTTGAATTCAAATCGACCGAGCAAATACGATGCAAAACACATCTGATTCACCCATTTGGGTAATATGTGCTGGATTTGACAGAAAATAACGATGTTTATGTAACCAGAATATCTAATGTTTCGGCCATTTAAACTGAAGAAATGTTTGCTGTTGCCATAACCAAGACGAACAGATTGTGATGATGCTGTATGGAGTGTATGTGCGCTGCGTGTGCTTTCGATGCTTTGGTTCAATGAGCCTGAAAGAGTAATTTGCTATTTGCTTTTTGAAGATAACATGGCCCGAAAGAGCAACTGTCATATTTTAGCATTTGGACATCGTGCGGCTCCGATGCCTTACTCTCTCTCACTCTCTCGCTCAAATCTGAATAAACAATTTAATGGAATTAATAAGTTATTGTTTATGGTAAAACTTGTAGTCGCTGTTTTTATCATTTAGGCTTTACATTGCAAAGTTTGAACGTGAAATATTTGTGCATTCAAGCTCAAACAGATAAATACAAAATGCAAATGCTCTAACTTCATAATTATAAACACTGGAGAAAACCGACTAAAAAACCAGAAAAATTGTGTGTTATTTACTTAATGAAATTAAATGATGTTGGGTGAAAAGCATGTTTGATGCTAGAGTGCTTGTTTTTTGGAGGAGGTAGACTTTGTGTGGTCATTGCGTTTTGATAAATAAAAGAAGGTCATCTCAGTTGCACCCAAGCTCAAGTCGAGTAATACGATGCGGTTTTTCTGTTCAAGGAGTTCGTTGAAAGTCAAGCACCCCCACAAGAAATCCCAATGATTTTCGTGATGAACCGTACAATCATATTTATGACTCGGTGATTATAATGAAGCAAGACAAAAATAAGAAGAAAAAAACTCCATTTTGAAAGCTTCAAGAAAAGCGCAGACTTTGCATTTTATTTGAAAAGTGATCCATGCGAATAAATTTTCCAAATCCTTTTTTTTTCTTGTGTTGTTTTGTTCTAATTTTTTTTTTCTTGGTTGGGCCCTTTTCATTCGGTTTCAGTCAACCGAAAGTCACATGCAATGAATGCGAATTGTTTCAAATGATGGAAGCAACAAAATGCAAAGGCACAGAAATCTCGAAGCATCTCATTTGGCCTTTGTCTTACAGCAAACCACCATGTCTTTTTAGTCAAGAGCTACAGCGTTATCATTCATCTACATAATATAAACTGGATGAATTTTCGCCCGAGTTAAACCATAATACATAATTCTACGAGTTATGAATTCAGCTCTCGGATGTACGTAAGCATCACTTTTCTGCTGCTGCTGCTGCTGAAGCTGTGAGTGTGTGTCATTTATTTCTTGTGTTGTATTTCTATTTACGATGCTACTTAGCATTTGCATGGTCGATAAACGCTTTTATATGCATAACTACTGTCGTTTTATTTTCTTGCGTGCTTACGTATTGGTTGGATGTGTAAGTGCGATGTGTGTGTGTTTTTGTGTGTTTGTATTTTTTCACCATCTCCATTTCCACTTTGCGTTTACGCTTGTCCTGTTGAGTGGATCGCAGTTGTTGGCATGCTTTGATCATGTTCCCTGTCCTAATGTGCAAAAAAAACCGTAGAAGAAAAATGTATGCAAGTGAAGTGACGCCAGTTCGTGCACTTTCTTCAAACGCTCAAATGGGATAAAAGGCAAAAAAGATGAAAAAAAAACACACACACCGCAGAAATAAATTATTAAAACATTTGCCGTTAATATAAGCGCGCTAGCTTTTTATGTGTGCAAATATCGAATATGACCTACGACAATGCTAGATAATTGTGTGAAATGACAGCATCTGTAAAATTGGTACGGTCCGTTGGATTTGAAAATAGAGCAGAACCAGAGTCAGAACGAGCGAGAAAATTAAAACAGCGAGAAAAAATGCAACCAACAACACAATGGAATCACAGAAGCGCAGCTTTTTAACATTCATTTCGTGATTTCGTCCCTTGAACCTTTTGGTAACCGTATTGCTCGAGAATTCTGTTTGCAAATGAAAAACGAACCGAACAATTTACTGGACTTTTTTTTTTTAATGCGAAACGATTTAATGAGATTTATGATTGTCTTAGTTTTTTTTGTTGTTGCTAGGTTTCTGCCAACAAGTGAAATTGTTTGGTTTGATGCGAGACATACAAAAAATACGCAGATAATGAGAACGCATTTTATTGTAAATTCAAACAGTGACGAACTTGACTAAGGACAAAACGCGCCCGAGGAAACACTTTAATGGAGCAGCAAAATTGCAATTTAATTAGTGACAAATAAATTTTGCAAGATATTTTATTGGAGCTAAGTTGAAAATGAAATAAAAATGTCAGAAACATTTATTAACAAAACAAAAAATAACATTGAAATGAATTTGTAAGCGTTTACATGATCTAAACAGACACGCTCACATTGTTACTGTTTATTTCTCAATTTTCAATGATTGTTTCTTGAATCCAATCCATAAAGTGTTGAACGCTAGTATAGTAGCCTGGTGCATCTTTTCGTGCGCAGCCAATACCATCAGACACTATACCGATTTGATATGTTGGAAATGTTCTGTTATTTAAAATCGGTAGCATCAATGGACCACCGGAATCGCCATGACAAGAGTCTTGACCACCATCCAAATTTCCAGCACAAACAACCGTATCGTGGAATTGTTTTTCCGATAATAATTCATTTTTCAATCTATAAATCACTTCACATTGTGCATTATCGATAACTTGAATTTGCACATGCATTAAGACATTTGAAGGCTTGCCATTCTCTCGTAAATCTCCCCATCGTGTTTATTTATCCATGCGGATATATCCAAGCGATGTAGAAGGTGCCTACGCAAACAGCACTATTTAGGCTGTTGCCAGAGCACCTCGATAGGATATAAAACCCTTTAACATGGTTTCTTTTAAATTATACAATTACAACTACTTAAATTACTACAAACTAATACGATGATGATGATGATGATGATGATGATGATGATGTCATCGTCGTCTATTGATGTTGTATTTGTAGTTTGTGGTAGATGTTGTAGTTGTTGTATTGTTCCCTCTACGACGTTGAGATGATGGCTGGCTGGCTGGCTGGCTGGCATCGTCCAACGGTGATCGTGTGTGATGGGATTTCTTCTCGATGTAATACTGATGGCAACTGATGGCAACTGATGTCCTCGGTGCGCTACATTGTGAAAAAAAAAAAAACAAAATAAAAAAAACAGACAAAATTAGTGGAATTAAAGGTGTATTGAATATGGCAAATTTATTTGTGTACTGTACTCACCTCGTATGAACGCGTACGGCATATCGCAAAATAACTAATGGTGCCATCTAAGTCGTTGGTGTCGTCGTCGCCAGATGTAAACCCATTGATTTCGGTGCAACGTTTTTCGCATGGATTTTGTGCATTTATTATCGATCATACATCAAAGCGTAACGCGCTCGTGCTCTGTCTCCCTCGGCTGGATGAGCCGCCATCGCCGCCATCGCCGCCGCCATAATCGTCTTCGTCGCAGGCTGTGTGTGTGTGTGGTTTCTTAGCTTCGGTTGCAACCAGTGGAATTACCACAACCATACTGAGCCCATCCACTTCGTCAAAGTGAACCACACGTCGGATGGGAAAAAAATATTGCTCTTGCACGCGTTTGCAAGAGGCTTTTTTTATATTTTATACGCATACATACACACACACACACTTTGAATTTCAATGTGTTGGCAAAAGCAAAACCAAAAAAAAACGTATGTGCGTATGTGTGTGTGTGTGACGCAAAAAGAAAAAGGCAAATTTCATGTGAATTTTGTAGAGAATTTTCAGAAACCATTAAACTTTATCCAGGTTTTTTTTTATATATATATAAGTTGAATGGTTTCTGAAAATTCTCTACAAAATTCACATGAAATTTGCCTTTTTCTTTTTGCGTCACACACACACATACGCACACAGGGGTGTAAGCGGAGTCGAATTTGAGTCGACTTGAGTGAGCAGTCGACCCTTTGCCAGTGAGTTGAGTCGAGTCGACTTTCAGCTCACTCCCGAACCGATCACTCACTCGAAACTCAACTCAACTCGAAGATAGGAAGCGAATACTCCACTCGACTCCACCCGACTCCACTATACGTCTGATCGACATTTCAATGGACTTTTGAGGATTTTTTTTATTTTCCTATATTTTGCAATACGGTAATACGGTGTATGCAAGGTATTAAAAAGGTCAAAGAAAGCGTCACTAACATAAAACGTTTTATCCCACCCTATTCCATATAAGCCAGACGTTTTTGATTGAATGTGTGAAAATGTGAAGATTTGAAAAAAAAATGCAGTAAAAAAATCAAAATAAATTCATTTCCCATATATCGATGAATTGTGTGAGTTTAAAATGAAGCCCTGAATGTTATAATAATACCTTTTGAATGAGCGAAATGTAGTCATTGAAATGAATCAAATTGTCCAATTTCAAATTTTCGTGCAATTTTTTTTCGATTTCTTTGAAATAGAATGTTTTGAATCGATTCTTGAGAAGTTTTTTTTTTCATTTTGCATATTTTAATGGTCCAAATAAATTCAAAGTGTTCAGTGACACCACACAAACTAATTCCGATATCATTAAAAAGCCTCGGAATAATGAATTACAAATTTTCATATGAAAAAAAATCGAATTTTCCATTCCCCACAGTGGACTTCTGAGGAACTTTTTTTTTATTTTCTGGTATATTGATGATTCGAATGGATTCAAAGAGTTTAGTGTCATCACAAAAATTTATTCCAATCAATAAATAACAGTTGATGTAATCAAATTTGAAAAATTATGAAAAAATATATAAAATATATATGGAATAGGGTGGTCTGAAACATTTGATTTTTTTCATATGAAAATTTGTAATTCATTATTTCGAGGCATTTTAATGATATCGGAATTAGTTTGTGAGGTGTCACTGAACTGTTTGAATTCATAAAAACTATTAAAATATCAACAAATCTTTTATTTTGGATCAAAAAAAAATTTCAATTGAGGAATGAATGTTTTTATTTTTTTTAATGAATATTTGAAGTTGGTCATTCCGAGGCATTTCAATGATTGGAATTAGATTGAGTGATGCTATTGAGCTTATTGAAACCATTGGAGCCATTAAAATATCAAAACGAAGAAAAATCGGAATTTGTATGGAATAGGGTGGGCTGAAACATTCGAATTTTTTTCATATGAATATTTGAAATTGGACATTTCGAGAGGTTCTATTGATTGGAAACAGTTAATCTTGTGCCACTGAACTCTTTGAATCCATTCGAACAAAACACCAAAATACCAGGAAAATGTAAAAAAAAATGCCTCAAAAGTCCATTGAGAATCATCTGATTCAACGAAATCGAAAGAAATTTTAAACGAAAATTTGAAATCGGACATTTGGAAACATGGCTTGAAACATTCGATTTTTTTTTCATATGAGAGTTTGGAATCCATTATTCCGAGGCTTTTTAATGATCGGAATCAGTTTGTGTGGTACCAATGAATTTTTTTTTTGAATTCATTCAAATTATTAAAATACCAAAAAACGTTTCTTTTGAACAAAAAGATTTCAATTGAGGAATGAATGTGTTTATTTGTTCTGTTTTCATCTAATAAATGAATTGAGTGTGTTCTGATGATATGATGGGCCTTTAGAATTGGTAAAAAAATTGGTAAAAAAATGTGCGATTTTTCTATTCATTGCACAATTATTTGAGTTTTACATAGAATATCAAATCCAAACAAAGTGAAACGATAAAATAATGACGACTAAAATTTTTATAAATAATATTGAATAAATTCTGAAACCGAGTCGACTCGGAGTGAACTTAACATGAGTTCACTCGCAATCGAAATATAAATGAAATTTGAGTGGATTTGAGTTACCCCTGTACGCACATACGTTTTTTTTTTTGGTTTTAGTTATCCGACACATTCCAAAAATAACTAAATTTGAATTTTAAATAGTACTTACCAAATTGGATCGCAATGTCTTGTGTGCACTGAAAAAAAAAAAAAAACACCGAAAACAAAACTCTAAAAATAACTAGTTAAAGTCTAGTCTAATAAAATCAAACGGTTGTAGTCAGTCGGGAAACTTTCAATCGAATACTGAGAACGTTGCAGCTACACACCCACTTATATACGATTTGCGCACGGTACTAAGTCCCATGCCTCGAAACGAATTCGGTTTGACCTTTCGATGCAAACCGACCGACCGACCGAAAAAATACCGACAACAATGCTTCAGTTTAGGTAAAAAAAGAGTAAAAAAAAACGAATGAAAAAGTAATATTGATATTTCTTGCCATTTGTTTTTTCTTTTTAACTTGAATCGAGTTTATTTTCCGCACTTTCGTATTCATTTTTTTTTTTTTTAATTTTACAAACAATAACAATAACAACAACGAAACCAGCAACAACGTTGAGAATGAGAGAGAGAGAAATAAAAGTGCACTAAACATTTTATGTCTTCTTTTGCTTGGTATTTTAGTTAAACAAACAGAAGATTGAGTCCAGAATTTACAGTAGAGGGAAAAAATATCGAGTTATAATAAAACAGAGAAAAAAATGTGCGCGTATGAGTACATAGTTGGACAAATAGAAAAACTAAACAGGAAATGGAACAACGTATTATGACAGTTAAAATATGTAGTTGAAACTGAATTTCATTCACATTTAATTTCTCTCTCTCTCTCTCTCTCTCTCTCTCTCTCTCTCTCTCTTTCTCTCTCTCTCTCACTCTTATGGACCGTCCGTGTTCAAATGAAGATTTGATTGGTGAAAATATTTTCGCAACGTTTTTATTAAGTATAAAATAAAACAAATTATACCTTTACTTTAATGCGACAAACAAAAAAATAGAATATTTTAATGTGAAGATTCAAATGTCAAATAAATAATAAATAGACAGAGAAACTATTCATCTACCGTCTATTTGTGTTCGAATTTAGTTTTATGCGAATATTTTACGATAAGTCATTGTCTGTAATTGTTTAACAATCTAATAAAAAAAATAGTATGCATTTATTGTTTTATAACGGCAAAATTGTTTCTATCAAAAATTTCATTTCTATTGAATAAATAAGCAAATCGTCAAACACTGACATTGGCTGACTGACAGCACATGATCATTCTTTTTCTTCAGTTCGTTATATTACTTTTACTTCATTTATCCGTTTTGTTTGTGTGTGTATGTGGTGCCACTGGGTACATTTGGTAATCTTGTTAATATTTCCCCGACAATGTCGCCTCTGTCTGCGTACATTATTTTAGTTTTTATTGCGGATGCTTTTGCTTAATCCCCAACGTAATTTCCCTTCCATCATAAAATGTTTGCTGCTATTTTCTATTTGCATTTGGGCTCTGTGAGTCTTAAGAATACTTGAAAACGGTTAATTTCTATACCACAGGTAAAAAACAAAGAAATTCAACATTCAAAACGAAGTTGCACATTGAGGAAATGTGATTGCTATTGCTGGGTGCTGTACAACGTACATGTTTTTTTTTTAACACAGCAATTGAAAGTTTTATTACAACACGTAAACAATAGCATCCAAATGAACTTTGACTGAGGATTGTGACTTTTGTCAAAAGTTACGTTAATAATTCGTTTTTTAATAAACCTTTTTTTTTAAACTTCTTTTGCTAGGCATTGGACACAATTGTTGCTCTCAAATGACTTGAGATTGAAATATTAACAACTGAAATTTGATTGCCATTGCATTTGATATGCACAAGTTTAACACCAATCCGGAATTCCATTTTCCATGGTTGACTTTTTGGAAAAACACATATATCGGCCAAATGACAAAAAAAAAAAAATATTATTAATGAATTGAAAATATTACAATACAAAGAAAATAGAACAAAAAATGCAGTAAAAATGCCTTTGCTATAAATTACCCCCAGCAAAATGATCAGCCAAATGCTATTTCACAGTCATAAATTTCATTCTAGTCAAAATGGAATAGAAAGCAGAATTGATGTCAATTAGAAAATATATATGTATAGTAACAAGACAAACGAAAACAATGAATGAATAAGATGAATTCCATCGACAAAAAATCTCTTGGTTTTTTGTTTGTTTATTCGATGTGTGTTTATTTGTTTGTTTCTCGGCTTTTTTTTTATGTTGCTATATCTCCGTTTTTTGTCATCATCATCTTGTATCTCCATTCCATTCAGAATATATTTAATATGTAAATTTCGGTAATTTTCTATTCGTTTCATTTTGTGATAAAATGTCACCAAAAAATATTTACTTCAAAAGCAACGTAAAAAAGAAATACGCGTTGAGTCTTTTATCGTGAAATTGTATTACTTAAATTGTCTTAATTTAATTAACGAAAATCCACATCGCTTGTGGACAACGATTTGTTTTTTTTTGCTTTCGATGCTCCCGGTAAATCACTTTCAGTAGATATTTCTTCATCTTCCAGCCATTACCATGGCTTCAAGAATAAAAAATAAAGTATTTTTACCGCATATTTGTGTGATTTGTGGTGCATCGTTTGCACATGATTACTTGTTGCAACGCCATTTAAAATGTCATCGTAGTTTAAAAACATTCAATTGCCGTGGATGCCATAAAAAATTCAGTAGCAAATACATTAAAATCAATGCCAACGAACTTAGCCTAGAAAATATTTGTCACCATTCTGGCTGAAGGTCCTTTTCCGAAATTTGAGTATTCCGATTTGTCGTACTTTTGGCAAATGATTCGTCAACAATGTGTACCATAGACGAAATGACCACAGACATGGACTACTGGACTTCAAGTCAATCTTCAAGTCAATTTCAAAAATCCGCTCTAGCAAAAATTATCGCGGTGTTAGCGAAATATCTCTGTTTGTTTTATTAAATATGGTCTAAATATTTATATGAAGTAAAACGCTTATTTGTTTTTGTTTTATTTTGATGTTTCGGTTTTTTATTTATCAAATATACGTAAATACGTTCATCTCAATGATTGTAGTTGATTTAACATTAGCTATCAATTAAAAAACGAAACTAAAACAATAGCATTCAACTTAAAGACTGACAAAAAAAAATGTAATCTAAATATCGCTTAAACTCAAAACTCAATGAAATCAATAGAAATGAAGTCTGATTTATGTGAACCAATTCGGTTACATTGTTGAGATGAACTGAATTAAATGGGATTCAAAATTATAGAGAAAGTCAATTGATCGTTCATATCATTTCAGTAGAGTGCAGCAGAATCTCAGTAGAGTGCAGAAAAATTAGAAGTAATTTCGAATTTCTGAGTCGGTTTTGTATAAGAGAATAACCAATAGTGTGTCTAGATTGTTGTCCTCCAGATAATCGCTTCTGTGTTTTTTTTTTATCGATTTTTCTAATTTTTGAGATTCTACTGTAGTTTGATAGTTTATTATTATAGAAATGGTCAAAAGTCCGATTTGCAAAATAAATACACAACACGAGTTTTTTTTTTGTTCATTTTTTTCAATTTAGTTTTTTTTTTTCTTTTGTTTCATCAAATGCACGCCAATTAATATTAGTATATTTGATTAAGATCGAAAGCAATAAGTTAGATAATGTTCCAAAATAGTTTTTTTTGTTTTGTTTTACTTTTCAAAATTATAGGGAAATGATCGTTTTTAGCTTGATAAATGTAGCGTATAAGCTGCCATATTTTTGTGTATAGCTGCATATAAAGTGGATATTTTGCGGATTTGTTGAGAGCCAGTACAAAATGACAGATTTGCGAAACACGATGCACAGTAATGCAGCTGAGTTAGTTGCTTTGCAGGTGTAGGTTCCATAATCATCTTTTGACACATTCAAAATGCTCAACTGACCAGTTAATGGGTTTACTCGGAATCTAAAAATAAGACAAAAAAAAAATTAAATAAAGATGATTTGTATGTAAGCTTATTGATGTAAATTACCTTTCTGCGTTTAATTCAAGATTCAATTTTTCACTGTCTTTGATCCATGTGTATGAGGGAGCTGGTTTTCCAGTCGCATTACATTTCACTGAGAATGGTTGATCTTCAACACCTTCCAATATAACGGTGGTGAATGGTTGTACCTTCGGTGATACCTGAACCTCCAAACGGATTTTTCGTTTGGCTAATTTACTAGTTTCAGACCCAGTAGCTATGCATGTGTAAATGCCATCATCAGATTCTTGAACATTCTTAATCAAAAGTCCTTCGGTTCGAATCACAAATTTCTCGTCAATTTTTAACTAAAATTAAGAAATTTGTAGGGAGTTAGTTTTCAGAGATTAAAAATGTGCGAAAGCATTCATAACATATTCACCCGATAACCATTACGAAGCCAACCAACGGATGGAGCTGGACTGGCTGTTACTTCACATTGTACAGTATAATCTTTACCAGCAACTGCAGACTGATTTTGTGGTGCATTTATCCATGTGATTGGAACTGAATGTGGGAAAAAAATTATAATTTTAATCATTATAAATTTGTACCTCAAATAGAAAATCATGTTCGTTGAGGATAAAAAAGAAACTAACCATCAGTTTGGATGTTCACTTCCGCTTTAAGTTGTTTAATTTTTGCATAGGAAGCTAAGCAAATGTATTTACCAGCCATTGTTTCAGTTACCGAGGTAATGACTAAAATCAACATCTGATCGTGCGGCATCGTATACATTGGTGGTAGTTGTAGTACTCCACGGCTGTTTGTTTGGAAAAAAGAACATTTGTTTCGCTAAATGTACAAAAAAAAACAAAAACCATTAAATGAGTTCAACTTACGTTTTTGGCTGAATTTCTAGTCCGTCAGCGTTAGTCCATCGCATATCACTTATAGAATTGTTATTGCCTTTACATGTAATCACCTTTGCATGACCAATTAATGCACGCAGTGGCTGTTGTTTTGGATAGATTTCGAGACGTGGCGTTTGACGGAGGAAATTTAACAAAACAAATATATATTGTAAATGAGTCAAATTGTCCAATTGTATGTTGAGAATCACAGTGGACAACAAACAAATTTGTGTCGAAAAAAAAAGTTAATTGAATTGTTTGAACAATTGCTGTTTGGTGCATTAGTGCGTTCGGTGCGTTGCTGAGATTGTGTTTTCGACAATCAGTGAAATTGTAAACAGAACACAATCTCAGCAACCCACCGAACGCACTAATGCACTGAACAGCAATTGTTCAAACAATTCAATTAACTTTTTTTTTCGACACAAATTTCATATCACAAATTTTGTGTTTTGCATTTTGCTTTTGTCACTCGATTCTTACCTCGTTTAGAGGTTTAGTTTATTTGTTTGATGACTCACTTGTAACCATTGTGTCTGATAGCGTTTCTACGATGAAATTTCCTTTTCCATCAGTCAAATGGAAGCCGGTCGAATGGTTTAACAAGCAACTAAATGCCACCATAAAATATAATCGATAACAATACATCATCGAAAATATTTCAAATTTTTTTTTCTAAAGAGAAAACAGAAACGAACGAAACAAAACTTCAAATTTAATAACGATCGACATTAAAAAAAAACACAAAAACAACAAGTTGTCTCAAAAATTCAAACGAAATGCTATGTATTAAGTAAATCAAACGATAGTTAAACGGAAAAATGGGTTGAAATGAGGACAATTTTGCCGATAGAAATAGATTTATGCCATAAATAGATAGAAATTCGAGACACAAACATATCGATTTAGGTAGAGTTTTTATGCTTCAACTCAACCAAAACACGAAAATCGATTGAGACAAGATTTTCGCTACTCCCTTGTTAAATCGCACTATCTCAACCTTTTTACCGACATCAGTCTGGCATTTCGTATCGCTCGAAAAATCATCAACAAAAATTTCATTCTGTTTATTTCGGTGTGTAGTTGATCAGTGAGCAAATTTCGATGCAATCTTTCAAGATTTTGCATACTTAAAAACATTAACTGCTTGTTGATGCAATGGCTGTAAAAAAGTGGCATCAACATGATTTCAATAAATAAAAAAAAAATCTCCTCAACAATCCCACAGACCATCCATTCTGTGTTTGGCATATTAAATGTTCTAATGTCCACTTGAGCCGTTGAAAGACACGTCATTTTACATGTTGACCAACTCGATATATATAATTTGTTTTTTTCATTTCCGTTCCACACTTATTGAATTGAAAATTGCATTCGAATTAAATTTTTGTCAATTGAGTTGAAGAAGAACTGAAGAGCACTTGAAAACCTCTTTCTTAACATGACACATTCAAACTAATCGCTTACATTGCTCGACGATGTTGATCGAGTATCGAAAACTCAAATGGAGTGTTTGCTTTTCGAACATTCAATTCAACAATAACATCGATAAACGAAATATTTTATGGACGGCATGTCAAAAAAAATGTGTACATAAAATTTAATGGCGCCTCATCGCGGATGGATCGGCTAAACATTTTGTTAAATACAAACATTTTGTGTGATCGCAATGTGAAAACGTTGTATGTATTAGTTCTGATGGAGACTCAATTTCAAGAAGTGAAATTGATCGTGCGCTGCATCAATGTGATTGGCACTAATACGGATGCACTCACACATCGGCATTTCATTAGACGTCAAAGAAGTAGATTGCACGTAAGCAAAGATTGCAGCGCACAGTGTAATAATAACAACAACAAAAATGGATGCTGGCTCTGATGTGTACTGTTCACCGACCAAAGAAAATTAAAAAAAAATGCATTCAAATAAATATCTTATGTGGGTTTGAAATTGAACAACGGCGCGACTACTTTTTTTTTCATAAATATTTCATGACAAAAAAAACAACCAACATTTCACAAAAGAGCTGTTTAAATATGCGGCACAATAAATGATATTATCTTTTTAAATTTAACCATAGAAAATATGCAGATCGATGATCGCATGCTAAAAACCTACCTGTCCAAATGCGGTAACACAATACCAACTCAACTTTTCCAACTTGCGATCACGTTTACTTGGATATTAAATAAACGAGCAACGAACAAAGAACATTTTAATTTATACTCGATTGATTTGTTTCAATAAATTGAATTTGGTGATTGGTCTCAATGAAATTGGCTCACTTAATGCCAAATGTGAATAACGATGTGAATAACGGATGAGTATAGCCTCTATGAACTGATTCTCTATGTTATTCAACTTCGACTGATGCGAACGAAGCATGAATTTCAGAATTTATGCCTTGTACACATACATAGATATTACACATATACAGGCACAAGGCACGTACCATGAGCAACGAGCCGATGGTTTGTGACGATGAGAAAGAGAGAGAGAGAGAGCGAGCGAGCGCATACCATGGCATGTCATTAAGAAAATCGAAGAAAATGATAGAAAAGATTAGCATTGCTCCAAGGAACTTTTATGACAATTCTGTATTACGATTCGTAATTTACGAACAATAAACAAATAAACATTAGGAGAAATGCTTATCATGTTTTGTTTATTTATTTATATATTTTATTGCTAATGGAGCAATATAATATGTAAAAAGTGTCTCGTAAAATCGTAAAATCATAAAATCTACTTCCTCAATATAGAAGAGACTACAATTTAAAAATGAATGTTGATATAATACAAATACCATTCATGAAAAGAACTTTCTTAGTAAAAATCAAACGAGTTTCAAGTTCAAAGTGAACCCGATTTTTTGATGAAACTTGTGACAATTTCCCTATATCACCACATTAATGGCAATTCGCTAGATGTTTTGGAATGTTGATTTCGGTATTTTATCACAAGTACAATCAAGTACAGCACAACAATTTTGATCCAACTTTTTGTGACCATGGTCACAGATTAAAAAAAAATTAGAACTGTTTTTTGTTTTGTACATGCGTGTACAAAATATAATGATGATGCACGAATTGTCGTCTTGTCCCGTTGCAAGTTCAATATAAAACTGTTTTATTAAATCGACATGCATATTTTTGGGTAATTGCATTTGCCTTTAGTAGCACCTAAGCTGATAAAAAATATAAAATGATTAATGAGCTCAAAATTTTGACATTCAGTCTCTGTTCTTCTACAAAACAACATCGGTGAAAAATAACAATTTATTGAGTTGAAAAATTTTCTAAAATCAGTTGATCGGAATGGAGTTTCAAGAAGCCGAGCAAAAATTTAAAAGATTGCAAAGATACAAACCGTTTTTGGAGACATTTTTGAACGTTTATCGAAAGAAATTAAACAATGATGCTACTCTCGCCGCGAAACATGCAAAGGCGCAAAGATTACTGGATATACTGAAAAATGGCTTTGAAAGGTAACAACAATGTTGTCATTTTAGCACTATTTTTGTATATTCTAACGTATTCTATCGGATGAAATCCTTCGTATACTTGTCACATTGTTTTGTTTATTTATTTATATATTTTATTGCTAATGGAGCAATATAATATGCAAAAAGTGTCATTAAAGATGTTTGCAGACGAGCTCGTTAATGCATGGACAAAAGTTTGACCTCGTCTTTGGTTTTCGTTCGGGGCATCTTGATTCAAATTCAAAAATTCTACTCGAATAGTTGAATAAGTCGTCGCTTATCTAACAGAAATGACAATCATTGAATGTGACTTAAACTGATCGTTTTGATGAGAAAATGAATAAATCTTGTTGAATGAATCGATGAATACTTATTAACGTGTTGATGTTCGGATGTTTTTTGATCCGAAAACGTGGTGTCGAAAGTGAGGTTGGAATCGTAAACCAATTCACATTTTCAAGTACAAGTACAATCAAGTACAACACATATCAAAAATATGCCATTGATTGATGGGAGAATATTTGCGATTCAACATTTGAATTAATTATTTTTTGAAATACAGAAAAATCTACGTTAAATTGGGAGCGCATGATATCACCAAATTTAAAGATGAAGCACATCAAGATATTAAAGTGAGCCGAGTGATTAAACATCTCAATCACAATAAGGAATTTAATGGGGATAACGATATCGCAATTTTGATACTTCAACAGAATGTGGAATTCAATGGTGAGCAACAATTTTGATCCAACTTTTTGTGACCATGGTCACAGATTAAAAAAAAATTAGAACTGTTTTTTGTTTTGTACATGCGTGTACAAAATATAATGATGATGACCGAAAAAATACCGACAACAATGCTTCAGTTTAGGTAAAAAAAAAACGAATGAAAAAGTAATATTGATATTTCTTGCCATTTGTTTTTTCTTTTTAACTTGAATCGAGTTTATTTTCCGCACTTTCGTATTCATTTTTTTTTTTTTTAATTTTACAAACAATAACAATAACAACAACGAAACCAGCAACAACGTTGAGAATGAGAGAGAGAGAAATAAAAGTGCACTAAACATTTTATGTCTTCTTTTGCTTGGTATTTTAGTTAAACAAACAGAAGATTGAGTCCAGAATTTACAGTAGAGGGAAAAAATATCGAGTTATAATAAAACAGAGAAAAAAATGTGCGCGTATGAGTACATAGTTGGACAAATAGAAAAACTAAACAGGAAATGGAACAACGTATTATGACAGTTAAAATATGTAGTTGAAACTGAATTTCATTCACATTTAATTTCTCTCTCTCTCTCTCTCTCTCTCTCTCTCTCTCTCTCTTTCTCTCTCTCTCTCACTCTTATGGACCGTCCGTGTTCAAATGAAGATTTGATTCAAGGAGATGGTGCTTGTATGAAGACAACAGCGATCAATATACGTTACACGAATAGTGCACAAAGAGAGCGAAAGACAAACCGATACGCACACACTCATGAATACACAACTATTGTGTATCAAGCGTGCTCTCCTTGTACACTATTCGTGTGAATAGTATAACTGTGTGTAAGTGTTCACTTTGCCGTTGTTGTTAAAATTCAGTTTGTTGCACTGGAACTAAATTTAGTTGGTGGATGTGAAATACGATGGCGCTGATAAGAATTCATCGCAAAAAAAAGTCTAAAATGCCATATAAACGCCATCGGGTTGATTTGATTGGTGAAAATATTTTCGCAACGTTTTTATTAAGTATAAAATAAAACAAATTATACCTTTACTTTAATGCGACAAACAAAAAAATAGAATATTTTAATGTGAAGATTCAAATGTCAAATAAATAATAAATAGACAGAGAAACTATTCATCTACCGTCTATTTGTGTTCGAATTTAGTTTTATGCGAATATTTTACGATAAGTCATTGTCTGTAATTGTTTAACAATCTAATAAAAAAAATAGTATGCATTTATTGTTTTATAACGGCAAAATTGTTTCTATCAAAAATTTCATTTCTATTGAATAAATAAGCAAATCGTCAAACACTGACATTGGCTGACTGACAGCACATGATCATTCTTTTTCTTCAGTTCGTTATATTACTTTTACTTCATTTATCCGTTTTGTTTGTGTGTGTATGTGGTGCCACTGGGTACATTTGGTAATCTTGTTAATATTTCCCCGACAATGTCGCCTCTGTCTGCGTACATTATTTTAGTTTTTATTGCGGATGCTTTTGCTTAATCCCCAACGTAATTTCCCTTCCATCATAAAATGTTTGCTGCTATTTTCTATTTGCATTTGGGCTCTGTGAGTCTTAAGAATACTTGAAAACGGTTAATTTCTATACCACAGGTAAAAAACAAAGAAATTCAACATTCAAAACGAAGTTGCACATTGAGGAAATGTGATTGCTATTGCTGGGTGCTGTACAACGTACATGTTTTTTTTTTAACACAGCAATTGAAAGTTTTATTACAACACGTAAACAATAGCATCCAAATGAACTTTGACTGAGGATTGTGACTTTTGTCAAAAGTTACGTTAATAATTCGTTTTTTAATAAACCTTTTTTTTTAAACTTCTTTTGCTAGGCATTGGACACAATTGTTGCTCTCAAATGACTTGAGATTGAAATATTAACAACTGAAATTTGATTGCCATTGCATTTGATATGCACAAGTTTAACACCAATCCGGAATTCCATTTTCCATGGTTGACTTTTTGGAAAAACACATATATCGGCCAAATGACAAAAAAAAAAAAAATATTATTAATGAATTGAAAATATTACAATACAAAGAAAATAGAACAAAAAATGCAGTAAAAATGCCTTTGCTATAAATTACCCCCAGCAAAATGATCAGCCAAATGCTATTTCACAGTCATAAATTTCATTCTAGTCAAAATGGAATAGAAAGCAGAATTGATGTCAATTAGAAAATATATATGTATAGTAACAAGACAAACGAAAACAATGGATGAATAAGATGAATTCCATCGACAAAAAATCTCTTGGTTTTTTGTTTGTTTATTCGATGTGTGTTTATTTGTTTGTTTCTCGGCTTTTTTTTTATGTTGCTATATCTCCGTTTTTTGTCATCATCATCTTGTATCTCCATTCCATTCAGAATATATTTAATATGTAAATTTCGGTAATTTTCTATTCGTTTCATTTTGTGATAAAATGTCACCAAAAAATATTTACTTCAAAAGCAACGTAAAAAAGAAATACGCGTTGAGTCTTTTATCGTGAAATTGTATTACTTAAATTGTCTTAATTTAATTAACGAAAATCCACATCGCTTGTGGACAACGATTTGTTTTTTTTTGCTTTCGATGCTCCCGGTAAATCACTTTCAGTAGATATTTCTTCATCTTCCAGCCATTACCATGGCTTCAAGAATAAAAAATAAAGTATTTTTACCGCATATTTGTGTGATTTGTGGTGCATCGTTTGCACATGATTACTTGTTGCAACGCCATTTAAAATGTCATCGTAGTTTAAAAACATTCAATTGCCGTGGATGCCATAAAAAATTCAGTAGCAAATACATTAAAATCAATGCCAACGAACTTAGCCTAGAAAATATTTGTCACCATTCTGGCTGAAGGTCCTTTTCCGAAATTTGAGTATTCCGATTTGTCGTACTTTTGGCAAATGATTCGTCAACAATGTGTACCATAGACGAAATGACCACAGACATGGACTACTGGACTTCAAGTCAATCTTCAAGTCAATTTCAAAAATCCGCTCTAGCAAAAATTATCGCGGTGTTAGCGAAATATCTCTGTTTGTTTTATTAAATATGGTCTAAATATTTATATGAAGTAAAACGCTTATTTGTTTTTGTTTTATTTTGATGTTTCGGTTTTTTATTTATCAAATATACGTAAATACGTTCATCTCAATGATTGTAGTTGATTTAACATTAGCTATCAATTAAAAAACGAAACTAAAACAATAGCATTCAACTTAAAGACTGACAAAAAAAAATGTAATCTAAATATCGCTTAAACTCAAAACTCAATGAAATCAATAGAAATGAAGTCTGATTTATGTGAACCAATTCGGTTACATTGTTGAGATGAACTGAATTAAATGGGATTCAAAATTATAGAGAAAGTCAATTGATCGTTCATATCATTTCAGTAGAGTGCAGCAGAATCTCAGTAGAGTGCAGAAAAATTAGAAGTAATTTCGAATTTCTGAGTCGGTTTTGTATAAGAGAATAACCAATAGTGTGTCTAGATTGTTGTCCTCCAGATAATCGCTTCTGTGTTTTTTTTTTTATCGATTTTTCTAATTTTTGAGATTCTACTGTAGTTTGATAGTTTATTATTATAGAAATGGTCAAAAGTCCGATTTGCAAAATAAATACACAACACGAGTTTTTTTTTTGTTCATTTTTTTCAATTTAGTTTTTTTTTTTCTTTTGTTTCATCAAATGCACGCCAATTAATATTAGTATATTTGATTAAGATCGAAAGCAATAAGTTAGAAAATGATTAATGAGCTCAAAATTTTGACATTCAGTCTCTGTTCTGGGTACATTTGGTAATCTTGTTAATATTTCCCCGACAATGTCGCCTCTGTCTGCGTACATTCTTTTAGTTTTTATTGCGGATGCTTTTGCTTAATCCCCAACGCTTAATTTCCCTTCCATGATTGGGTAGCCAATAATAAGACAAGGTCATACGCTTTAGATTGGACATTCAGAAAAGCGCAAGCATTTACAAATATGTATCATCCATGCCCATTCGAAGGCTATAATTACATTCGAATTACCAACATCTCAATAAAAGAAAAGTCCATTTGAACCTCTTCATCCGACCGGACGATATCGAATGGATTGCGGATCGTTGGTATGAACGATGCTTATACATTGCTTTACAGTCGCAAATACATTATCAAAGCCGAATGGAGTGAACAAGCAAGAGACACACACACATAAAAAAAAACCCATGCACTTAACTCGAACGCGTTAAATTGGGTATTTAACGTGTGTTAAGGTTTTATGGCGATGTAACGCGACCTTACACATTTTCGTTGTACCTAAGCAATAAGCATTGTTCCAAGGAACTTTTATGACAATTCTGTATTACGATTCGTAATTTACGAACAATAAACAAATAAACATTAGGAGAAATGCTTATCCGAAGTATGTCTGATGTTTAGAATTTAAGATTTGAATGCTCTTAGTCATTTGTAAATACCCAAAGATACGCTTTTCATTCTTTTTTCTAATTGTTTTGTTTATTTATTTATATATTTTATTGCTAATGGAGCAATATAATATGCAAAAAGTGTCTCGTAAAATCGTAAAATCATAAAATCTACTTCCTCAATATAGAAGAGACTACAATTTAAAAATGAATGTTGATATAATACAAATACCATTCATGAAAAGAACATTTTAATATGTTCTCGCAAATATCGCAAATATATAATATTTGAAATTTGATAAATTCCCCCAGACTTTGTCTCTTGACTAGTCGATACTTTTATTGTTCAAGAGAAAAATCAAATTTATTATCAATGCGGAAAAGTCAGGATTACGAATGTAATTCAATTTATTTTTTTTTCAGTCTTCATCGATCACTTCCTGTTTTTCCACTTTAATAAGATCCACATCAAACGCTCCCTCGACATTGTTTTGATGCATCAAACCATCGGATTGGTTTTCGTTGCCATTTTCACCATTCATCGAATCACCTTACTCCCGTTCATTTTTCTGTGGATGCATTCGATTCGATAATAATTATTAGTAATCATTATTTGTGCGGAGGTTCATAATTTGTGGATTCTTGTTTCAGTTTGCTTCACCTTTCTAGTGGATTTTTTTTTTTCTTTTTATTTCGGTCATAAAATGAGCATTTTTTTTTTCGCATACTTTCTGTAATTACAGTATATTTGTCGGCCTCATTTGACCTCTATTAAATTTAATTCTACCTTTATCTCTATTTTTTGTTCTAAAAGTAGAAGAAAAGAAATGAAAAAAGGATCAACGAAACCCGAAAATAGTAAAGGTAGTAAAAAGCCATAAATTTTCTGTCTGCATTTTCGGGTTTCGTTGATCCTTTTTTCATTTCTTTTCTTCTACTTTTAGAATACATAACACATATTAATACATAATATCCAGATATTGGTTACAGCCCATTTTTACCAATACGTATCGGCTATTGGCCGATACGAATTGTAAAAATACGAATTAGTAGTGGCAACTAGAGAAATTTGAGAGTATAAAACTCGAAGTATTTGTCTCTGGATTGTCAGTCTTCGTTTTCTTCTCAACAGAATAACATTTGTTCAAGTGAAAAGTTTATATATTGTTAAATTGGAAAGAGAAAATTGGTAAGTTAGACATAATCTATTTTTTCAAATTTTGTTGAATTGTGACATGAATATATCTCAAGAATAGAGTCTCAAATCGCAAAGTGATGATAAGCAATTTGTTTTATTGTGTCACCGAATGTTTCGTGTTGAAAATTAGCCATAATGCAGTAGTCATTTCATAGTGACACACCGTGCCCGGATACAGTATATCGTGTGAAAAAAAAACATTTTCATAGTTTTCGTGACAAAACCAATACTTTGTCCTAGGGGATTTAATCAAAATGAATATTTTGCAAATATCGCAAATATGTGATATCTGCGGAACATTTCGCTAATATTGCAAATATTTGATATCTGTTTATGGACGTTTACATGCAAATCTGCAAATATTTGCGAATCATGCGAATCAAATACAACAACAACAACTGTCACTTTCAGTAGGTGCTGAGCAAATATGGCAAATATTGTGTAAATATCGCAAATAAAATAGCATATTTGCATCTCAAATCACTGCAAATCTCGCAAATATATAATATTTGAAATTTGATAAATTCCCCTAGACTTTGTCTCTTGACTAGTCGATACTTTTATTGTTCAAGAGAAAAATCAAATTTATTATCAATGCGGAAAAGTCAGGATTACGAATGTAATTCAATTTATTTTTTTATTGAAATTGACTACAAAAATGAAAATTTATGAATGTTTTTCTCTTGCAAAATTTGCAATATTTTCAACCGTTGCTCGTTTTTTTTTTTGTTTGTTTGTATATATTTTATAACCAAATGGAACAAACAATAACAATAAAAAGAAACTGGAAGAAAAAAAAAAAAGATGAAAACTGTCGTTAAAATGATTTTTTTTGCAACCAATTTTTTTTTGTGCCTGACCATGGGTCGATTTATCAGATAAATCTTTGGTTTGTCGATGGATGAAAATCATTAAAATGAAAAGATATAAAAAAAATCTATTTACATCTTGGGTTTATAATGACTGCTAATGATGGTTAACTACATACACAGTTTTTTCCTTCAGAGAAAAATGGCTCATTCGTTTCAATGATATCTAAACTAAAGTTGGCATTGTTTTACAAATAAATATCCACATGAAAAACTTATATGCCCGGGCGTGGGCTGAGCATACATAATGTGTATTCGATAAGCACAAAATCGATTTGATTCGTTTTCATTTAAAACAGCCCAAAACATGGCAACACTTCAATCCAATTATGGTGCGCAACATTCAATTCGATAAAGAATGAAGCGAGAAATAAGTACGTGTCCCTATTGTTGCCAATGTCCATAAAATAAAAGTGCTTGCTTTGTATTTCTTTTATTGACATCTAACCATAAAGTCACATTCACTTGCAATAAATGTGATACAAATAGGAATAACTTATGCATTTAATGGGAATGTCTCTTGTTTTCTGCCAACAAAAGGTCATAAATATTTGGGGCCCCTTTTTTTAGTTTTCAACCATTTACGACATTAGTTAATATCCTCAGCCATTCTGACCTTTTTCTTTGTATTTTCATCATTTCAGAAAAACCATAGAGCAACGATATATTTGATCAGCACTCCAGAAAAGCGGTAAGTACGTTTTCTTTTAAAATGTTTAAATCATTTTCAGAAGAATTATTTAGATTTCTTGTATAAAATTACAAGGATTATAAAATAAAGAAGATTTACATTTTTAATCCCAAATTTAAGAGAGAAAAATAACACAGCCTGATAATCATTTCGTTTCATCGATAAATGAAACATAAATTTCAATCATTTGATTGTTGGTAAACGTTTAAGCGATGAAATTAAAACCCTAAAAACTGTTTGGATTCGAGCTTGCCAACATATCTACACATAACACTTGACCACCACCGCTTTTCATGTTGCATTTAATTCCTCTAACCCTCCGTGGAACACATGTTCCAATAGACATGTACGAAACGCATGAGTCTGGCTAGACCCAAGCCACATTTTCACATGTATTCCCAAAACTACAAATAGTATCAAGATAAATGAATATTCGTTGGAAAGATAATTTTATTTTAAACAATTTTGCTGGCAAATTTATCCAAATTGAGCGACTGGTTCCAAAGTTATTGACACAAGAGTGGATGAAGTGTCCATGAAATGCATTCGGCTCATACAAAATGTATGTGAAACTCAATGCGTTCCATATGTGACATTAACACCAAAACATCATTATAACTCAACTTCTAATCAAAGGATTCTTCTATCAAATAAAAAACCACTTGTCGCGGTAAATACTCGTGCCGCAAGCAAAATCGGTACAAAAACTTACTGATATCAATTTTGTGACGCGGCTAGCGAGATATTTTCATTTTCATCGATTCACTTTTGCCTAGAAATTTCAATAGAGAAAAGACTTGTGGCAAATGTAGCATACAACGTCAGAAACGTCAAAATTAAATGCGATTTTCAATGTGAGAAAAAGAACACGCTTTTTGACAGATTGTCACAGGTCTTTAACACATTACATTTTAAAATCGAAGAAATGAAAGTAACTCGCTAGCCGCGTCACAAAATTGATATCAGTAAGTTTTTGTAACGATTTTGCTTGCGGCACGAGTATTTACCACGCCAAGTGGTTTTTTATTTGATATCAATCATTTTGTATTGAGATTTTTTTTAGTAATTTGTGAAATTTCAGTCCTACAGTTAATGTTCTTTTTCCAAGACGATTACAATCATTACACGATCTTCTCCATACGTTTGTAATTGTATTGTATGACATTTTTTTGCGGTAGTTCTCATGTTATGAAGTGAAAAATTGATTTTTGTTCGATTTTTGTGTGTTTTTTTAGCTTTTGAACTCAAAATCGTGAAAAGTAGACATTTAAGAGCATTGACATCTGAATAACTATTGTCTCCTTTAAGTCAGAGTATACTATAATCACAATTAAATGATATGTTTGGCGTTATTTATCATGTTTTCGGATTAAAAACGGCATTTTTTGTTAATTTTAAGGTGTTTTTTCACTTCAAACCGAAATATCTCGAAAGAACGAATTTTCCCAGATATAACACATATTTATGCACCATGTTTCACACATATTTACGCTAGAATCGTGGAAATTATGAAAAAAATCGTTGGGATTTTTTTCGAGAAAATTTCATATTTGTGTCGGACCGATATGCAACTTTTCAGTTTTTGGCTGAAAACTTCTCAATTAGGATATTTTTTTCGAATCGTTTGAATGCAGTTTGAAAGCTGACCTCAATTTATTAAACACTTTGAATTGATTTGGACTAGAGTTGGCAACCGGACAAAAATGTGTCCGTCAATAATTTCCCATTTCACCCTATTCCATACAAATTCCGATTTTTCTTTTCTTTCGTTTTGTTATTTTAATGGCTCTAATGGATGCAATAAGCTCAATAGCATCACACAATAGTATAAAGTCTTTGGAATGGTCTGAATGTGAGAAATATAATTTGTTTATAAAAAGATGTGTATACAAAAACTCGAACTTTTTAAAATGAAAATTTGAAATGGGAAATTATGAGGTATTTTATTGATTAGAAACAGTTTATGTTATGCCTCTGAACTCTTTGAATCCATTCAAACGACCAAAATATAAGAAATTGTTTGAAATAATTCCACAAAAGACCATTGAGAATCATCTTATTCAACGAAAGCAAAAAAAAAATTGAACGAAAATTTGAAATCGGACAATTTGATGTATTTTACTGACATTCAGGGCTTCATTTCAAACTCACACAATTCAAAGATATATGAGAAATGAATTCATTTTGATTTTTTTACTGAAGTTTTTTTTTCAAATCTCCACATTTCACACATTCAAATACGTCTGGCTTATGTTGAAGCCAGAGCTTGAATTTGATGCTAATAGTACTGTGGCGTCGCTTGTGGTTGCCAGTCGAAACACTGCTGTACGTGAACAAATGGCACACTGAGTTCTATTCAATGCAACAAAGTGGCACCTTAAGTTTTGTTCCACCTTAAGTTTTTACGTTGCCCAGCTGTCATTAATTCCAGGCTTTGGTTGAAACTAATGAAAATTTCGTTTTTTTTCATATGCAAATTTGGAATTCATTATGCTGAGGCTTTTTAAATATGAAACGGAATCAGTTTGTGTGGTGTCACTGAACACTTTGAATTTAATTGGACCATTAAAATATGCAAAATAAAAAAAAAAAACCTTCTCAATAATCGATTCAAAACATTCTATTTCAAAGAAATTGGGAATGCATTATTCTGAGGCTTTTTAATGATCGAAATCAGTTTGTGTGGTGTCACTGAACTTTTTGAATTCATCAAAGCTATTAAAATATCAACAAATCTTTTTTTGGAACAAAAATATTTCATTTGAGGAATGAGTGTTTTTATTTTTTTTTTAATGAATATCTGAAATTCATCATTAAAATATCAAAACGAAGAAAAATCGCAATTTATATGGAATAGGGTGGGCTGAAACATTCGAATTTTTTCATATGAATATTTGAAATTGGACATTTTGAGAGGTTCTATTGATTGGAAACAGTTTATGTTGTGCCACTGAACTCTTTGAAACCATTTGAACCACCAAAATACCTGGAAATAATGAAAATCCTCAAATAATCTGTTTCAAACAAATGGACTATTTTTTTGAACGGAAATTTGATGTGTTTCATTGATTAGAAACAGTTTATTTGGTGCCATTGAACTATTTGAATTTATTAGAACAGTTGTTTGGAATAACAAAATTTGAACAAATGGCTTATATTGAATAGGGTGGTCTGAAACATTTGATTATTTTCATATGAAAATTATTATGAAAAAGAGGCATAAGACTTGTGTTGGAAATTCCTATACAAATTGAATAAATTTGATCTTATGCCTACCGTATGCCTACAATATGCGAACTGTCCGTGAACAGCTCTATTGCAAACCCTAATAGATCCACATTTCACCCACTTTCAGGCCTGAAAGTGGGCCTGAAAAATTCGAAAAAAAATCATCGAGTAGCCTTTTTATTTCTCTCTTGTTCGGGTGTTCTACGGCTCTGCTCACTTGTCGCGTAACAATCTACTGTGTTCTTTCAAACTGCAAAATTGTATGTTATTGTTGTTGTAGCTTCATAGCCGTGATTAAATGGTTATATATATTAGAATAGAGTCCCAATTCGAATAGTAATATGTTTTCACATTTTTAAAAAAGAAGGTTGTCTTTCGATAGCATAGACCAATGTATAATATTTCCATAATTTCGTTTCCAGCATTCAATTCACACAACATGTGGCCAACAATTTTACTATTAACTGTACTGGCATTCTCCATCCCGAATGCCATACATTGTGTCAGCGTCGAGGAGAGTGCGTATATTCACGATAGGGGGAGCCTACTCATTCAACACGACTCATATGAAGTTAAATTCACCGTCAACCTGGCCGACTACTACAAACAATGTGACACAATGAATTTATCTGATCAAATGATAAGGGCTTTCTGTACGTCGCACATGGATACTAAAGGTTGCAATGCATATCTCTCACTGCCTAATACAGCTAAGAAGTGCCAAGATGACACCGGTTCAATAAAGAACTCTGTTGATCTGTTGTTGCGAAAAAACAAACAACAACAAAGCAAGAAACGACGGCTGTCACGACGAAAACGCGAGTCAATAACCAGAGCCGTCTTAGATTCAATTTATGTGATTGGAGCAGTAGGCAACTTTGCATACACTATGTATGCAAGCAACGCGGTAAAGGAGATGGCACTCGAAAATATAATCAAAATAAAGAATGAATCATCACAGCTTCGAACCACACTCAACGAAACTATTCACCACTTTGACGAATTGCCAATGAGTATGCTCAATGTGTCTTCGGACCTGGTAGACCTGAGCAACCGTCACGAAATTTTGCAAACATTTACGCAGACTGAACTGAACAAACTTTCAAATGTTGTGATGAAACAAGCAAATTGCTCACAAATGACCAATTACATTCAGCAATTATTAATTGAAAATATTATGATTTCGAATTATTTACGCGATACTTTCTCCCAGATCACGGATTTAATGCATGACGATGGTTTTGAATTTTTAACTTATGTCCGGGGCACGCCAGAATTTAAAAAAAACAACATAGACAACTTTTCGCAGATGTTGAAGAAATTCAATCAAAAGCTGCTGCCCCTGACCGATGATTTTATCAAAAAGGCCCATAAGACTGTATTGGTCAACGAAACACATTATACACTTTTAATGAAAATCCCGATCGTAACAGAGGAGCTGTTTACATTAAAGCAAATTGTTCCGTTGCCATTTTCACAACATAAGCATACACACGCGCTTCTGCTCAACGCGACTACGGTTGTTGACAATGGTGCAACAATACTGCAATCTTTTGCCAACGAAACAGAGGAAGCCAAACTATGCATGGCTCTCAATGACCTCCTGGTTTGCAGTCCTTTTATTAAGCAGTATTAAAAGGAAGACAAAGTTGTTATGGACGCCAAGCTAATGGTTAAAGAAACTTTAAATACGATAGCAGAAGAATTTCCTCTCGCTAATCTTCCAAGTTTCTCTCTCACTTTATCTCTCGCCAAACTATTGAATCGGATAATTTAAAAATGCATATTTAATTGTTCTTTTTTATACATTTACTTAACTTTCTTTTTTATACATTTACTTAACTTTCTTTTTTATACATTTACTTAACTTTCTTTTTTATACGACTACATAGCAATTCATATATGGACCGAAATTTAGTGAGGAACGATTTTACATTTTATCAATGTAAAGTGATATTTTTTTCGTTTGTGTGTTCGAATCAAGAAAAAAACAGTTTTTTGATCATTTCTATATCAAAAATTCTAGTAAATGGAATAAAATTCTGGGAAATTCTTCACTTCATGATCATACAACTTGAGTTAGAATTTCATTTTATGATAAAGTTCCTAAAATTCTACGCATCCAATTGTTGCGATTCGATGAGCACCACCGCAAAGTGAACAAACCAATAACGCTCGAACACGTATTGGATTTGTCAAACTTCTATATAGAAGGAAAAAAAACCAAACAACTTCGATATCGTCTCGTCACCATGGTCAAACACACTGGCCCCAATATCAGCAGCGGTCATTATACGGCGGTTGTGTTTGACCATAAGGGTACAGCCTTTCGGTTTGATGATGATAAAGAGCGTACGGTGGATGTTAATCCGCTGAACAATGCCAAAACAACTGCATACCTCCTATTCTATGAGCAAATCGAAACGTCGGCGGAAAACGAAGCAGCAGAAGCAGCAATTGCAAAACAAAGTCACCCAACGACAGAAAGCCAACAGCAGCAACAGCAACAGCAAGAACAGCAACAGCAAAAGAGGCCTGACAAACGAACGAGACAACGGCTGCAACAGCAGCAACAGCAACAGCAAGAACAGCAACGGCAAAAGAGGCCTGGCAAACGAACGAAACAACGGCTGCAACAGCCAGAACAGCCAGAACAGCCAGAACAGCGGGCTGGAAGGCGAGAGAGGCGCCAAGATTCAATTTCTGCCATGTGTGCCATGTTTCGCAGTGGCCTTGCCAAAGCAAAACCAACCACAGCAGCACAAGCTTACGCAGTCGCAAAGGCAAAACTAGCAGCTGCCAACGATAAACTGAAATACAATCGCAACAGGAAGGGGGGTGAGACGAAAGATGCGAGCGATTTGACGAGCATCAAGACGAGCATGGACGCGGCCATGTACAAGAAGCGGCACGATGCGGCCGTTGCACATTTGTGTCGGCTCGTCAAACGCATAATGTGTAATAATAATCCTGTTGCAATAGCAGCTACTCAACAGCGAGTACAGCAATTGGCGGCCACACCATCAAACCATCCCACAGAAATTGAGCAGCAGCAGCAGCAGCAGCAGCAGCAGCAGCAACAGCAAATTGTAAACCACCACCAGTTGTTGTTCCAACTTATGGACGACGCCATCACTGTTCAAAATAATGGCAGAGCTAGTGAAAAATTCCTGGACAATGTGCGCAACGAAACGGTTCAGGCCATCGGCACATTGGTGGCGCTAGAGAAACATGCGGCGGCCCGCGATCAAATGAAACGCATCATCGACGATATGGTGGACGATGTGTCGCGACTGCACGTGCTCGGCTACCTGAATGTGCATTGTTCTTTGATGCGCATCATCACCAGCACAGCACCGGACAGAGAACGCGCGATTCGGACAGAGTTTTTGCACCACGACAATCGCCCATGGAACGAAAATTATTTCCTCGATTACTTCCGGGCCGTCCATCACACGGTCATCCACCGTGACAAATACTCCATTAAAAACAAAGGATTCGGCGAAGAAGGAGCGCGTATCGTCAACGACGACGCCACCAACACATTTACAATGGACGGGCAATACGCAGCGAATGTCAAACGGTGGCAGCAACGCTTGGATCCGACTGTACGCGATTATTGCCGCCAATTCAATGTCAACGTGCCACGCATGACCGACCTTGGCAATGCATTCACCGATGTGCGTGCCCGATTTCGCCAAAATTTCGCGCAATGCATATACGTCCATGCAAAGCGACGCCTGAACGCCTTCCTGTGGCACGCCATATTTTGCCAGGTAAATCGACAAGGTTCGAACACAACGAATGATGACGACGGCGACGACAACGACGACGACGACGACGACACACCACTGCCCCCCGCACACCGCCACCAATCGATGAAACGGCTGAAATATGTTCATGGAAGCACCGTACGAGCAATCATAAAACATTTGTTTGACTGTAAGCGACCGCGGCCGACAACAAAGGCAAAGCCAAAAGCCTCCTCATCAAAAACCACGGAGCAACAGCAGCAGCAGCAGCAGCAGCACCAGCAACCAGATGCTCGAGTGATGCAGTACCTGCTTCAACACATTCAGGACACTTTGAGTCCGATGGACTTTGCTGCCACAAAGTGTGAGGGATATTTTTACAATTTGAATAAGGATTGGTATCGGCATGTACCGTTTTTCGTTGCACTCCAACAGTACAATCGCGAGCGTAACCTCGAGCGTGATGCTGAGATTCAGCGTCGGGTGGCCGCATACAATGCCCAACTCGAAAAAGACCAACATGGTGAACAAAATAAGGCCGTATTTGGGAAAGACAAAAAAAAGAAAAAGACAAATGACAACAAACGGCCGAGGACCAAAAAACAGGGGACCAATAAACAGCAGAACACAATAAGGTTGGATCTGCGTGGTGTGCCGCCGAAATTACCGAATTTTGCGGTGATACCAGAATCGCCGTATGGCCGCAAGCACATTTCCATCGATCGGCCAACATTCCATCGACTAATGCGAAAATTATCTGGTGCCCATTATATCAAAGAAATACACACTATGAACGAGTCCCTGCCAATAGATCGTGGATGGTGGTGTGAATATTGGGAACGGTTCTTCGATTTTAAGGCGGTGGAGCGTACAAAAGCCGATTTGGAGGCGGAGGACGGTGGAAGAAAGGAGATCATCACGTTCGACGAACGCATCATCACCGATTCCGTGGCGCTCACATTCCAAATGCGCAGCACAGTGAAGAAGGAAAAGTATGAGCAACATCAACAGCAACAGCAACAATATATAAACGAGCTAGAAAAGTTAAAGGAGCAAGAAGAGCAAGAAGAGCAAGAAGAGCTGAAAGAACAACAACAATCTAATCGTCGTCGTCGTCGTCGTCGTCGTCGCTGCACCCCTAATGCTAAACAAAAGATGGAGCAGCAGTTGGAGGAGCGGCAGCAGGCGGAGCGGCAAGTAAAGGGTGAACAATTGGTGAGTTCGGATCGTGAGGTGTGTTTGGACTTTGGCCAGCGGCTAACATTTGTTGGCATTATAGTGGACAAACACAAGGATAAAACCAAAACCACCACCACCGAAACCAATGTGCGGTTGCCGAGCAAGCAGTTTCAGTGGATGTGCGGCAAGCACAAGTTTGATTCGCAACGCGCTGAACTCGTTGGCGATTTGCAGACTGAATTGGCCAAAGTCCGACTTGTGCCGGCAAAAACGAACGTCGCCAAAATCAGGAGAAAGAAAAACGGCAACATTGGCGACGACAACGACAACGACGACGATTATAATGATGCTAGTGAGCAGCTGTGCAGTCGATCATTGAACTTTATCGAGTATGCAAGGCATAAATGTGAGTTCTTCAACAGAGCAATGGCCGTATATGGTAGTGTGGAGTATGCACGAATCAAGCTGTTCCACTGGATTCAGACGAATCGGGCGTGCGATCGGGTGGCGCGAATGCTTGTGGGCAACGATCGCAGCAAGCGGGTGTGCGTGTTGGTCGGCGACCAACTCGGTCCGGCCGACTCTATCATCATGGGCTATGGACGAACGCCTGCACGCCTACTGCTCGACAAATTGACCCGCCATCCGCGTGTGATGATGGTGCACTATGTAAAGGAGTGGCGAACGACCAAGCTGTGCAGCCGATGCGGCGAGGTGCTGGAGGATGCATGGCCGGGTCAAAAGTTTCGCACGAAATTTTGTCGCCTATGCGTGCTGCCTGCTCCAACTTCCACGGAGGAAAGAGAAAAGTCAGTGCTGTACTTGTTGCCAACGAAATGCGTCTATTCAATCAAAAATAAACGCAAACAAAAAACGCAGAGATTGTATAGACCACGTCAGTTGCTGGTGACTCTGCCGCAGCCGCAGCCACCATTCAGAACGTACACCGGCATCCACACCATCATTCCACCACGACGACGACGACGACGACAGCGACGACGACGACGATGCCATTTCCGTACGTGTCGTCGTCGCAACGCAATTGTATGGAAGTATCGGCGTTACGGGGTGCGGCCGGTGTTGAGCAACGAAATGATCCAAGCATGGCGAGATGATGTCAAAATGCGTCAATGGTTGTCTGTTACGTGGAACCGCGATGTGAATGCTGGCCGCAATATGCGTGCAAAAGGTGAGAATACACACAGTATATTATTATTTATAATCAGTATTATTATTATTATTAATACTGATAATATAATTTTTCTTTTGGTACATTTATAAAATAGCGTACAGTGAGTTGCTCGGATATCAATTGCCGTACACATTCGCCGAAGATGCAGGCATACAGAAGACGCGCACCCAAGCACGCATACGCCGATTGCGACGAAATGCTGCAAACAGAACTGCCGAGAAAAGAGATGCAAACAGAGAAGCTGCGTATGCTGCTGCTGCTGCTGCTGCTGCGGACCCCGATGAAGGCAGCGATTCCGATAGCAGTAACAATAATTACCTGTACGATCCGATGGACGAAAGCTATCTCGACGCAGCAATATCCTGATTGATTAATATATCGATTGTTCTACTTTGATCCAAATTTGGATGTTCAAATTAAACCCATAGATTCAATATGACTATCAATGAAATCCATTGTTTTATTTGGAAAATATCTTCCTATCTTGAGTATAATATTTTCAGTCGAAATTTTGCAATACCAACTATTTTCAGCTGCTATTTTCAGATGGGCTGCTATTGCCCGCTCATAGTAATCCCTGATTCAAGTACGAACATTTTTCGAATTTCAATGGATTTTTCTTGAATATTTTAAACCTCTTTTTCTAAAAATCATTCACGATCTTCTCCATACTTTTGTGATTGTATATGTATGGGAAAAATCGTCGATGTGATCTAGTGATTTTTAATCAATGAATTGATGAACAATATTTTTTAAACTCCTGTAATCTGGCAATCAGTCATAATTTTACTGTCATATATAATAATATGTGTTGATTTGAATTAATGCCTATTTATTAATTGTTTTTTTTTTTGAACTTTAGTCTTTATTCTGTTCTGAAACGGATCAAATGTATTGATGCATCTCCAAGTTCCAGTTCTTGATAATTCAATATGCAAATCGCTTTATAAACAACAACATTTTTTACTGTCCGAATTGGAATTTGGTGACAAAGCGCTTTGTGAAATTTGTGATCTTGAAATTTGTGATTAAATAACGAAACATTTTCAACTATTTTTGTATACTTCTAGAGAATCATTAAACAACTTTTTAACATTTCTTTTCGAATTCCAAATAAATCTGTGTTTAATTTCAATATATTCGATAAAATATATATCAAACCCATTTAACATTGCAGGGGCTTGGCATTTTTGCTTACAAGATGACGGTTTGAGCTACAAAGATGAATCAAAATGTTTATTAACATTTCAAATTCAATTTAACGATTAAATGACAGTTTCAGCTAAAAGGTTCGATTGAGAAAATATCGATTCGCATTTGTCAAAACATTTGGTGTTATTAAATTCCATATGTTTTTGCATCGTTGATTATATTTGACAATCGTTTGAAAATACAAATGTATAAAATTGAAGCAGAAAATCATCTATTTAATTTCATCGTTAGGTTTTTGTATTAACGCCGTCGAAATGACAATTAAAAACCGTGTCGAATTCTAGGCGTCTCGGCAAAAGCAATTTATTTATTGAGATTTTATTGAACTTGTACAAAATATGGAACGTTTGAGATTTTTGAACGACCTCCATAGAGGTAAAATAAATACGTTTTGATGACGGTCGACATTTTTAAGAAAATTCATTTGTACAATAATTCGTACGTCAGTCAAATGATGCATATATAAAGATTGCCGTTGAATATATCGATCAGTTGAGCAGGTAATTTGTAGATGGAAGCAGTGAAAATAGTTTGGTCTATAAAATTAACAATTTCGATTTCATCTTAAAATCAGTAGAACAATCACCCCATCCGGCAACAAATGGATTCGAACCAACAAAACTTCTGCTTTGAAGGTCCTTACTCAAAGGCAGACAAATTGGCCGAATACGATCTATTTAAGTGATTGAAGGAGGTGCTTAATTTCGAATTCAACGAGATGAAAAATTGAATGAAAATTGCTTCTCACCGTCGAACACAACATCTCATTTTAGTAGTAGTAGAGTAAATC